>NW_019167893.1:20922668-21452102 GCF_002303985.1 Durio zibethinus
ACTTAAGCCAAAACGACGTCGTTGAGAGGGTATAAAAAGGTAATCCCCTTTTCGTTTTTCGGCAGAACGCTCCTCCCTCTCTCTCTTTCTTCCCTTTTCCTCTCTTTTCTCTCTCTAAAAACTGAAGAACACCGGTGCCGGATTCTGGAAAATTTCGCCGGAATCTGGAAATTTCGCCGGAAGATCGCCGGTTTCTGGGAATTTTTGCAGGAAACTGGGCTGGTCGCCGAAAACTTAAATGTTCGCCGGAATTGTTGCCGAAAAATTCAAATTTCGCCGAAATTTTCGTCGGAATCTGGAAATTTCCCAGAAATTTCCAAAAAAATTTTTCGCCAAAAATCTCTAAAAATTTTTTCTCACTCCCAGAACACTCCTAAACTTTTCCTAGCTTCCTATACGCCTCATTTTCTCTCAAATCAGTAGCTTTGCTTACTGTTTTCTGTGTGTTTCAGTCTACCACAGGGGTCCTTTATATAGGGATTGATCAGGAGTTTCTGATCAATCCCAATTCCCCTTTGTACGGGAATTCAATCTTTGAATCCAGTCTGGACTCTTCTGATTGAATTCCCACTCCCAGTGGGATTCTTCAACTTTCAATCCTAGCCCTCCAAAATAAAAAAAAATAAAAAAACTAGATAATTAGAAAAGATAAATCAGAAGATATTATAGGATAAAAATAATAATAAAAAAAAATCAGATATATAATTAGATAAGTAAAAATACAAAAATGAATAAAATAAAAAAGATAAAAAATATATACATATATATACATATTAGTAATAATACATAAATAATAAAATACACATAAATATTAACAAAAAAAATAAATAAATATATACATATATTAATACATAATAATAATAATAAATAATACAATACATAAAATACAAAAGAAGAAGAAAAGAAAAAAAAATACAAGATAAAATTGAATTGGGCTTACCTATTTGGGCCAGGCCCAATTGATCTGGGCCTGGACCCAATTGGGTGTCTACATTAATAATAAGATTAATAAATAAAAAGTATAACAGTAAATTGGGATCTTAAATATAAACAGTCGCACATAAGCTCTGCCTAGATGTTGGAGAGTCGGGATGGCCTCATTATACTTGAGAATCTAACTTTTAAATTGCATCTCATCCTACATAACATTCATTGGCATACATACGTTAGCATGTTATTATTAGTAATTATTTGCATTATTCTGTCTTTAATTTTTATTTACTACTTGGTGATAAAATATTTTATAGTAAAAAAAGAATAATACATTTTTAAAAAATTATGATATTACAAAATAAAATAAAAATAACATTTCGAAGGAGATGATTCTTGGTACTCTGCCTAGATGTTGGAGAGTCACTAACAATTATCTTCTATAAAGATTGTTATTTCATTTTAAGGATTATCGTGTTAAATTTTAAGTGAAAAGAGTTATTTTAAATTCTACCTAGATGTTAAAAAATTTTAAAATAATTCTTTAACTTTAAGATTTTCTTAATATTCCTAAATAAAGAGCTTTACCAAAATTTTATTTTACCAAATGAAGGGAATTAGTGTTAAATTTCAAATTGAAACCATTTTTATCCAACACTGAAAATAACACATAATTAAATGGTACCAATTTATGGGCGTTATGGGGGTGCTAATCCTTCCCCACACGTAACCGACTCTCGGACCCAACATGGTATTTTCGTAGATCAAAATTTATCTTTTTGGTAAACTTTAAACTCGCTTTTATAGTTTTATTAAAAAGATAAACTTTTGGGTGACCAATCACACCCTAACAAAAATTGGTGGTGACTTTCCCATTTATTTTGATTTTAAGACTCCTTTACGTCTAACGGTCTAAAAATCGTTACGACAACTTGGTGACTCCACTGGGGATATTAATTCGAGAGTCAAGCCAAAACTTTTAATTACGCGCTATTAAGAATTGTTGGATTTAATTGGTTTTATTTGACATTTCATTTAATCTCTTTTATTTTGATTTTTCAAAAATATATATGTTAATGAATAAGATAAATTGTATGTTAGCTGTGATTTTATTTTTATGTTTATGGTGTTTTGATTAATACATTATTTTGCACACACTTTGTAAATTCATGCATGAGCTCTAGACCTGGGCTTTATCCTTCTTAGGAGGAAGTGAAGTAGCTATGCTCTCGTGAGGTGATAACCTCTGCATTTGCTAGTGAAACACTTTCACTCAGATTGAACCCATTCTGTTAGTAGCTTGTAATAGGTGAAGATCAGGAAACCTTACTAGTCTATAATAGATGATGATGTGAGAAATAGTCTGGGAACCTTTAGACATGTAAATCTTAACTCGGCATATAGTGAGCCCTAAGGTCCAATCTTAGAATAGAGCCATGCTGTCCCTTTACTAGAAAATTACCTAAACTAGGACACTATATATATTCTGTTATGACATATATTATACTTGTTCATTCATTTACTCATTCTTTATTTATTTGTTTTATTTATATTATTAATTTGTTTAATTTTTTTGTTGTCTTCAATTTTGTTGCATGCATCATATAGGTACCATATTTTTTAAAAGGTATTATTTTGGACCAATCTTCAGTAAGAAAAACTTTCAAAAAACCTAAAGGATGTCATCCGTATGTAAGAGCTACTTAGAGGTCAAGAGCCAATCAAAAGGTAATCAAGGGAAAGAAAGAGATTGCTTAGTAGATGGTCACATATCGGTGCTACCACAATCAATGCATATGGATCTCAGTCAGATTGATATATCAAAATTTGAAGCTATTTGAAAACAGTAGGTAACAGAGAGAAAAAAATCTTTTTCCAAGAAATACGGAGATGTGGCACTGCTTATGTCAGTGAAGGTTGATGAACAGTTGATGAGAATCATAATACAATTTTGAGATCCATCTTATCGATGCTTTGTATTCAACCAAGAAGATTTGGCCCCCACAATTGAGGAATATTTTTTTTTACTTTGGATAGAGTCTACCAATCAAGATAAGATCTATTGAAAGGAGCATAAAACTATCGGATATAGAAAAAAGTTATCTAAGGTCATGTAAGTAGGGGTAGAAGAAATAGACAAGCAAAAGAAAAAAAAGAATGAGGTTGAGACCATTTTATCAGCCTTTCTGCTCGAGTACATAAAGAAGTATATTGATACTAATCAGGGGTTAGATGTGTTTGCTTTGACCGTGTATAGATTGATGATATTCCCTAAGGAGTTAGGATACATAGAAGCATCAGTAGTTGATTTCTTTGAGCAATTAGATAAGGTATAAACCCTTCACCAACTATTTTGGCGGAGACTATTAGATCATTTAATTTTTATCGAAGAAAGGGTGAAAAACGATTTATAGGGTGTGCACAATGCTTTTTGTCTAGCTCAGAAGTCATTTTTAAGGAAAAGAAAAGACATCATTTCATCCATTCTCCGTTCATTTCGTCTCTATCAAAGTGTTTATTGCTAAAGAATGAAGGAAAGATTAGACAAAAGATCAGTGGTTGGCATTCTTTCTGAAGCTCACTTACGATAATGTAACATGGAGGGCACCATGGATACTTTCGATGGCCATCTTGTATAGCTGTGGAGATGAGTCATGGGTACTTTTGTTAGGAATATGAGGGGCAGTGAGTTATGAACCTCTTATGGTTCAAAGATAATATAACTCACGACAGTTCATTCCTATGATTCATAGGTTCAGTTTATTCGAGTTTGATTATGGAACACCCGGTTATGTGAAAAAGGTTCGTGAAATCATTAAAGCATGAAAGCAGTCAATCAAATGAGCCCAGCTAGATTCGTAGATAATGTTACAAAAGATTATCTTGTATGAAAGATGAAAAAGGTTAACAAAATTAGGCTTTTACTAGCCGATGTTTCAAAAAAATTACCGGCTCCCATTTCAATATCGATATTATCGACTTTTGAGATCGCCCAACGAGAGTTTGAGATTAAAAAAAAAAGGTTAGAGAAAGAGACGATGGCTATAATGGATCAGGTTAACCAACTGAGATATGATTTAATGATGAGAGATGATGTAATACAAAAGTTGACCAAAGAATAAAAAATATTGAAATAGGATCTACAAAATCTATATAAAAAAAATAAAAAATTGAGGTTGGATAGTAGACCTTTGAAGGGATTCAAAAAGGATGTGGAAGAACTACGAGATATGATAGAGTATTGGAAAAATAGAGCTCGAGAGAACAAAATAATGATCTCTACACTCACCAAAAAATAGCATGAATGGAAAGAAGAACTTTCTGAAGTTTTTGAAAAGGTAACAAGGTACCAAAGAAAAAGTGAAAAGCTAAAAGCTGAACTAAAGAAGGAACAAAATAAGAACTCTAATTTGTAAAATGAGAAAAAGCTCTAAAGCATGAATTAATGAGCTTGGAGCTTCAACTGACAAGTAATTAGAGTCATATAGATAAGATTTTGATTGAATGATAAGAGAGAGAGGATTATTGGGCTCGCACTTATAATATGAAGGTAGATGCTCAAGAGATGTGAAGAGCAAAAAATTTAGGGAAGCAACAATACATCGAACATTTGACTACTCAAATCTACAAGACTATTTAAAGGCAAGCAACATGGTTGAAAAGGTGGAAGCACTGGAACGGGAGATTGTACCAACCCAAGGCCATAGTCAGAGATTATTAAACTTTTTGTATGAAGCTAGGGAGCAATATGCTCAAATCAAATGTTTTTATGGTTTTAATGCAAGAATGATCAAATGATGTATAAAGACTTCTATGGTTAATGAAAGTCTCTTTTTGTTTCGATCGATCCAAAACAATACCCCAATTTACATTTCATTCATTTAATGCATGTATTTTAATAAATGTAAATACTAACAACAATATCAACGACGTTATATCATATGATCTAATTCATAGTTAATAAACTAAGGTTCAAGGATAGCAAAGCTGAAGAATCAAAATCAATCAATTTCGTATAGATATAATACTCGTTCTCAGACTCGAGCTATGAAAGAAAAAAATACAGCTAGATTTGAAAAGGTCGAAAGGGCACAAGAGAAGATACGAGAAAGAGTGATGAAAATACAACAAAGCATCAAAGCACAAATGGTTGAATTAAGATAACTGTTGTCTAGTTCAATGAAAGGAAAATGAATCATTGGTGCGTCAAGGATAGGGGATGAGGTTAATATGGAAGAGCCATTCTACCCTTCAAGATTCACTCCACCTCAGGCTCAGGTTCAAGTTTCTCAAGGCATACACATACAGCCACCAAGTGCACAGTCATACCTCTATGTCAATCATTTTGCAAGTCAACAACTGACCCACTTGAATACTAACTCGGGACCTATCTCAGTTGATCCCATCATGGTTCCAAATCTTGATGACCCTGTTGAATAATAGAAGTCTCGTGAAATGTCAGAACCTATTATAAATTCATAAATTTGAAACAAGTATGACCAACTTGAAGAGATGCTCAAAGCGGTTGAAAGTAATGACATTTATGAGGTTGTTGATGTCAATGAGTTGAGCCTAGTGCCTGACTTGGTTATCCCATTAAAATTCAAAACCTCAAATTTCAAGAAATACAATGAAACAAAGTGTCTTTCTATTCATATTACCATGTTCTGTAAAAAGATGATGGGTCATACCCATAATGACATACTATTGATATACTATTTTCAACATAGTTTGATTGGTTCAATAGTAAAATGGTACATGTCGTTAGATAGAAATAAGATCCATTCGTGGAAAGACTTGACCAAAATTTTTCTTACTCAATATAAGCATGTCTTGGATACAGCCCCTAATAGGCTGTCATTACAAAATATGAAGAAAAAATCAACAAAAACCTTCAAGGAATATGCACATTGGTGGAGAGATGCAACGGCCCAGGTCCAATCACCACTGATTAAAAAAAAGATAATTGTGCTATTTGTCAACATACTAAAAGCCCCATACTATGACAGGTTTGTGAGAAATGCTATGAAAATTTTCTCTGACATAGTAATCTTAAGAGAGATGATAGAAAGCGTTATCAAAAGTGGTAAAATTAAAGGGCTCGAAAAGAAAACAGTAACTTTAAAAAAGAAAGAGCATGAGACACATGCTGTCACTCACAGAAATCTTTTGTACCATCTTTTTATCCCATATAATCCATACCATCCTTACTACCCTACCACCAACCAAATTTTTCAACAACCATATCATTACCAAACACCCCAACAACCACTGCCCAGACCAAGCTTTAGCCCTCAACCATTCAATTACACATATGTACCTCCAACTCGACCATTTACTCAACCAACCCACCCAAACAGCAATTAAAGAAACTCACAGAATAATAACAATCGAGAAAGACCTCATTTTGACCCAATTCTCATGTCTTACACTAATTTGTACCCTCAATTAGTGATAGGCCATCTTATCGCTCCTTTTTATACAAAACCATTAAAACCACCTTACCTAAGTTGGTATGACTCTAATGTCAAGTGCGATTATCATTATGGAGTTACAAGACACTCTACTAAAAATTACATAGCACTTAAACATAAGGTACAAGGTTTGATAAATGATGAGCTTTTGTCTTTTGATACCAAATTCAAGCCAAGTGTCAATGAAAACCCTTTGTCGGATCACACCGAAAGAAAAATCAATATGGTAGGTTGGAAAAATATGTGAAGATCAAAAGATGCACGGATGAAGTGAAAACCCCTTTGGAATGGGTGTATGATTGTTTGCATGAGACGAGCATGATTCAACCATTATTTTTTTATGACAATGAAAGTCATGAAGACCTTGACCATTTTTGTAAATATTATGGGGAAACAATTGGACATTCGATCCAAAGGTCTTTAAACGAACATTGTAGAGCTTGATGGAAGAGGCCATCATTGAGTTCTATGATGAATGTGATGGAAATAGTATGAATACAGTGGGTGACGAGCATCCTGGTAAGTCTTTTATCTCCAAACCACTCACTATCTACTATAATGAGAAATCGAAACCTCTAATTGAGAAAACCATCTCATTTTTTAAGACACCAATGACCATTTATGTCTCTAGTCCAATCCCTTATCAAATCGACAAAGTAGTCCCATGGAGATACGATTATGATATAGTGATACGAGGGCCTGATATGACCTCAAATAATCTAAGTACGGAGAATACTACCAACATAGCGAGAATAGGAAGAATGACCCGAAATGGTCGGATTTACACTTTTGAAATATCAGAAAGGGCCAGGAAAAGGAAATGTAAGATAGTAGAAGAAGACACAAGGGAAATCCAAGATTCTCAACCGATGGTAAGCTCGAAAGTGCAAGTTAACAAATTGGTGTTAAAAAAAGAAGCTTACAAATTTCTAAAGATCATTAAGCACAGTGAGTACAATGTGGTTGACTAGTTAAACAAACTGTCAGCTCGTATTTTTTTACTATCATTATGTTGAATTCTGAGTCGCATAGGAACGCTTTGCTGAAAGTGCTCAACCAAGCTTATACCGAGCATAACATTTCTGTTGATAAGGTAGATCACATGGTTGGAAATATTATAGTCTCGAATTTATCACCTTCAATGATAATGAAATACCTCTGAAAGGATGTGGTAGTGTTAAGGCTTTACATGTTACTGTCAAGTGCAAGTCCCACACTATAGCCAAAGTACTGATTGACAATGGATTGTTTATTAATGTTATGCCTCTGATGACATTGTCAAAGCTTCGAGTGGATCTCTCTCACATACGAAATAGCCATATGATTGTAAGAGCATTTAATGGGGCACGAAAAGAGGTAATTGATGATATAGAGATCTCATTACAAATCAATACTTGTACTTTTAATGTCATATTTCAAGTAATGGACATAACTCTTGCATATAGTTATCTACTGGGAAGACTTTGGATTCACACGATCAGAGCTATACCTTCATCTCTACATCAAAAGGTAAAATTTGTCGTTAAAAAAAAATAAGTCTATGTGGGTGGTGAGGAGGATTTATTGGTAACAAAAACCTTAATTATTCCCTACATTGAAGTAGCAAAAGAAGCGATCCAGTGTTCATTTATTGCTTTTGAAGTAGCAAACACTACTTACATCAGAGAAGGGTCAAGGATACCGATCCCTCAATTGTCAAAAGCTATAATATGATGATTAAGCAAATTGTTGACAAGGGTTGGCGAGTCGGGCAGGGCTTAGAAAAAATTCTACAAGGAATCGCAAGAGCACCATGCTCGATTGAAAATAAAAAAAGATGAGGGTTAGGTTATAAGCCTACGGCTACTGATAGAAAGAACGCAATGCTGGAGAAAAAAAAAGAGAGTGGCACGCCTCAAAGGGCAAGATTCAATTGATATAAAAATGATGTTTCCTTATTTGTATGAAACCTTTTATTCAGCCAGACATCTCTATCCTGGGACAATAGAGGTTGAACAAAGGAAACCGATAATGGAATTGGAAGAAGCTTTCTCTCGATTTCAAGTTGGAGCAAATAAAGGGGTAATGTAGGATGAAGAGATCTTTTTTCCTTTTTAGGATACTCAAAGGATGGTGTACCATTTTTGTTATCCTTGAACCTTTTAACTCAAAAATTTCAATTACTTCTGCCTAAGAGCATACGGAGGTTAAATGTATGGGCTTATTTTTATTATCTTAATAAAATGATAAATGCAATGCATTTCACTTATATCATGTTCTCTATTTTTCATTTTTTTTTCTTTCATCACCATTCTTTTTGCCCTTACCAAGATCAATATATATTTTTTTATGATTATACCCATTTTTAGGTTTTCTAATAATGAACATTATGGATGACCAAGACAATAACACCAGTTTTGATTTTGAAAATTTGATTTCCATTAGCGAGCTTGATAATGATGTTGATTCAGAAGACTATGATTTACCTCATGATCTGTTGAAATGGATGAAACAAGAGGAGAAAATTATAAAACCCCACTAAGAATCAACTGATGCATTAGATTTGAGAGATGGTGAGAATAAAAAGAAGTTAGGATCGGTATTTCATTATCACTGATTGAGAAGCAAAAGCTGGTGAGTCTGTTACAAGAGTACGTGGATATATTTGCATGATCCTATCAAGATATGCCCAGACTTACACAGAGGTGGTTAAGCATAGGTTATCTTTAAAATCAGAATGTCGATCAGTACAACAGAAGTTGAGACGCATGAAGTTAAAATATTACTAAAGATAAAAGAAGAAGTAAAAAAATAATTTGACACCGGTTTCTTAGCAGTAGCCAAGTACCCTGAATGGGTAGCCAATATAGTCTCAATTCCTAAGAAAGATGGAAAAGTTAGAATGTGTGTGGACTATCAAGATTTAAATAGGGCTAGTTCAAAGGATAATTTTTCATTGCCACATATTGATACCCTTGTGGATAACATTACTAAGCACTTCACTTTTTCATTCATAGATAGGTTTTTCGACTACAATCAAATCAAAATGGCTCGTGATGATATGGAGAAACTATTTGTGACAATGTAGGGCACGTTTTGCTATAAAGTTATGCCTTTTGGGCTAAAGAATGCTGGTGCCACATATCAATGGTTACTATCTTTCATGATATGATGCATAAGAAGATAGAGGTATATGTTGATGATATGATAGCTAAGTTTCAAAAAGGCGAAGATCATGTTGTTAATCCTATAAAGCTTTTTGAAAGATTACGAAAATACCAGCTTAAGCTGAATCCAGCCAAATGCACATATACTATTAAATCTAAAAAATTGTTAGGGTTTATAATCAGTGAAAGAGGTATAAAAATAGACCCTGATAAAATTTAAACTATTTAAAAGTTATCAGTACCACGCATGCAAAGGGAGGTGAGAGGCTTTTTGGAGTAATTGAATTATATTTCTCACTTCATATCCTAATTTACCTCGAAATATGATCCAATCTTTAGGTTACTTCGTTAAAATAATTCTGGTGAATGGGATGAAGAATGCCAGAATACATTTGAAAAGATTAAAGAGTATTTGATAAGCCCACCGATGTTAGTATCACCAATTGTAGGAAGGCCGTTGATTTTATATCTAATGATTCAAAAAAAATCAATAGGATGTGTATTGGGGCAAAAAGATGAACCTGATAAGAAAGAGCATGCTATCTACTATTTAAGTAAAAAGTTTACGGAGTATGAGGCCAAGTACCCCCAAATAGAAAAAATATGTTGTGCCCTAGCTTAGACTACTCGTAGACTCAAGCAATATATGCTCTACCATACGATGTGCCTAATATCAAAATTGGATCCCCTCAAGTACATTTTTGAAAAAACATCTTTATCAGGTAGGATAACGAGATGGCAAGTCATGCTCTTAGAATATAATATTGTGTATGTGACACAAAATTCATAAAAGGGAGTGCAATTGTTGATTTTCTTGTCAATCAAACTACAGAAGATTATAAACCTATGAAGTTTGAATTTCAAAATGAAGATTTGATGGCAATCTTGTAGGATGAAGATGAAGAGCCCTTAAGAAAAGTGTGGAAAATGTTTTTTGACGGGACATCCAATATAATAAGGCATGGCATTAAGGTAGTGCTAATATCCCCAGAAGGAAATACTACCCTTGTACCAGAAGGAAATACTAGATTTCAATTGCACAAATAATGTTGCTGAATATGAAGCGTGTGTCATTGGATTACATATGGCCATTAAAAAGAAGATTGAAACACTAGAAGTATATAGGGATTCAGCCTTGGTAATTTATCAACTAAAAGGTGAATGGGAGACCAGAGACCCGAAACTAGTGTTATAACAAAAGCACACAATTGACTTGATGAAACATTTTAAAGAAATCCAATTTCAGCATGTTCCCCGAAAAAAAAAATCAGATTGCTAATGCCTTGGCTACTTTGGCAGCAATGTTCAAGTTAAATGATAGTATGAACATTCAGCCCATTAAAGTACAAATGAAAATTTTATTAGCCTACTGTTTAAACGTGGAAGAAAAAATAGATCGACAACCGTGGTACTATGACATTATACAATATATCAAGTGTCAAAACTACCCAGAATAGGCTTCAAAAAATGATAAGAGGATCATTCAAAGATTAGCAGCAGGTTTCATGCTTGATGGGGAAATCTTATATAAAAAGAGTTGAGATCAGATTTTGCTAAGGTGCGTCGATGCTGTGGAAGCAAAAAAGATACTTGAAGAAGTACACGAAAGAATTTATGGAACACATGCTAACAGGCATATGATGATCAAACAGATTATGAGAGCTGGTTATTACTGGTCTATAATGAAAAATGATTGCATCAGCTATGCTAGAAAGTGCCACAAATGTTAAATTTATGTAGACAAAATTCATTTCCTTCAAGTCCCGTTGCACGTTTTGGCACTACCATGGCCTTTCTTCATGTGAGGAATGGATATGATCAGACCCATAACCTCAAAAATTTCAAATGGGAATCGATTTATCTTTGTGATAATTGATTACTTTACAAAATGGATAAAAGAAGCTTCGTATGCTAGTATTACACGATCAGTGGTGTGTAAATTTATAAAAAGAGAGATAATATGTCGGTATGGTCTCTTAGAAAGGATTATCTCAGATAATACTAGCAACTTAAACAATAAAATGATGAAAGAATTATGTGCACAATTCAAGATAAAACATCATAATTCAGCACCATATCATCCAAAAATGAATGGTGCAGTGAAAGTTACAAATAAGAACATCAAGAGAATATTGGGAAAAATGGCTGACATATATAAGGATTCGCATAAAAAGTTACCTTTTGCTTTGCTTGCTACAGAACTTCAATCTGAACCTCTACAGGGTTTACCCTATTTTCACTAGTTTATAGGATAAAAGCTGTACTATCGATTGAAGTGAAAACTCTTTTTTTGAAAGTGTTGATGGAGGTAAAATTAGATGAGGTAGAATGGGTTTAGGATTGTTATGAGCAACTGAATCTCATTGAGAAAAAAAAGCTCTCAGCACTCAGTTATGGATAAATGTATCAAAGAATCAGGCGAACACATGACAAAAAGATACAACCTCAATATTTTCGTGAGGGCGAACTGGTTTTAAAAAAGATTTTGCCATATCAACATGACAATAGAGGAAAATGGATGCCCAATTGGAAAGGTCCATATATGGTAAAAAAAGTTTTTTTTTATGGAGCTTTGATCCTTACAAAAATGGACGGTAATGAATTATCAAATCCTGTAAATTTGGACACTGTCAAGAAATATTTTGCTTAAAAAAATAAAATACAAAAAAATATAAAAAAGAAAGAAAAAAATTCAGATTGAAAATCCAAAAAGGGTGATTTGAATCAAAGGGGGTCATTTGAGCTAAAAACCTGAAAAGGCAGCTTGAATGAAAGTAAAGCTCAGAGAAAGTCTTTCAAAGAACGAAAGAGTGGCACTAAATGGATGAATGGTCACCAGAATTAAAAGAGATGACTTTTAGGGGGCAAGTTCTCATTAGTCATAGATGTGGGGCAAGGATTGGTCATATAAAATCACAAGTGATAAGACTGTAAATGTAACAAGTTTTTGGAAAAGACCTGGTCTGAGTAGGCCAAGGTCATTCAAATGTTCATTATCTAGAGAATTGATAATTTGATTATGAAATACTTTTGAGTTAACTATTCTTTATGTCCCAAAAGACTTATCTTTCTAAACTCGAAATACCCTATTACTGACTGTGTTGCACACCTAACTTTGAACTTGAAATCATTGCATTTGTCATTTAAAGTTAAGATAATGATTGATAAAGTTCGTAATAGACCAATGCATCGCTTAAAAAGAGAATGTAATATGAAGATGATAGAAATAGTAATATGGGGATAGAAAGAATTAAATGAAATTGATTGATTATTGAAGACAAAAAAAAGAAAAGGGATAAAGAATAAAAAAAGAGATTTTAGAGCGACTAAAAGTCAAATGGGTCCGTCATGAGACAAAGATTTTTGGTCAAAAATTGAAAGATTTAAAAGGACGAGATTACTGGAAGTGACTTTTAAAGTTTGAAAGAATTGAACTAAAAGTTGAATTAACTTTGATGGAAATGCAAGAAATAATTCGTTGACAGCATTTTTGTCTTTTCATTCATCATAATCATTGCACGCATTACATACCTCTTGATAAGTCGCATAGAAAGTTTTTTTATGAGATATCAGGAAGAATCAGTAATTTTTTTTTTTTGAAACAAAGATGATGGCCATGAAGATGGTATGTTAGCACAATCTTTAAAATCAAAACTGTCAATCTATAGGGTATCTAATCCCCTTCAACTCACAACTTAGTCTTATAGAGTTTCTTGACTTGCGGTTCAGTTTCGGTCATCTTTCATCTTTAACTCGTGGTTTAATCTCGATCATTTCTATAGTTTCCCCTGACTTACAGTTTAATCCTAGTCTCTTTCATCTTTTTGACTCGTGGTTTTGTCCCGATCTCTTTAATTCAAAGTCACAGTTTTATCTCGATTGTTGTTATCCCTTGACTTACGATTTAATCTCAGTCTCTTTTATCTTTCCAACTCGTAGTTCAATCCCAGTTATCTCCAATATTTGGCTCGTGGTTTAATCTTGATATTTTATTATTTTCCTGACTTACGATTCAGTCCTAGTTATCTTTAATCTTTGACTCATGGTTTAATCTCGATTATTTCTATTATTCCTTGACTTACGGTTTAATCCCAGTCTCTTTTATCTTTCCAACACGTAGTTCAATCCCAGTCGCCTCCAATATTTGGCTCGTGGTTTAATCTCGATCATTTCATTATTTCTCTGACTTATGATTTAATCCCAATCATTTTTATTTTTTTGACTTATGGTTTAGTCCCAGCCGTCGTTAATCTTTGACTCGCTGTTCAATTCCGATCATTTTTATAATTTTTTGACCTGCGATTTAATCTGATCGTTTTTATTTTCTGACTTATGATTCAATCTAAGTTAACATCATTTTTTGACTCGTAGTTTAATTTCGGTCTCTTTATTCTCTGACTCACTGTTCAATCCCGATCTCTTTAATTCAAAATTGTAATTTAATCTCGATTGTTGTTATCCTCTAACTCGTGGTTTAATCCCAGTCGTTTTCATTTTTTAACTTGTGATTTAATCCAAGTTAATGTTATTTCGACTCGCGGTTCAATCTCGACCTCTTTAATTTAAAATTGTGGTTTAATCTTGATTGTTGTTATCCTTTGACTCATGGTTTAATCCTGGTCTCCTTATTTTCTTACTTGTGATTCAATCCAAGTTGACGTTATTTTGACTCGCGATTTAGTCCCGATCTCTTTAATTCAAAATCGTAGTTTAGTCTCGATTGTTGTTATCCTCTGACTCACGGTTTAATCTCGATCTCTTTATTCTCTGACTCATGATTTAATCCCGATCTCTTTATTCTTCGATTCACGGTTTAATCCTGATCTCTTTATTCTTTGATTCACGGCTTAATCCTGATCCTTAGTATTTTTCTGACTCGTGGTTTAATCCCGGTCTCCTTGTTTTTTGACTTGTGATTCAATCGAAGTTCAATCCTGATCTTGTTATTCCTTGACTCGCGGTGTCATCCGATCACTTTCTTTATTATTCGACTCTCGGTGTTGCTTTAATCGATTCTTTATTTTTCAACTCATGATGTCGTTTTCTTTATTACTTGACCTAACCTTCAAAAAAAAACTTAAAAAAAAAAAAAATCCACGATTTGTTTCTGGACAAAATCGTTGTCTTTGTCTTTGCCCAATTCTTGATTCTCAGTAATATGTAAAGAGGGGCAACTATAGACATCGATTTTGTCAAGGTAATCGTTTTCATTTTCAATTTAATATAATAATTTTGATAATAATATTAATAATAATATTGATTTAATTAAAAATTTTAAAAATTAAAAATTAAAATCAAAATTATTAAAATAATAATAAAACACAAAAAAGGGAAGAGGGATAGAAAATAGAGGGCTGGTACGATGCCATCACTGCCCCTGTCCAACTCTCTACTTGACCCTTGTCCAGCCCCCTGTCTAGCCACCTCTACAACCTACCCTAGCCGACCTACAGCCACCCAAATCACCATCTATAAAACACCCAGCTTCTTTCCCTTTTCAAGCTCTCTGAAACCCAGAAGCCCAAAAAAAAAAAAAACTCTTTTTTCACACTCACACAAAAACTCTGCATTTCTAAAAATGTGAAACACCCATACCCAAATACCCAAACAAAAAAACAAAAAAGCAAAAACAAAAACAAAAAAAAAATAAACAGTCTCCCCGTAGGGAGGAAGCCAGGGCCGAGCCATCTGCAATAAAAAAAAGAAGCTGTCAGTTAATTTTTTTAACAAATAAATAAATAAAGAACCAAAAAACTTCAAACCTTGATCTACGCCAATCGAGGTTGTTTTCAGTGAAAAGGGTGCCAGATCTGAGCTCATGAGGTTGAACGGAACCTCTTGGTCAATTTTAAAATTTTTTTATCACTGGCAACCATCGACGATGGTGACCTAAGAGGCGGTTGGAGTGGCGGTCCAGCGACCGGATGACGAGAGAGCTTTGGAGCTCTCCCCAGAGCTCTCCTCTTTTTTTCTTCTTAAACAGGAAAAGAATGAACAAAAAAAATTTAGTTATATATAGAAAAGCAAACGTCAAAACGACATCATTTAGGCAGGGGAGGATCTGTGCGTGGACCCGGACCTGACCCGGGGTCCGCGCAATCGACCCATCAACCTGGCTCCTCAGCAATTCCGAATCGGTTTGACCAGACTAGATCGAACTATTCCCTAGACCAACCCGAACCGCTCCTCAACTGGATCAATCGAACTGAGCGTCAAGCCGAACCCTTTTCGTTCCAACCGAACCGCCATTGACCGGTCCGGTTCAGGTAAAAATAAATTTTTTTAAATTTTTTAATTTTTTCTATATTATTATTTTTTTTATTTTAAGTATTTTTTTTATATTTATGCATGATAAATTTTTAAATTTGTTAGGATAAATAATTAATTATTTTAATAATAATAAAAATGAAAACAAGATAATAATTAAAAATATATATTAAAAATGCTTAAAAAATAATAATTATAACCTAAAAAATAATAATAATAATAAAATTATTTTTCTTATTTTTCCTGCCTAGATGTTGGAGGGAATAAAAACATATTCCTAAAAATAATTTCGCCTAGATGATGGAGAATTATTTTTAATAAATTTTCATAAAAAAAATATATGAAAAATTTTTTATTAATTTTCAAAAATCACTAAAATCAAACTTGCTCCAAAAATCCGCCTAGATGTTGGAGATTTTTAAAGATGTTCGCATTTTCTTAAAAACGAAACCTTAAATACTAAATCTTAAATTTCAAAATCCTAGGATTCTAAAACCCCTAAAATCCAAAATCTCTTAAATCCAAACCCCCTAAAATTCGAAACTCCTAAAATCCAAACCCTTAAATCAAAACCCCAAACTTCAAACTTTAAAACCAAAACCCTAAAATCTCCAAACTCTAAAATCAAAACCCTAAACCTTTCATACCTTAAAATTCAAACATTAAACCCTCAAAACTTAAACCAAAACCTTAAAATCTGAATCTTCAAAATCTTGAAACCCTAACCTTTAAAACCTCTACTCAAACCCTTACTCAAAACGTCCTGAAAATCCTAAAAACACGTAATTTGTTCCTGAATGTCGCTTAGATGATGGGGTATTTAGGAAACTTTACTTCGTCAAGTTTTTTCACATGATTTCTTAATTCGCATTAATAATAGGATTAATAAATAAAAAGTATAATAGTAAATTGGGATCTTAAATATAAACAGTCGCACCTAAGCTCTGCCTAGATGTTAGAGAGTCGGGGTGGCCTCATTATACTGAGAATCCAACTTTTAAATTGCATCTCATCCTACATAACATTCATTGGCATACATATGTTAGCATGTTATTATTAGTAATTATTTGCATTATTCTGTCTTTAATTTTTATTTACTACTTGGTGGTAAAATATTTTATAATAAAAAAGAATAATACATTTTAAAAAAATTGTGATATTACAAAATAAAATAAAAATAACATTTCGAAGGAGATGATTCTTGGTACTCTGCCTAGATGTTAGAGAGTCACTAACAATTATCTTCTATAAAGATTGTTATTTCATTTTAAGGATTATCGTGTTAAATCTTAAGTGAAAAGAGTTATTTTAAATTATGCCTAGATGTTGGAGAATTTTAAAATAATTCTTTAACTTTAAGATTTTCTCAATATTCCTATATAAAGAGCTTTAGCAAAATTTTATTTTACCAAATGAAGGGAATTAGTGTTAAATTTCAAATTGAAACCATTTTTATCCAACACCGAAAATAGCGCGTAATTAAATGGTACCAATTTATGGGCATTGTGGAGGTGCTAATCATTTCCCACACGTAACCGACTTTCAAACCAAACATGATTTTTTTCGTAGATCAAAATTTATCTTTTTGGTAAACTTTAAACTCGCTTTTATAGTTTTATTAAAAAGATAAACTTTTGGGTGGCTAATCACACCCTAAGAAAGATTGGTGATGACTCCCCCATTTATTTCGATTTTAAAACTCCTTTACGTTTGACGTTCTCAAAACCGTTACGACAGCTTCGTAACTCCATTGGGGATATTAATTCGAAAGTCAAGCCAAAACTTTTAATTATGCACTACTAAGAATTGTTGGATTTAATTGGTTTTATTTGACATTTCATTTAATCTCTTTTATTTTGATTTTTCAAAAATATATATGTTAATGAATAAGACAAATTGTATGTTAGTCGTGATTTTATTTTCATGTTTGTGGTATTTCGATTAATACATTATTTTGCACACACTTTGCATATTCATGCATAAGCTCTAGACCCGGGCTCTATCCCTTTTAGGAGGAAGTGAAGTAGCTACACTCTCGTAAGGTGATAACTTTCGCATTTGCTAGTGAAATACTTTCACTCAGATTGAACCTATTTCATTAATAGTCTGTAATGGATTAGGATCGGGGAGCCTTACTAGTCTATAATGGGCAATGATGTGAGGAATAGTCTGGGAACCTTTAGACATGTAAATCTTAACTCGACATATAGTGAGCCTAGGGTCCAACCTTAAGATAGAGCCATGCTATCTTTTTTACTAAAAAATTAACTAAACTAGGACATTATATATATTCTGTTATGACATATATTATACTTGTTCATTCATTTACTCATTCTTTATTTATTTATTTTATCTACATTATTGATTTGTTTAATTCTTTTATTGTTTTCAATTTTGTTGCATGCATCATGTAGGTACCATATTTCTTAAAGGGTATTGTTTTGGACCAATCTTCAGTAAGAAAAACTTTCAAAAAACCTAAAGGATGTCATCCATGTGTAAAAGCTACTTAAAGGTTAAGAGCCAATCAGAAAGTACTAAGGGATCGATTGTATTTTTACCTAAAAAGTAGTGTTATACTTTTAGTTGAAGATAGAATCAATCACCCTATTTAAGGGATTGATCACCCCTTGAACTAATCGATCTCTTACATAAAGGGATCTATAGAGTACTGTTATTTGCAAGACGTAATTGGCTTCCAAAAGTGAACCAATCGATCCCCTCATGGAAGGGATAGATGGGGTCTTATTTGACAAGCATGAAATAGGCAACAAAAGTGAACCAATTGATCTCTTTTATTGATCCCCTCATAAAAGAGATCAATTGGGTATGGTTTAGAACAACTCCAATAGCTAGTTTCTTATGCTTTCAATGGTTATTTTCTTCTCCCAAGCATCCCCAATGGCTAGCTCTTCAATTTTTCTATAAATTGGTCACTTCAACACACCAAGAAAGTTGATGAATCAAAAGAGCAAGATTAAACAAGTCATATATTCATTCTCTCAAAGAAATCAATAGTTTTAGAGCTTTAAAGTCTATATATTTGTATTTGTTGTATCCAAATCAATGTTCTTGTTTATTCATCAAAGTTCTTTATACTTAATTAGGCAACACTTAGCCTTTGAAAGGTATTTTTAGTTTATATTTTTATTAAGTAATTTTGTAATCAAGAGGTGAGGTATCCTCTTAAATTTGTGGAATTGAAAAGTTGCTACTTAACCTAGAAAGTAAAGTGTGTAAGATTTCTATCTTAAGCCTTAAAGAGGAAAAAATAGGGTTATAATTTCAATTCAAGATTAATGAATTAAAGCCTTGGTGTGGACAACTAAGAAGAGAGGATGTAGGTGCCTTGTGGAGAAAGATCAAACCTCTATAAATCCTTATGTTTAATTTCTCTATCCCTATCTCTTTACCTTGCATTTGGTTTAAGATTATCAATTTATTGTTATTTGCATCATATTTTGATAATATTTTTAATTTTTCATTCAAGTACTTTGAAATTATTGTTTGGGAAGAATTTGGAGAAATCCAATTCACCCCCTCTTAGATCATCATCTTACTTATAAAGCTAACATTTAGCATCAGAGCTTTAGTCTCTCTTTGTAGGTTTAACCACCTAGAGTAAAGATCTTATAACTCAATTTAGGTTTTAAGATGGTAAGAAAGTTCTCAAAGTTTTTATGTTCGATAAATATGAATTTTGTGAATGAAAAATAAGGATAAAGGTATTTATTATGGCTCAAGATTTTAGAGCATGGAATGTGATGAAAATAGAGCTTAATATTCCTTCCAAAGATGAAAAATATAGGAAACAAATAATAGAGGATGCAAAGTCCAAGCACATTCTCTATGGAGCTTTAGATGATTGTAACTTCAACTTGGTTTCAAAATACTTAACCTTAAATAAGATATGGAGAAAGTTGGATAAACTAAATGAAAGATAAATTTTCAACCAACATGCATAATGTCTCATGGCTATTGAGGAACCAAAGGTAACCTCTAACTCTTGTGATTCAAACTCTTATACTTTTGATGAGTTACAAGATGCTTACAATGATTTAGTAATTGGGTTTGAAAATATGCATTTGAAACATAAGAAAATGATTTCAAAATTAAAAGTTGAAAATGAATTTTTAATGAATGTAAAGAATGATTTGGAAAAACAAAATGAAAAATTGAAAATAGATTTAAAACCTCTCAAAGTATAAATAAATTTTTAGAAAAAGAAATTTGATGAATTGATGAATGAATAACAAACGATTTTAAAAAGTTCATTAAGTACCAAAAAGATTAAATACAATTTTTGTAATTTTCATGGTCATACTATATATACTTGTCCCATTTAGAGAAAAATTTCATTTAGAATTAGGCAAGTATGGGTCCCTAAAGGAACAAGAGACTTGGTGACTAACTCTTATGGACGCAAAGCAATTTCGGTACCAAAAATCGAATGAGATTGTCTATTATAAGTGTACTAGAGCAAAGAGTTACAATATAAGATTGAAGATTGAATACTCTACACACACAATGGAGATGTGTAACCTTTAAACTTTTATTTTAAGTGAATATGAATTGGTTGCCTATTCTTGTTGAACATTGAGTGCTTAATGGATATTGGCATATGCTTTGTTGATATATCTTGAACATATCAATTTTATTTGATATATGTGAGCTTGAATTGAGCATGCATTGATTTTTCTCTTAAATGTATGATTTAATATATTCCTCATGCTTGTTAATGTTGTATTTAATAGTTATTTGCTTAAGATACATTTTTTGGAGAATTCATGAATGCTCTAATGAATTTATGGGATTATATGTGAATGCTCTTGATATGGGGATTACATTAATGATCTTGATATTTGAATTTTATTTGTGAAACTATTATTGATGCTTGATGTGATTAATTGTGTGCTTAATTATTTTTATATTTATGCACAAACTTAGGGAGAGCACTCAAAGCTTAACGATTTTGAGATTTTATGTTTTGCTTTGAAAGTGATTTTCATTAAAGTCAAGCCTTAAAATATGAAACTTTATTTAGCAAGCTTTTACTTGTAAAATGAATTTGAATTTAATGATTTAAACTTACTTAAACAAAGAAAACTTGATAACTTGTAATGGTTTCAATTTTTCATAAGTGTTACATGCAAGTTACAAAGGATTTTGGAGCCTAAAATATCAAATTTTGTTTTTGAACATTTATGAGCATAAAAACCATTTGGACATTTTCAAAATATGATATAAAACTTTTCTAAATAGTTTGAAGAACTTAAATGTATGTTTAAATATATTTGCCCATCTTAATAGCTTTTTTTTAAGAAAATATAAGATTAAACGTTGACTTTTTTATTTTCTTATTTCTAATGCCAAATGACCACTTGAATAATTTTGTTTCATCATTTGAAACTTGTTGGAAAGGTTCAATATGGTTAAAAATGAGCTTGACTAGTTTTGAGATTTATTAAAGTATCTTTCAAGGAAAAATGAGTTTTTAAAGTGCAAAAATCAAAATCCTATACATATTAAGCTTTGAATGATATATCCTATAGTATTTTTCATAGCTATATTTTTTTGAATGATTTTAACATGATGAAAATGATTTTGTGATTTTTTATGCATATTAATTTGTGATTGTTGAACTTGTCTATATGATCATGATGTTTAAAATTGCTAAATTTGTTTATAATGCTTGGATCTTGTGAATTCTTTAAACTTGATTATGTTATACATAATTATTTTAACTCTTGATTTGTGATTTTAGAAATTAATGATCATCTTATGCTTAAATCGTAAATATTGATGTTCGATCGTTCATCTTTTGATTTCTTATGAAATATCTTAAAATATGCTTTAATTCTTTATCTTTATTAATTCAAGATTTATTTCTTCTCTTGTGTTGATGCATTGTTGAACTTTAATTGCTTAAAAGATATATGTTGATTCTTTGTTCATCTATGTTTTTGGTCAAGATATGTGCTCATATGATGATTAATTCAATTTGACCTTAATACTTTTGGTTTAAAATGCTTGAATTGTTTATCTCTTGATTGTAAGAGATATTTTGTGAAATATGTTTTTTTTTGTGCTTAAATGTTTTATTAATTTTGTGAACTATTTTGGATCTTTATGCTCAATTGATATATCTTTTGATTTGTGATTTTGAATATGATGAACTACTTGTTTGTAAATGAAAAATATTGTTAGTTCATCTATTATTCTTGTCAAGTGTATGCGTATATGATAAATGTTATTTATCTTTACTTGACATGCTTGCAACATGACTTAAGTGAGTTATTTTCTTATTATGTTTATTTTTAACTTAAGTCATTATTGATTATAGCTTCTAATTTATGTAGACATATTTATGCTTTTGTGTTAAAATTTTTTTGAATATGTTTTTGATGATAAATGTCTTCCTTAAGTTTTTAGTTTTTAGATGGCCTAAAATTTATTTTGACATATACTTTGGTGATTTCTTGAATATACATGAATAATGAATATATCTATTTTGTGTTCATGAATGATCTAAAAGGTTTGATTTTTGCATATTACATGAGAACTTTTGTTTTAATGTCATTCTTATGCTATTTGATATTTAAATTGATATATGACCTCTAGCTTAAGTATATATCTCCTTTGCAATCGACTACTTGTGCTTAGTGAATAAATTTTCTTTTGCCTATAATGACTTAGAATATAGAATTGTTTTCTAACAATTGGTATAATTTTTATCAATTGATTTTCTTGATGCTATGAATTAACATTTCTTTGTTAAAACTATTTTTTAAGTCTGTGCTCGGAGAACTTAAAGTGAGTATGAATGAGCCTACATTTTTTGAATTTCAAGTGGAACAAGCAAAGTAAGTCATCTTCATCAATTATGCATAAGTACGTCAAAGACTAGCTGAAATGATGTGAGATTGAGGATTCAAAGCCTCACTTAATTACAATAGCTTGATAAGGATTAAGGTAAATGTATTAAATCTATGCATGTGCCTATAATTTATAATGTTTAATGCATGATTTGATAAATGCTTGCTTTGATATGTGCAAAAATAAGATATTATGTTTGAATTTGTGAACATTTTGCACAAATTAATCACCAAACTACTTAATAGAATTTGTCTTAACTTTGTTAAATGCTTGGATTGATTAATATTCATGCAAAGTTCTTGATTGCTTTGATTAATAGTTTTATTGCATGAATATTTGTTTGAATCTTTGGACATGGATATGAGTTGAATATATTGATTTTTTTATCTGTCAATTGCCTTGACTCATGGATTATGAACTTACAATTTTAAAACTTTTAAAACTTTATATACATGTTTATTGATTGAGTCCATTGAGATAGCATGTACCTATTATGTCTAAAGGTTTACATTTTTTTTTTATATTGCTATATGTGATTTGAAATGTTTTTGCATATGCTTATATGATTTTGATTGAAAAATATATTTGAACTATATTTATGTACTTTCATATGTTTGGATTAAGAATATTGCTTTGCATTGAAATAATTTGAAATATATTTGAATAATAATTATGCTTTCATTATTTCTTTGCCAACTTATGTGTTCATCATGTTTGCAAAATGCTTGAATAATCTTTTTTATGATGTGATGATAATTGCACCTTATTGCTTATTAGTATTCATGCTTTATTAAATACATATGAGCTTTTGATTCTTGTTTGGATAAGAGAGCTTATGAAAGATTACTATTATATTTATGCATGTATTAAATGAATCTTTCATATGCTTGAATTATGTGTGCTTTATGAAAGTTATTGAATAAAATTGCTAATAATTTATAACAATTGGTATCAAAACTGCTAAAGAATTTTAAGTCTAGTTTCTAAATCTTTAAATAGTTTGTGATTTGGATTTGTATAACTCAAGATATGATCAAATTAGTGAGTAGAGTGTAAAATATGAGACAACCAACCAACAATGGACAAGATCAATCCCCTCAGGGAAAGGATCAATTGTATTTTTACCTAGAAAGTAATGTTATACTCTTAGTTGAAGAAAGAATCGATCAACCTATGTAGGGAATTGATCACCCCTTAAACTAATCAATCCCTTACATAAAGCTATCAATGAGTAATGTTATTTGTAAGGCGTAATTGGCTTCTAAAAGTGAAACAATTGATCCTCTCATGAAAAGGATAGATCGGGTCTTATTTGACAAGCATGAAATGGGCAGTAAAAATGGACCACTTGATCCCCTCATGGAAGGGATCAATTGGGTATGGCTTGGAACAACTCCAATAACTAGTTTCTTATGCTTTTAACTACTATTTTCTTCTTCCAAGCATCCCCAATGGCTAGCTCTTTAACTTCTCTATATATTGGCCACTTCAACACACTAAGAAGGTTGATAAATCAAGAGAGCATGATTAAACAAGTTATATATTTATTCTATCAAAGAAATCGAGAGTTTTAAAGCTTTAAAGTCTATATCTTTGTATTTATTGTATCCAAATCAATGTTATTGTTCATTCATCAAAGTTCTTTGTACTTCATTAGGTAAACACTTAGCCTTTTAAAGGTACTTTTAGTTTGTATTTTTATTAAGTGATTTTGTAATCAATAGGTGAGGTATCCTTTTGAATTTATGAAATTAAAAAGTTGCTACTTAGCCTAGAAAATAGAGTGTGTAAGGTTTCTATCTTATGCCTTAAAGAGAAAAAGCTAGGGTTGTAATTTCAATTCAAGATTAATGAATTGAAGCCTTGGTGTGGACAACCAAAAAAAGAGGATGTAGGTGCCTTGTGGAGAAAGATCGAACTTTTATAAATCCTTGTGTTTGATTTCTCTATCCCTATCTCTTTACCTTGCATTTGGTTTAAGGTTATCAATTTATTATTATTTACATCATATTTTGATATTATTTTTAATTTTTCATTCAATTACTTTGAAATTATTGTTTGGAAAGAATTCAGAGAAATTCAATTCACCCTCTCTTAGATCATCAACTTACTTATAGTCTCTTTTTGTAGGTTTAACCACCTTAAGTAAAGATCTTATAGCTCAATTTAGGTTTCAAAATGGTAAGAAAGTTCTCCAAGTTTCTATATTCGATAAATATGAATTTTACGAATGAAAAAAAAGGACAAAGGTATTAATTATGGCTCAAGATTTTAGAGCATGGAATGTGATGAAAATAGAGCTTAATACTCCTTCCAAAGATGTAAAATATATGAAGCAAATAATAGATGATGCAAATGCCAAGCACATTCTCTATGGAGCTTTAGATGATCACAACTTCAACTTAGTTTCAAAATACTCAACCTCAAATGAGATATGGAGAAAGTTGGATAAGCTACATGAAAGATAAATTTTCAACCAACATGCATCATGTCTCATGGCTATTAAGAAACCAAAGGTAAACTCTAACTTTTGTGATTTAAACTCTTATATCTTTTATGAGTTACAATATGCTTACAATGATTTAGTAATTGAGTTTGAAAATATGCATTTGAAATATAAGAAAATGATTTCAAAATTAAAAGTTAAAAATGAATTTTTAATCAATATAAAGAATGATTTGGAAAAGCAAAATGAAAAATTGAAAATAGATTTAAAACCTTTCAAAGTAGAAATGAATTTTTAGAAAAAGAAAATTTTGATTTGAAAAGAAATTTGATAAATTGATGAATGAAAAACAAAAGCTTTTAAAAAGTTCATTAAGTACTAAAAAGATTAAATATAATTTTTGTAATTTTCATGGTCATACTATACATACTTGTCTCATTAAGAGAAAAGTTTCATTTAGAATTAGGCAAATATGGGTTCCTAAAGGAACAAGAGACTTGGTGACTAACTATCATGGACCCAAAGCAATTTAGGTACCAAAAATTGAATGAGATTGTCTCTTGTAGGTGTACTAAAGCAAGGAGTTACAATATAAGATTGAAGATTGAATACTCTACACATACAGTGGAGATGGGTAACCTTTAAACTTTTATTTTAAGTGAATATGAAATTGATTGCCTATTCTTGTTGAACATTGAGTGCTTAATGGATATTGGTATATGCTTTGTTGATATATCTTGAATATATCAATTTTGTTTGATATATGTGAGCGTGAATTGAGCATGCATTTATTTTTCTCTTGAATGTATGATTTAATATATTCCTCATGCTTGTTAATATTGTATTTAATAGTTATTTGCTTGGGATACATTTTTAGGAGAATTTATGAATGCTCTAATGAATTTATGGGATTACATGTGAATAATCTTGATATTGAAATTACATGAATGATCTTGATATTTAAATATTATTTGTGAAACTATTATTGGTGCTTGATGTGATTAATTTGTGCTTAATTATTTTTACATTTATGCACAAACTTAGGGAGAGCACTCAAAGCTTAATGATTTTGAGATTTTATTTTTTGCTTTGAAAGAGATTTTTGCTAAAGTCAAGCCTTAAAATATGAAACTTTATTTAGCAAGCTTTTACTTGTAAAATGAATTTGAATATCTTGAATTTAGTGATTTAAACTTGCAAAAACAAAAAAAAAAAAACTTGATAACTTGCAATGGTTCAATTTTTCGTTAATGCTACATGCAAGTTTCAAATGATGTTGGAGCTTAAAATATCAAATCTTGTTTTTCAACATTTATAAGCATAAAAACCATTTGGACTTTTTTGAAATGTGATATAAAACTTTTCTAAATGATTTGAAGAACTTAAATGTATGTTTAAACATATTTTCCCATCTTAATAGCCTTTTTTTAAGGAAATATGGGATTAAGAGTTGATTTTTTTATTTCCTTATTTCTAATGCCAAATGACCACTTGAACAATTTTATTTCATCATTTGAAACTTGTTGGAAAGGTTTAAGATAGTTGAAAATGAGCTTGACTAGTTTGGATATTTATTAAAGTATCTTTCAAGGAAAAATAAGTTTTTAAAGTGTAAAAATCAAAATCCTATACATATTAAGCTTTGAATGATTTATACTATGGTATTTTTCATAACTATATTTGTTTGAATGATTTTGACATGATGAAAATGATTTTGTGATTTTTTATGCATATTGATTTATGATTGTTGAACTTGTCTATATGACCATGATGTTTAAAATTGCTAAATTTGTTTATAATGCTTGGATCTTGTGAATTTTTTAAACTTGATTATGCTATGCATAATTATTTTAACTTTTGATTTGTGATTTTAGAAATTAATGATCATCTTGTGTTCAAATTAAATATTAATGTTTGATCGTTCATATTTTGATTTCTTATGAAATAGTCTTGAAATATGCTTTAATTCTTTATTCTTATTAATTCAAGATTTATTTCTTCTCTTATGTTAATGTATTGTTGAACTTTAATTGCTTAAAAGATATATGTTGATTCTTTGTTCATCTATGTTTTTGGTCAAGATATGTGCTCATATGATGATTAATTCAATTTGACCTTAATGGTTTTGGTTTAAAATGCTTGAATTGTTTATCTCTTGATTGTGAAAGATATTTTGTAAAATATGCCATTTTCTGTGCTTAAATGTTTTATTAAATAGATCTTTGTGCTAAATTGATATATCTTTTGATTTGTGATTTTGAATATGATGAACTACTTGTTTGTAAATGAAAAAAATTATTAGTTCATCTATTATTCTTGTCAAGTGTATGCTTATATGATAAATGTTATTTATCTTTACTTGACATGCTTGCAACATGACTTAATTGAGTGATTTTCTTATTATGCTTATTTTTAACTTAAGTTATTGTTAATTGTGGCCTCTAATTTATGTAGACATATTTATGTTTTTGTGTTAAAAATTTTTTGAATATGTTTTTGATGATAAATGTCTTCCTTAAGTTTTTAGTTTTCATATGGCCTAAAATTTATTTTGACATATTCTTTAGTAATTTTTTGAATATACATGAATAATGAATCTATCTATTTTGTATTCATAAATGATCTAAAAGGTTTGATTTTTGCATATTACATGAGAACTTTTACTTTAATGCCATTCTTGTTCTATTTGATGTTTAAATTAATATATGGCCTCTAGCTTAAGTATATATCTCCCTTACAATTGGCTACTTGTGCTTAGTGAATAAATTTTCTTTTGCCTATAATGACTTAGAATATAGAATTATTTTCTAGCAATTGGTGTAATTTTTATCAATTGATTTTCTTGATGCTATGAATTAATATTTCTTTGTTAAAACTATATTTCTAAGTTTGTGCTAAGAAAACTTTAAGTGAGTATGAATGAGCCTACATTTTTAGAATTTTAAGTGAAATAAGCAAAGCAAGTCATCTTCATCAATCATGCCCAAGTACGTCAAAGACTAGCTGAAATGATGTGGAATGGAGGATTCAAAGCCTCACTCAATTACAATAGCTTGATAAAGATTAAGGTAATTGTATTAAATCTATGCTACGTGCCTATAATTTATAATGTTTAATGCATGATTTGATAAATGCTTGCTTTGATATGTGCAAAAATAGATATTATGTTTGAATTTGTGGACACTTTGCACAAATTAATTACCAAGCTACTTAATAAAATTTGTCTTAACTTTGTTAAATGCTTGGATTGATTAATATTCATGCCTAGTTCTTGATTGCTTTGATTAAAAATTTTTATTGTATGAATATTTGTTTGAATTTTTGGACATGGATATGAGTTGAATATATTGATTTTTTTATCTTTCAATTGCCTTGACTCAAGGATTATGAACTTACAATTTTGAAACTTTATATACATCTTCATTAATAAAGTCCATTAAGATAGCATGTGCCATATTGTGTCTAAAAGTTTGCATTTTTTTTGGTACATTGCTATATGTGATTTGAAATATTTTTGCATATGCTTATATGATTTTGATTGAAAAATATGTTTGAACTATATTTATGTACTTGCATATATTTAGATTAAGAATATTGCTTTGTATTAAAATAATTTGAAATATATTTTGAATAATAATTATGCTTTCATTATTTCTTTGCCAGCTTATGTGTTCATCATGTTTGGAAAATGCTTGAATAATCTTTGTTATGACATGATGATAATTGAACCTTATTGCTCATTAGTATTCATGCTTTATTAAATACAAATGAGCTTTTCTTTCTTGTTTGGATAGGATAGCTTATAAAAAATTACTATTATCATTTATGCATGTATTAAATGAATATTTCATATGCTTGAATTATGTGTGCTCCATGAAAGTTGTTGAATAAAATTGCTAACAATTGATAACCATTGGTATCAAAATTGCTAAAGAATATTTTTTTAACTTTCATAGACACTTGTTTATGTGCCTACCTTTGATATAACTTGTACCTTTCATACAAAATTATGTGTGACTTAAATTGATTAATCCTTATTTTGAAAAGGAAGAGAAATCTTAGAATACAATTTTTCTTGATTTGTTGTGTGATAACAATTAGTATGCTTTATGATAACTTATCTTTAACAATGGATACATATAACAATTGGTATGAGTTTATAAGCATGTGCTTGAATTTATGCTTAGTTACTATTGATGTTTTAGGTTCTAAGCACATCTTATCTTAACATGATTTATGAGTAGATTGCATATCATTCATTATCCTTTGCTCATAAATTTCATGTAGTAAATTTGATGACTTGTGCTAAAATGCTAAATTAGATACACTTATGCTTTTGTACTTGAATTCATGTATATGAATTTCATTGTGCATATTATACTTGATTACATGCATTCAAAATACTCTTGAAATTATTGGTATCAAGTATTTTGTCCCATGCCTTGAATTGATCTCTATTTTTTTTAAAATAATGAAAATGAGGAGAAAATTTAGAGATATTTTTTCTTGCATGCTTATAGCAATTGATATAGTAGCTTAAACATTTAGTATAAAGAACTTAAACAAAAATGAGGGGAAATGTTTCATGAATATATTTGCTAATACCTTCTTTTTGTATTCATTTGTTTATGTATTTTTGCTATGACAAAAAAAGAAAAAAATATCATTTGGACAAATTTGCTTGTGCTTGACATGCATATGTTTTATTGTTCTTATTTCATATATTTGACTAATATATATTTGTTGAGTTGTGTTAGATTAAGATGCATTAATTAACGGAAAGTTTTGCCTTGCATTGTTTAAGGAGAAAATTTTCAAAATATCTTTTAAGATCTTAAATGTCTTAAAAAAAAATTTTTTTATCAAGCAAATTTATTTTTAAGTTTTATCATATAAAAAATAAGAAGATTGTTAGCCTTGAATTGATTTTTATTTTAAAATAACAAAACATTAAGCTTAATAAGCTTAATCAAGATTTTGAAAAAGATTTATTTAGTACATGTTCTTAAGTTTTATATTTTGGTACTAAATAAATAATATGATTTTCAAAGTTTAAACAAACCTTTCTTGGTTTCATATTTTTCAAACCAAATCTATCTTTAAAGATTATTTATATGAGCTTAAATGAAAGTTCAATTGTTATTTTTAAAGTGAATTTATTCATTTTAGACTTAATACAATTTTAATAATATTGGTTTTGAGAAATAGATTAACTTAAGAAAGTTATTTTACAAGAATAAAATTTTTCCAACATTGAACTTGTTTTATTTTTCTGTATTAATTCACAAAGTTTTAATTTTTGAATTTTTTATGGCTGGAAAGCTCTCTAAGTCTACTTTTTAATAGATCAAACAAAATCAAAATCCAAATTTTGTAAGATTAGATTTTGAACTTTTCCTAGACACTTTATAGTTATCTAAAAACTATATAAGGGTTAGATTTGAAAATTCACTATAATTAGTATACAATGAATTAAGTGATGAATTTTATATGGATACAAAGCCCTTTAAGTCTAGTTTCTAAATCTTCTAACGGTTTCTGATTTGGATTCATGTAACTCAAGATATAATTAAATTAGTGAGTAGAGTATAAAATAAGAGACAACCACCTAGTATGGACAAGATTGATCTCCTTAAGGAAGGGATCGATTGTATTTTTACCCAGAAAGTAGCATTGTGCTCTTGGTTGAAGAAAGGATTATCACCCTATATAGGGGATCGATCACCCCCTTGAACCAATCGATCCCCTACATAAAGGGATCGATTGGGTAGTGTTATTTGAAAGGCATAATTGGCTTCTAAAAGTGAACCAATCAATCCCTTCATGAAAGGGATCAATCGGATATGCCTTGGAACAACTCCAACAACTAGTTTTTTCATGCTTTCAATGGCTATTTTCTTTTCCCAAGCATCCCCAATGGCTAGCTCTTTAACTTCTCTATATATTAGCCACTCCAACACACCAAGAAAGTTGATGAATCAAGAGAGCAAAATTAAATAAGTTATATATTCATTCTTTCAAAGAAAGCAAGAATTTTAGAGCTTTAAAGTCTATATCTTTGTATTTGTTGTATCTAAATAATTGTTGTTGTTCATTCATCAAATTTTTTTGTACTTCATTAGGTAAACACTTAAACTTTAAGATATATTTTTAGTTTGTATTTTTATCAAATGATTTTGTAATTAAAAGGTGAGGTATCCTCTTGAATTTGTGGAATTAAGAGGTTACTACTTAGCCTAAAAAGTAGAGTGTGTAAGGTTTCTATCTTAAGCATTAGAAAGAAAAAGATAGGGTTATAATTTCAATTCAAGATTATTAAATTAAAGCCTTGGTATGAACAACCAAGAAAAGAGGTAGATGCGTTATGGAGAAGGACCAAACCTATATAAATATTTGTGTTTGATTTCTCTATCTTTATCTTTTTACCTTGCATTTGGTTTAAGATTATCAATTTATTGTTATTTGCATCATATTTTGATATTGTTTTAATTTTCTATTCAATTAATTTGAAATTATTGTTTGGGAAGAATTTGAAGAAATTCAATTCAACTCATTCTTGGATCACTATCTCTCCTATAAAGCTAACAATGATAGGTAGATAATAGAACTTGAAAAACAAGACAAAGAAAAACTAAAAAATCAAAGAAACAAATCAAGGAGTGAACCATTTTTTTCTTCTAACATTATTCAAGTAAGTACTTTTTTATATTTTTCATTTAAATGTTTTATTATTTGTGATAAAATGTTTGTCATAACATATAGATTTGTTAAACATAGATTTAATAGTCACCACCAATCTTTTTTTGTTTAGGTGTAATTGGTCACCTAATTGAATCTATCCTATTTAAAGAGGAATCCCAAGATTAACTTAGATATTTTTAAATAGTAGATTCTAATCTACAAAATCAAATTTTAAATTTGAGGGTTCAATTACGAGTGAAAAAGGCTATAGCACCTTTACAGCTCCCATATAAAGAATAGTACCAATTTGATTTCAAATTATCCAAATCTTAAAATATTCTTATAATTTTACCAAGTAATTTAATTCTTAAAAATTAATTCTCAATTTACTCCAATAGTTTGGTAGCAATTTAAGATAATTTTCTTATCTCAAAAGTATTAATAGAGATTAGTACCCCACTTTGAAGAGGCTCCGTCATCAGATTCATTAATATATTTTACTAAAAAATAAGTATAATCTTCCAATACGTTGATAAGATTTACTTTGATGTAGATCTTTCAATAGTTTAGTAAGATTTTTTTTGTAAATTTATTTTTAGAAAATGCATTAAATCTTTCAAGAGTTTAATAAGATTTAATTAAGATACAAATCCTCCAATAGTTTGGTAGGATCAAAATAAAATATTTTATTAATAATAATTTTTTATAAAAAATTGATTTATGAAATTCTCCAATAATTTTATAAAATTATTAAAAATTTAAACTCATAAAAAAATCTTCTAATAAATTGGTAGGATTTATGAATTTATTTTTAAAATATTTTTTGATTTTTTTAATAAATAAATAAATAAAATGAAATTCATAAAGGCATTAAAAAAAATAATGTATTGTTCAATTTAAAATAATGAGTAAAATAATAATTAAAGATAAAAATCTAAAATCTAAAATAAAATGAAATGAAAATAAAATAGAAAAAATAAAATCAAAACAAAACAAAAAATAGAATTAAAAAAAAAAAGAAAAGAAAATTCAGCGATCGGGTCGGGTTTTACACGCGAGCTGTGTGTTGGTTCATACAGGTCAAACGAGTCAAGTAGGTCGCAAAACGATGTCATTCCAAACCTATATAAAAGCCAAAATTCCTTCTGTTTCCTTCATAATGGCACTCTTTCTTCTTCTTTCAAAAATTTTTTTCTCTATTTCTTTCTTTAAACTCCCTAAATCCAGATGGCCAAAAACTAGGTTGGGTCAACAATTTTTGAATAACTCACCAAAATCTAGTCAAAAACTTTAACTCTGGCCAAAAAGTTTAATTAAAACTTCAAATGTTCAACTAAATTTTCAAATTTCCCAGATTTTCAAAAAATTAAAAAAAAAAACTATCCAATCCCAAAACCCAAATAAATCCTTAGAAATTAACTCTAAAATCTCCTAAGAAAAACTCAATTAGAAATCCAACACCACTAAAACACACAACCCAAAAACCTTAACCAAAACAGTACTAAATAACAGTACCAAAGAACCCAAAAATCTTTTTTTTGCCAAAAAAAAACTCTACAATCCTCTTCACCCTGCCGCTTTACATGTCCTTTTAAGTGTGATTTATTGGATTTTTAACAGAATTTTAGGGATTTAATATATTCAATCAATGCTTGAATCTTAAGATTTTATTTTGGTTTGATTATAGTTAATAACTATCTAATTGATCCTTGTTTCCAATTTTATGCATCTAAATAAAAAACTCCAAAAACCTTTTTTACTCGATTTGCATATGGGATTCCCAGAAAGTTTATTTTGATTTGATTTTCTTTCTTTTTTTTTATTTAGTTTTTTTAAAGAACAAACAAACATATGGAATAAAAAAAGATAATAAAATACTTATAGGGCTAAAGCCGTTGTCTAAGTAACCATATTGGGCTCAAAGCCTGAATAAAAATTGTATTTTGGGCTAAAAGCCCAAACATAAACTGGGATAAGTTCACTTAAAGCCTAAAAAACCAATAAACACCTCCAAGGCCCGATGATCTTGAGGAAATCAAAATCGAGAATTTGGTCTCATGTCTTAAACAAAATGAGATATCTATAGTTAGTCCTCTTTACATATTTCTATGAAATGGGAATGATGCAGAGACATAAGCAACCATTGAGTCCAGTTTAACTCCAAACAATTTTTAAAAGACCCTCAAAACAGAAGCATGTAAATTTTTTTGAAGAATTTTAAAGAATTGCTTTAAACAGAGATATAAAGCTTAAAAATTCCAACTAACCCTTCTAAATAGAGATTCAACAAACTAAACTCCTCTATATAGAGAAAAATAAAATTAAGAAATGGGCTCCTCTATATAAAGGCTAAATAACTTTAAAATAAGAAATGGGCTTTTCTAAACGGAGGCTAAATAACTTTAAAATAAGAAATGAGCTCATCTAAACAAAGGCTAAACACCTTTAAAATAAGAAATAGGCTCCTCTAAATAGTGGTAAACAACTTCAAAATAAGAAATGGGCTCCTCTATACAGACGCTAAATAACTTTAAAATTAAGAATAAAGGCTAAACAACTTTAAAATTAAGAATATTCTAACTAGAGGCTTAGTGATTTAAAATAGAAAATGGATTCCTCTAATCAGAGGCTCAAATATTTAAAAAGATTTTTCTTAGAATATTAAAAATCTTACCTAAAAAATCTCTTCTCCATCAAAAATTTGAAATCTTTGGATTTGCATTCTTTATGTTGGATTTTGTGACATTTCTACTCTAGATAAATGGAATGAATATCCATGTATGCAATGTATGTAGTGCAAATACATTATTGATTGTGGTACACAAATTTTCAAGACTTTTTTTTTAATTCCAAATTCTTCAAGTTTCCAACAATAGGGACAAAAACAACTCCATTCTCAAATTGGCACTCATCTTATGAAATTAAAGGTCATACCAGGCTTTGAAAGTTTCATGTTTTGCCTTTGTACCTTTCAATCCCTTTAACGTAATGTACAATTTTCCATGATATTATTCAATTATCAATCATTATCCTAATTTCAAGATATATAAGATGCAAATCATATATTTCTTCTATTCATTACAAAGTATTTAGAAAGAAAAGGCACACATTGAAAATGAGATATAGATAATGAACATCTTTATTTAGAAAAGAAACTAGATTACAAATGATAGGTATTTGGCATAATTTTGTTAGCTGGATATGGCAAAGGTAAACAAGGATGACTATTTAGGACAACCATGCCACAAGATAAACATTCAAATAATCATGAAAACATATCTTAGATTCTTTTAAAATACTTAACCATGCCATCCCTTAGCACTTTAGAACTCTTTAAAATATACTTGCTTTCATGTTGGTGTGCCCCTCAAATGATGTTGTGCTCACCTTATTCAAGTTGTTTTTTTTAGGTTTTCAACTTAGACAAAACTCCATTTTAGTTCAAACCACCCTTTCGGGTTTGTGATTTGATCTCTTCTTTTTAAAAAAAAATAAAGTACTTTTTCACAACACCAAAATTTATAGGATTGAAAAAATCATCTCCATCTATCTCTGTTAAGATTAATGTTTCACCTAAAAAAGCTTTATTTACTAAATACGGTCCTTCCTAATTCAAAGTCTATTTTCTCCTAGTATCATGCTGATTCAGGAGAATTCTTTTCAACACCAACTTTTTTTCTTAAAATTGAATAAATCGAACTTTCTTGTCATGAGCCCTTATTATTCTTTTATGGTATAATTGGCCATGATATAGTGCTGCCAACCTCTTTTCTTTAATGAAGTTCAGTTGTTCATAGGGCTCTTAAATCTATTCAACTTCCTTTAATCCTACTTCTTTCAAAACTCTCAAAGATGAACTACTTCCACTAGCAATATAGCCTCTATCCTATAAACCAAAAAAAATGGGTTACCTCAATAAATGTGTGCACTGACATTTGATAGGCATGTAAAGTAAAAGGTAATTTTTCATGCCAATCTCTATACATCTCAATCATTTTCACTAAATCCTCTTGATATTCTTTTTTGCAGCTTTTCTTGCCATATTAAACTTTGGGCAGTATGGTGCCAAATTATGGTGCTTAACCTTGAACTGAACACATATCTCTTTTATCATCTTGTTGTTTAAGTTCTTAGTATTATCTATGATAATCCTCTTCAGGAGTTTATATCTACAGATTATTTCTCTCTTGGTAAACTTACAAACCATTGATCATGTCACATTTGCCTTAAAAGCTATCTTAACCCATTTTGTGAAGTAATCAATCATTATGAAAATGAATCTATTTTCATTTGATGCTTTTGGAGTAATGTGACCAATGACATCCATGCCTCACATAGAGAATGGCCAAAGTGGTGCCAAAACATGTAAAGCAATAGGCATAACATGGATCTTGTCAGCATAAATCGGCACTTGTGACACTTTTGAGCTTAATTGATGTAATCAATTTTCATTGTTATCCAGCTTTCATAATTTTTCTTGACATCATGTGTCCATTTGTATGTGCTCTACATACCCTGTCAATCATATCCTCAATAATCTTCTTTGCTTCAACTACATTTACACATCATAATAATATTTTATCTCTATTTTTTTTATAAAAAATCTCTCAATCTAAGAAGAATCCTATTGTCAATCTCCTCAGGACTCTTTTATCATTCTCTATTACCTGATTTGGATATTATTGATTCCTTAAGTATTACAAGATATCATAATACCAAGGCTTTTCATCTTTCTCCTCATCCACATTGGCGTAATGTATTTAATTGTTTCTGACATCTAACTCAATGGGCTAAATCTTAGTATTATTATCAATCCAAATCATTATAGCTAGAGTAACCAAGATATCTACAATCTAATTTTCTTCACAAGGCAAATGTTTGAATCAAACTTCCTCAAGCTACTTGCACAACTCCAAGTTATACTTATGGTATGAGATAAGCTTCAAATCTCTTGTCTCCCATTCTCACTTCAATTAATAAATTACCAAAGCTAAACTTCGAACACCTTTAATAACTTAATTTTTTTGTCCAAAGTAGTAAACCTATAACACAAGTTTCATATTCTGTCACATTATTGGTGTAATTAAAGTTTAACCTTATTATAACAAGATCATAATGCCCTTCGAAAGATATTAGAATTGTTTCGATTCATGCCCTAAGGCATTAACAACCCCATTGAAGTACATTTTCCATGACTTCTCATTGTCATCTTCTTTCACTAATTTCAAAACAACCATTAATTTCTCATCTAAACAATTGAGTTTCATTGGCTCATAGCTTTCGATAACACGATTCACTATGAATTCTGCTATGGCATTTCTTTTTATTACTTTTTAGCTCATATATACAATATCAAACTCCGAAAGCATTACTTGTCATCTTGCAATCCTTTCTAAGAATGATGATTTCTTAAAGATGTACTTATTTAGGTCCAGTTTAGCTATAAGTCAAATAGTATGATAAAGCATATACTACTTAAGTCTCTTAGCTGTCTAAGCCAAAGCGCAACACATTTTCTCCAATGATGAATACTTTAACTCATATTTTATGAACTTTTTGCTTAAGTAGTAAATAGCTTTTTTCTTTCTACCAAATTCATCTTGTTGCCCCAATAGACATCTTATCGATTTCTCATGTACGATTAAATACAAAATTAATGGTCTCTTTAGAACATGCGGTACTACCATTAAAGGATTTGATAGATACTACTTAACCTTATCAAAAGCTTTTTGACATTCTTTATTCCATTCACTAGGATTGTTTTTTCAAATGAGCTTAAAGATAGGATTGTATTTAGAGGTAAATTAAGAAATGAATCGAGAGATGTAGTTCAATCTACCTAGAAAACCTTAGACTTTTTTTGGAGTACTTGGTGAAGATAAATTTTGGATTGTTCGTATCTTGTCTGGATCAACTTTGATTCTTTTTTCACTAACCACAAAGCCCATTAATTTTTTTTTATTTGGTTCTGAATGTACATTTGGATAGATTTAGCTTAAGCTAAAATTTTCTTAGTCTCTCCAATAATCTTTTGAGGTTAGCTACACAGTCTTTTTCTTCATGAGATTTTGTGATCATGTCATTCATATACACCTTAATTTCCTTGTGCATTATGTCACTGAAGAATGTCACCATAGCCCTTTGATAAGTTACCCTAGTATTTTTTAATCCAAAAAGTATAATCTTATACTAAAAGGTACCTAACATAGTTACGAAAATGGTTTTTTCCATGTCATTCTAGGCCATCTTTGTTTGATTATAACCCAAAAATCCATCCATAAAAGAGAATGCAAAATGTCGGGCCACATTATTCACCAGTCTATCAATATAAGGCAAAGAAAATTATCCTTCAGGCTAACCTTGTTCAAATCATGATAATTTACACATATTCATAGCTTTTCATCTTTCTTAAAAAAAGGTATTATATTAGCCACCCACTCAAGATATTTAGTCACATGCAAAAAACTTACATCAAAGTGCTTCTTTGCCTCTTCTTTGATCTTCAACAGTATTTTAAGCTTCATTCTTCTCAACTTTTGTTGAATAGGCCTACATTTAGGCTTCCAGGGTAGCCTATGTTCTAATATTTCAATGTTAAGCCCAAGCATATCCTGATAAGATAAGGCAAACACATCTATAAATTTTTGAAACAAATCATTTAACCTCTATTTATCAACCAATGAAAGCGATGTACCAACCATAACCTCTTTTTTATTCTCATCATCCATTAAATTGATCATCTTAATAATTTTCTAATGAGGCTCAATAGATTTATTCTTTTGTTTAATCAATCTTATTAAATCTGGAGGTAAAATATAGATTTAGAGTCATTTTTGATATCAAGTTCATCAACATTAATTGAGTTTTCAAAATTAAGTCTTTAATTGTTATCATGATTATTTTTGCATTCATTTAAGGACCAAAAATTAAATGAAATGGAAGATATTGGCAAAATGGTTTGACCAAAAGGAAAAAAAAAAACTAAATAGAATAGATGAATAAAAATGCATAATCTTATGCTTTTATTGAGATAATAATTGATAAGAGAGCCATACACAAAAGACTATCCCAATGCTTTTAGGCATAAGCAATCGAGAATTATAATTACATTAGAAAGGTATCAAGGATAGTAGACATCTCGATGATGCTCTAGTTTTTAAGTTCAAAACCTAGAAAACATGGACGAACAAACACCTCTTCCTCTTGGGCCTTTTCTCCTATCATCTGGATGGACATCTCAATGAAAGCTTTTTCCATGCTCAGCCCATCTTCAACATCTCTTTCTGACCTTAGATACATATATTCTTCTAACTTAAAAGTCTCATATAGATGCAATATGACTATCGATATATTTCTTGCTATTTTTCTTTCTTTCTTGTTATCCTACATCTTTTTCATTTTCCATTTTTCAAATTTATACCCCAGACCCAATCTTTCTCTATTGTCCATTATTGTTGGAGGCTCTTTAATTCCTTACAGATTTTTACCCCTTACTCTTAGATATTAACCCTTATTAACAATTTGGCTAATCACAATTCTATTGAACTATGGTTGATTTGTATAGCTTAGATCCTTCACCCACAGTATTGACAAGTTTAAAGGATTTATAAGAACACTCAAATGATTCTTTCATTATTTTTACATAGACAGCATTCATGGGTTGAATCACTAATAGGTATTTTTCTCCAACCAGGATCACAAGTTGACCTTCCACGTTGAATTTACCTTTTTGGTGTAAGAAAAAGAGAATAGCACCTGCCATGTGAATCCATGGTCTACCCAACAAATAGCCTAAAAATGGAAAAACATCCATAACCCGAAACTTCACATTGAAAGTGCAAGGCTTGACTTACAATGGCATCTCTATATCTCACAATACCTAACACCTAGTCCCATCAAATGCTCAAACGACCATGTCACTACTTTTTATGTGAGACATATCAATGGACAACCTTGTTAGGGTAGACATAGGCATAACATTGATAGCCGAAAAATTGTTAATAAGGACCTTAACTATAATATGACTTCTATATTTTATAATGATGTGCAGAGCTTTTGTGCTCTTTTTCCTTTAGATGGAATCCTGTCATCACTGAAGGTTATGTAATGTGGTACCATCAAATTTTCTAGCAGATGGTTCACATACTACACAAACACATTATGTGACATATAAGCCTGATTCAATACTTTAATAAGACATTGCGATGTGATTTTGAATTCAATAGCAGTGACAATAAAAAAAAATTCTAGCTGGCATCTTGTTTAACTACTCAACCATAGAAAACTCATTGTGCTTTACTAGCTTTAAAAAACTTGCAACCTTTTTTTTTTTGAACACAGGTTTTGGACTATCCCTTTTTAGGGTTAACTCTAGTTTAACCCATTTTTCCATCATTATTGCCTTTTCATTTTTCACCCTTTTTAGCACTTCTGGAGTGTAACACTTTCCATTTCTTGTTATGCCCCCAATATCAATTATGTTGGTGGCATCTAGTTTATGTATGTTCTCTTTCTACATTTGGACTATCACTTCACAACCATACCTTCATAGTATAGCTTCTCATTCTTGTAAAAGAATGGACTTAGGACCTTAAAAGTCACTAGTTTTGAAATAAGTTTGTCTATGACTGATTTTGGCTTTTCACCACAATATATAATTATCAGTTTAACTTGTTAGTCATAGATACTTCAGCATCTTTTGAGGCTTTTCTTTTCTCGTATAGTTCAATCTGGTATAAATCCATTAGTTTCTATACTTCTTTCTTGAATTGCTTGTAAGTCTTAATAGAATGACCGAGAGTCCTATTATGGTACTTACACCTTTGATTTGGGATGCATCACCCATGATAGGTGTATGGTCCACTAGTTGTACCATTCTAGCCTCATATAAAGCATCATACAACTGACGAAATGGTGTTTTGATCTCTTCTACTCTTTTCTTCATGCATTTCCCATCCTCATTCAAAGCATTGATTGTATGATTAGGTAATGGATTACCATTGACATTGGGTGTTGCTTTTTTACTTGTATCGAAATTAATCAGCCTATCTCTAATTAAAACTTGCACCTTGAATTTCAAAACAGTGCAATTTTTTATGGAATGGCTCGTGATTCCATAATGATAATCACAATAAGCAACAGGATCATATCACTTGGGATAAGGGGGTTTAAGTTGTTTTATACAGAGAAAAGCAATTAAATTATTATTGTAGAGTTCTTGGTACAACTCCGTATAGGTCATGGGATTGAGGTAAAAGGTGGATTTCTCCCAATCATTTCGTGGTTCCCTTGGACTGCTTGTTGGGTTAGATGGGCGCATAGAGGGCCTAGCAGTATGAGGGGTATTAAGGAGGTAAGTATTGGTATGTGGTTGAAATGATGATTGATAAGTGGGTGGACAAGCAGATTGTGGCATTAGTTGGTATAGAAAAGCTGAGGCATTGTTTATGGTGGGATAGTATATGAGGTAAACAGGTTATGGGTAAAAGGAGTAGTTTCTGACTTGCTATCCTTTGAAACTCACAGCTTGAGTTTTGCTTTTTTTTTCTTGGGCATTCTCTTGGCTACAAAGGATTCTCCTTCTTCAGGCTTGCCATTCTTAATAGTGTTTTCAATGATTTCACTCGAGATCACAGCAAAATTTTTAGTCACATTTCCTATCATCTTTTGATAATAGGATAACTTTAAGTACTCACAAAGAGAACTGTTGTTTCTTTTTCAATCAACGGTGGCTGGACCTGAGTGGCAATATCCCACCATCTCTAAGTATACTCTTTGAAGGACTCAATCGCTTTTTTTTTTCATACTTTGTAAAGAAAAGCGATCAAGAGCCATATCTATAATATGTCAGTATTAATTGATGAAGGAATGGGTCAAATCCTTTCATGATCGGGTATGGATCTTATCCAACTAAACATATCATCTTGCAGCAAGCTAGTTAAATTATCTTGAAATATATGCATGAGCAATTTCTCGTTTTCAGCTTCAGCCAACAATATTTCAGCTTCAGATTCAGTTATTGTTTGATGTAAAACATCAGTTGGTAAATCCAAATAACGCCCACCGGGTCGACCTGAAACTGTATGATCCTAAACCTTAGCAATACAATTAGGAATTTCTTTAATATCTTTTGCTTTAACTAAGAATTTTGAAAAGGGTTTCACAGCTTCGATCTGATCAAGCTCCTGGAAATCTCCACGGCCAGAATCCTATTGGTCAGAAGAACCCGAGATCATGACCATAGGCCAAGTGTTAATCATACCATTGGACAAACCCGCTAGCCCGTGGACACAACCCGGCCTTGATATGGTCAAGAGAAGATCGGGACAGCCTATGAGGTAGCCATAAATGGAAGCCGTGTAGTTGGCGGATTGTTCGTTATGGAAAGCGATGAAACAGAAAACCAATTGGACGGCACGGTTGGCGAGGGACGTAACGGGGATGCCTACGATGCCAAACATGTGGGTAACACTAAAATGGGCAAAGGATTTGGCTGCTAAAACATTACCGTCAAAGGAGTCAGCCATTTTTCGATGAAATTCTGGTTACTGAGAATTGTTGTTGTGCCTATTGGTTATTTGAACATTTGTTTACAAGAATTTTTTATTAAAAAAAATAGTGAGAAGGGATGAAGAAGGGCCTTGAGTATTGTATAAAAAGGTTTTAAAGTGGTAGATGGCATGGATGGCTATCAAATTTTTAAGGCTCATTTAGATTTCACTAAAGGAGGATTCAGGTGCGATTTGCGCGAATTTTTTACTCCAACCTCACCGATGTCCTGTTTGAGTAACATCAGTGGAGCGCGCTTTACTCCAATTATCCATTGAACCTTATGGCTCCAGGCCTCCAATCATAAATCTTTTGTTCTTACCATTTCTTTCCTTCCAATTTTACCCATGTTTCTTTTGTTTTTGTTTCTTTTTTGCCTTTAAAATTATAAGATTAGACAAAAATATCCATACGTTAATCTTCATTTTTTTTCCCTTTTTTTTTGTTTTTTCATTTTGATTTTTTATTTTAAAATTTTGAAATTACTTTATTGATTTAATATAAACAAGTTCTATTATTATATAATATATTAATAAATAAATAATATTTATTAATGTTTTGATTGAAAATAAATAAAAATTTTAAGAATTTAAATTTTTAAATAATATCAAAATATAAATAAAATATTTTATTAATATAATTTTGGAATAATCCTTAGTAGTCATTTTTTATTCCTATTTCACAACCACTGTTATCTTGTTATCCAAACTCATATCTCACCGTTACAATAATTGATCTCATCATCATCATAATTTTTAATCTTACTTAAGCTAATCTCAATGTCCATTCAGATTTTGCTAGTGCATTGGTTAGTTTCAAAGATTTGATGCAGTGTGTAAAATTCTCGCTATGTATAGGATCCAAAGAAGGATCTATTGTATGCACTCTTTTCTTGCATTTTTTGCTATTTTTACAACTTGAATCCATGACCATCAAATCACACGGCAGCAACTTTATCGATTACGCCAAGACTCCCCTCCATCATGTTTGCTTTGTTACACTAATAATCATGCCTTTAACACATCATTTAAAATTACTTTAATATGTGTTAAGGAGGTTTTGGCTTAGTGACAACAAGGAAATGAATATTGAGGTTTTATACTTAAATTTTATTATATATGACTTTAGTTAGCTAATTACATTCTAGTTCTTTAATTGATTATTCAGTAATTTATCATTTATTGATGTAATATTTGATTATGATTGTAATTTCTTATTTACTTGTAATTTTATCAAAAAAAATTATTCCCATATGTTTTTCTTTTCTTTTTTTTTTTGGTCAAAAACTTACATAAATCAATTTATATGATAATTCGTATATCTATATATAGTTATTTCATTCTAACACATGTAAAATATAAAAATTATCATATCACAATTTATGTCGATATATCAAACACAAAATATATTTTTTCATTAAAATTTGACATCGTTTTGCTTTCATGAAATTTTTATATCATCTTCATATTATGTTATCATATCATTAGAACAGAAAATATGATTGGTTCAATTAATTTGGTTGTAAAAACCAGAAAACTAACTATATTGATTTGTTACCATGAAAAACTGAATCGACAGACAAATAGAGCGAAAACCAAAAGTACCCAAACCGATTCAAACTAATGAATTACGATTGGTTTTTTTTATTTAGTCGATTTTTATTGAGGTGTTTTGTGTTACACAATCAACAATGAAATTCATACCAAACAACATTGTTATACCAACACTAAAACTAAGGATGGCAACGGGTCAAGTTGGGGAGAGGGGGATTTTGCTCGCCTTGAACCCAACTTAACTTTATACATATAAAACCCAAACCCAACTAGACTCAATAATTTTTTTTTCATACCCAAACATGACCCGATCCGATATTATAAAAAATTATACACAACTCAACCCGACCCAAAATTAATAAAATATTATTTTTAAAATATAAAATATTATTTTTAATATAAATATAAAATTAAATATAAATAATTAAATAAATTAATTTTTTATATATATCGAGTTGGGTCGGATTTGTCTAAAGCCTAACCTTAACCCGATCCCATTTTTTTCTACTATTATCTAACCCGAGACTCGATTTTCAAGAAAAAAAACAACCTTAAAAGGTTGGATTGAATCATAACCCGCAAGGTACAAGTTGGACTGTCTTTCCTAACTAAAACAGTCAAACACAATCCAAACTCAAATAAAACAATACAAGTTACAGTCCAATATATTCATAAACTCAAATAAAAGCAACCATTAGCCAATTACAATCAAGAAATTAATCAAATTACAGTCCAAGTCTTAATTCTCAAATAGCATTGTTTCATTCAATATACATTTTTTTATCAATAGTAATACTCTTCCCTTCCTTAGTGAGGTGCAAAGTGCAAACCAACAAACCATTTTTGCATGAAAAAAAAAAAGAAAGAAAAAAGGCAGATGTGAAACAAATTGTTTCCACTACCAGCATAATATGAACACTAAAAAAAAACTACACTTGGCACCAATAGATAATAAGTATACCTGATAATTTCAAATACGATACAGTAACACGATATGAATAAAAAATATAAAAATAACATGATTTAAAATTTTAAAAAATTATAAATAGGTTTAATAAAACAAAAAAATTATATTTTATATTTTCGTGTCGGCATAAACTATGACTTGAGATTTTCATATAAAACACAATATTTTACACGTATGGTGACACGAATTACCAGATTTAATAACAAGTATTTAAGTAGCAATAGGCAACAAGTATTCAAACAGCATCTAACGAAAGAAAGGCAGATCAGACGAAAATACAAAAAATTAAAGTTGCACAAGCTTATGCATAATACCTCAAATGATCAATACATATTATTGATCTATTATAGGGTTCAATGCAATTTTAGTTAAATCTATAAATAAATAAATAATAACAAAATGTTAACTTTAAATAAAATACTAAAAGATTTTAAAAAAATAAAAATTGAAAAACATGGTGATATAAATAAAATAATTACAAATCAATCTTGTTAAATTATTTTACTTCATCCTTAAAGTCAAGATCAAAATTTAAAAATTCACATAACTATATATATAAATAAATAATAATAATAACAGAATCATAGATGCTCTTTAAATTTTAAGGTTAAAATGCTCATTAAATACATTTTTACGCTCTTTAAATAATAGGCATAACTAAAACCACAGTAAATTTCCATATAAGCAGCATAATGTGATTAGAGCGAGGCCTAGAAAAGATATTATTCCACCAACAACAAATAAAATTGACATCAATCTTTAGGTTGGTCTAATCAACTTTATCAAATCACCAATACTATAGCAATCATTTCCACTTAATTTTAGCTAAGTTTCAGGATTTTATTTTAGAATATTTTTATATTATTTACCATAGTTATTGATGAATATATTCATTAGAATAAAATTAATAATTAAATTTATATATCAATATAAAACTGAGAAGTTTCAATCTAACAAATTACAATATAATTTACACCATTTATGATTCTCAAAAATTTGGATCTAACAAAATTTTATATGATTAATATAAGAACTATTACAAATAGTTCTTACAATTTTTATGATTCTTAGAAGTTTAAATCCAACAAAATTTTATACTAGAAATTGTGAAACATTGCTTGTATTATGAGCATATTTTACGTTATAATTTCTTCTTATGCGGATTATATATGTATTTTTAATGATAATGATGAATTTCTTTTTTTTTTTAATTTTATTTCATTTATAGCATTGTTAGTTTAATTCATAGTGTTATCAACCAAGAAAATATTACAGTTTGTTCAAATGTAAAGTGTTTACTAATTTCTCTATTTATTTTGTAATTATTTTTGTCTTGCGCGCATTATTGCTTTCAAGTTTTTGATCGGTTCTGTCTTGTATTGAGGTTTGTTTTGCTTTGCATATTTTTTGTTTGTTCATTAATTAATATTAATTAGTGTAGGGATTCTATTTGAAAGCTATATATTTATCCGAACAAATTAGTAGTATTATTTGTCAAACGGATTTAAGGTAGTGAAACAAATATGTGGAATTACTTATCTACAAGGGTGTGATAAGTAGGGGTTTAAATAAATTGAATATGAATAAATGAATGAATATATATTCGTGATCTGTTCATTTATTTTTAAAATCATTTATGTTTGATAAGAAAATTATTCATTATGTTTAAGTTAGGTTTGTTTAAAATAATAAGATATTCACGTTTGATTTATGTTAAGCTCGTTTAAATTAAACAAACTAGTTTCTGAATATTAAACGAATATATACATATATACATAAATGAACATATCTACAAACAATAAACAAATAAGTTCATTGATAATAAATAAATTATAATCAAATAAATTTAAACAAATAAATATATAATTATAAAATTCACAATAAACGAACCCTAAATAAACATAAATGAATCGTAAACAAAACAATTTTAAATAAATCTTAAATGAACTTGTTCATGAATACAAACAAACCTAACATATTTTTGTTCGTATTCGATTCGTTAAATAAATAAATACAAAATTACTATTTAAGATCATTTGTTAATTTTAATAAATAAATATAAACGAATAAAAATCAAATATGTTCACGAATAGTTCATCAAAAATTTTATTCATTTACACCCTTAGTAATAAGATGAAATTATGTGATCTTATAACACCTTGAAAAATCTTTATTTTGATAGGATTAAATTAATTTATAAAATAAATATCATCTTTACTAATTAATTATCATCTAAGAACTAGGGTCCATAACATGCTAAAAAAATATTTTTTTCTTGTTATGTTATCTTTTATCGTTTTTTTTTTTTTTGTAATTATTGGCTGTTTGCTCGCAGGGGCTTAAGATTGCTTGCGTCTCTTGAAAATTTTTTTGAATAATTAAGGTCCACAGTGTGAAAATTGTTTCCATAGTCCTTTTCATTACTAGAATAAATTATTTAACAAAAACAAGATACTTATAATGCTATATCACGTACAACGCATGTGATGTAATGAATGACAAGTGTGATAGAAAAGATTGGATAAAAACTTTTTCTTTTCTTGCTTGATTGATCTCTTACTCTATGCGCATTACATGAATAAAGCTATAATAAAGTACTAATACGCATTCGGTAGTATAAAATTGAGATGGATTATTTAAGTTATTATCCTTTTAAGAAAGCACTTGTGATTTAATAAAGTATTAATGCATATATATATAACAAAGGTAACTTAGTAAATATATTGAGTGATATAAATTTCGTATAAAATTATCTCCGAATTAATTTCAAGTTTTTTGAAAATAAAATTAATCCAATTCAATTTGAAATTCGATTTTAAAAATATTTGATCTTATAATATTGAATCGAGTCGAAATTTAATGGTTTCGGATTGATTTTTCATCCTTATTAATATGTATTTAGTATTATAAAATTGAGATGGATTATTTAAGTTGTTATCCTTCTATCCTTGTAAAAATCCCACTTTGTGATTTAGTTGTAGTAAATGACAGTTGAGAAAGGATTGGTGATGCTTAATGAGTTATAAGATCAATTAACATATTATATTTGTGATTTAATTATTATCCTCTCGTCTAACAATGCAACATGCTACGTTGTTCAAACCGTTTCTTCCTCTACCAAATTGCCAACCAAAGACAGGCTGCCACATCTGAATTAATCTGATTTATCATTCCCGAGGCATCCCATTCACCTGATGAACATGGTGAGGGAAATAAGGATGTTATTTGGTGTAGGTAACAAAGGTTACTTGTTACCAATGAACGGTTAGTTCAAGCAATAAAATTAGTGTATCTCTTTCTTTGTTGTTAAGGTACATTTAAATTGATTAAAAAAGTAAAAAATCCAAACACAAAAAAAAATTGGAATCAATACAATCAAACTTAAAATCCGCCCCCCCCCCCCCCAAAAAAAAAAAAAAAAAAAAAACCAAAACGATTCAAATTCAAAAAAAAACTTTAATATTCAAAAAAATATAAATAGAAGTAACTTAAATCTTAAATATGCAGCATCTAAAAATAAAACTCGCTCATTTACCGTATCTTATCGTACGTAAATCTTATTTAATCTTTATCGTTTCAGTTCAACTATCAGAGAAACCTTATTATAAATTCAATTCTATAATTACATGGTAAAACATAAAAATTAGCTTGAGTGGGTTAAAAATACATTAAAAAAATTTTAAATAGCCCTTTCCCTCATTTTCTTGATAACTAAACACGTGCACTTCTAATCAGCCCAGATAAAAAGATCAAATCAACCACTCAATGACAATATTTAAGCATCCAATCTTTGAGTAATACTCTTTGAAAGCTAAAAAATGCGCAAACTAAATTACATCAAGTTAAAAGGAATTTCGAAAATAATATTAAAAAAATCTGTTCACCTTTCTTCTCTAATTTATTAATCGATGCAAGAACTAGAGATAATAACAGGTTAGATTAAAACGAGTTTTTTATTTATCTTGATCTCAAATCGACTGTATATAATAAATATTCAAACTTGACACAATTTAATATTCAAATATTATTTTTATACCTAATTTGACTCGATTTACATATGTATAAAATTATAATTAATTTGATCCGATTCGAAATTAATAAAAAAATTTTAATATAAAATATTATTTTTTAAAAACGAATTTATTTAAAACTTAACTTAACTCTGACTTAAAAAAAAAAACCTCGAAATTTGATTTTCAAAAATAAAAAAAAAAATAATTTTATAAAATCAAATCATATTAAAACCCAATGCATTCAGATTGTATTTTGAATCCCAGCAAGAACCCGTAACGATTAGGTTACTTGCACTCAATCTAGTCACCGACTATCAAATTAGGACTAATTTTTTGCATCCACTCTAGCCATCGTCGAACTTTGGCTAGATCTCCTTTCTACCTTTCTCTTCTTTTTTTTCTTTTATTTTTTCCAATCTACTTTTCTACTCTCTCCTCGAGTTCTAACTCTTCCAAAATTCTTAGTCTCCACAAAAAAAATACCAATCATTAGCCACAGAGCTTCCCACCATTTTGTCACCTGAGCTAGCACTACAAGAAGAACAACGACAAAAGCAAAGAGGACAAAGTTAGCTTCACTAAACTTGATTTCGTCAGTAATAATCCTTCCAGCCACAACGCCATTCAACTCCCTGAAACTCTCATTGAATCTGACAATGTGAGCCAAATACTTTATGACGAAGTTGTGAATTCCATAGAACTTAAGCGCATAATGCCCTTTCAACTAAATTTAATACTAAATTAAAGGTAAATAGATTAAAAAAGTCATTAAATTAAAATTTAATAATCATTCAAATTCTTATTTTTTTTTACAATCAATTAAATTTTCAAATATTTATTTTAATCAATTAGAATATTTTTAGAGGAAAAATGGTTAACTATTTTTATCCAATTGAAAGCCTAATTAAATAAAAATAAATTTATAAAGATTTAATTGAATGAAAATAAATATTTAAAAATTTAATTGATTTAAAATAAAAGAATCATAACTTAATTAATGACAATAAAATATCAACAACTTAAATGATTATTAAGTTTTTATTTAAGAATTTTTTTTAACCTTTATGTCTAAGTTTAAACCTGATGATATGTTATACAAAATATTAAAATTTATATATATATAACATATTTAATACGAAAATTATATGTCACTGATTTAGATTATTCTATATTAAACAAATAGAGAGACATAAAAATCTGTTTTTCATGGCCCATTGGTTATTAAAGATTAAAGGATGGAAGGAAGATCTAAGGCCCAACCCAAAGTTCACGTTTCCTGTTTGACTGTTTCTTCTTTTGTGATACCTCGACCTAAAACCCTACCACGTTCTCTCTCCGTCTCTGGCTTTGTCTCTGGCTCTGGCTCTAGCTCACGCTTTACCTCTCCTCTGCGACAGGCCATCACGAACTCTTCGTAAGCATTCTCATTCATTTGAATTGAGAAGATTTTGACACTCCCTTAGTTTTAAAATCTTCTTTATTTTTCCATATAATTGAGTGATTTCAAACACTTTCAGTGTAAATTGATAACCCTTTATTTGATTCTTCTGATGGTTTCAAAAACTTTCAGTGTAAAATGATAAAGAGACGGTTCTATAAGTTTGAACACGGGGATAAAGATAATGTGTCAGATTCATCTTCATCGTCTTCGGACTCCGAACTTGAATTGGAAGCCGCAGAAGAATCAGAATCAGAATCAGAAGAAGTTGTTGCTCAAGTAAAACAAAATGATCAGACTTGCTCCACATCTTCAGGTTAGTTACTTAAGTTTGACTAAAGGTTGTTTTTTTTTTTTACAGTTATTTTTTACTCCTAATGTTACTGATTTACATATCATATGATTGTTTGCTTTCAGGATATGAGAGTGAGGATAGTTCTGCAAATGAAGTTGGTGTTGACTCAACAGGTATATTTTTTTTTTTACATACAAAAGGAAACTGTAGTTTGCGCACAGGGGAATAAGTTGCAGATGTTGAGATTTACATAAATTGAATTGAGAAAGTTAATAATGTAGTAATTTACATGAAAAGAAAGATGGATTTATGAGTTTTGCATGTATACAACAAGAAGAAACTAAGCTTTATATCACATATCACATAATTCAGGGGGTCAACTGAATGAAAGGCCAAAAAAAGGAATTATGTTAGGTCATAATTTTTTTTTTTTTACAATATACATGCAAAACTCTTATCAGTCAAACCTGATGAGAGTTTTGCATGTATATTGTTAAAAAAAAAAAAAAAAAAAAAAAAAAAAAAAAAAAACCTGTTGTGATTTTCATGTCTAGTCCATTTGTAAAACTTGTCCTGTTTCTGGTGTACTTGGGAAGGGAATGCATAACAATCTCATCCTTCATAAAACAAGCTTCTTAGGCTTTAACATTTTTATGTAATTCCAAATTGATTTATCTTTCTCTGTTATATTTAAGGTATTTATAAGTAGGAACGGTAGTTAAGTTATCTCATATGCTTAGTCATTATATTATTAGCATTTACATGTCATGATTATCATTTAGACAGTATGTAAGTTTGACATGCATTTTTTTGTGTTGATTCCAGAAACATGCCCCCTTTTTTGTGGTTAACATGATGTGGCATGTCAGGTTTTATAGATGATGATAATGATGAAAGTGAAGATGATAGACAAATATTTGTCAACAATAAGTTACCTAGTAATCATGGTGCTCAAGTGCCGGAGACAAAATCACACACCCCAACCAAAGAAGAATCATTGCCAGATGATTTCCCTGCCTGTATACTGAAATGTAAATCGGTTTTTAAGTGCAAGTTATGCCCGAGAATTGTCTGTTTGAATGAGGAGACTGTAAGGGCTCACTTTAAATCCAAGGTAAGACAGCTGACTTGTTTTCTCTTTTATAACATCATACTCAATAACTGCATCAACAATTGAGAAACCATATGCCAATCTTCAATCCAATCCTGAAAACATTTAGACTTGTAAAAAATTTCAATATGGTAATTGTCAACCTTTTAATTGAGGAAATGATAAGATATTATATTTGGCACTTCACACTTTCGCCATTTATATGTGGTGCCTACATGTCAATTGATGGTTACAGGCATAATTTTTATGTAATGCTTGCCAATTGATCAGGATAAAAGGAATACGAGTTTGCGAGTTTGGTTTTATATAGGGTCTCTGATGTTGATCTAACAAAACTTCCCTTACCATTGTAGAGGCATGCTCGATCAGAGAAATTATTCAAGGAAGGTAGACTGAAGACTGTGCTCAAAAGTGATGGGGAAATTGAGAATCAAGAGACTGCTGCAGAAACACATGCCCCAATTGATGCTGTTGCACAGGTTGGTTGGTCTGAAATTTGAAGTTTTTTGTAGATTGAAGATTGAATATCCATGTAGGAAATTAAGTTCCACTCTATTGTCCTGTACTAGGATAAACCGAAAAAGAAACATAAAGGAGGACGTCATCGATCAGGGAAGGGTTCAAAAAGGAAGGTAACAGAAATTTAAGTTTTCATGCATTTCTTTAGTTTAAGTTAAAGCCTATACTAATTCCCTAACATGAACCGCAGATAACAAGGGAAGAAAAGCAGTCTACTAAAAATGGAGCCAAAAGGGGGCGTAAGAATTAGAAATGAACGCTGTTAAAAAGAATAAATCAGCGAGCAATGTAACAAAGTGTTTGCCTTGAGTTTTGTGGAACAGTGATATGCAATTTAACCTCATTAAATCCTTTTAAGTTTTAGATTTTCCATATGTTTTTTTTTTTTTTTAAATATTGGCATCACAGTTCTCTTTCAATTTCATTCATCTTCGTTTGGGATTGTTTTTAAGACTTACTGAGCTCATCACAGTTATTTAAGGAGATTGGCATTTTGGTTCTGATTGCTGTTTGCATTTCCTGCACTATTCATGAATTTTGAAAACATATACTTAGGATTTGTTCACATGAACGGTAAGATTAATTTTTATCAAATTGAAAACAATGGTAAATGTAAGATTGATTATTTTAGTGATGAGATTAAAATTATTGAGAGATATGTGTTTGGATTAAAAATAATGATGATAAAAAGATAAATTATAATAAAAAAAAATCACGACATTATATTAAAAATTATATATAATAAAAATTTTAAATTATTTAATATTTATAAATTTTATTTATTATATAAAATTTGTTAATAAATAATAAAATTTATTTAAATTATTTTAGTAATGTATTATGTAATGAAATTTATTTATTATATTAAATTAACAAAACTATTTCACAATTTTAATATAAAAAATAAAATAAAAAGAAGAAAAAATAATTTGTTAGGTATGTTTTCTGTACAATAATATAATTCAAGGGATTAAAATAAAAAAGTTTATGGATTGGTCGTCATTTGGATTCAAAAGTTGCGGCTGACACAGCCTCTTATAGCAGCTGCACCCTAAGTGGCTGTAATCCAAAGACACCCCCAGTAGTTAATAATTAAAATAAAAATCAGTCCGAATTTTTCAGATGCATCTGTAGTGTAAAATTGCATTTAAGATATATTTTACTGTAAATGTTATGATTTGTAATTTACTAATTGCATTTTGGTTTTCGGAAAGTTAATAGTAAATAAAAAATTAAATCATCAGTCAAATGTACTTTCCACTTGGGATGAAAAAATATAGTGGGAGAAAGTAAAATAATAGATCATGAAATCAGATGAAATCCATTTTTATTGCCATATTTTCAGGTTGATACTGGCAACAATCTGTACCAAAAAAAACCACAATGCCTGTAACAGCAAGGGAGAAAAGGCAATGTTTAAGATGGTAAAGCCCAAAGAAAATGAAACTAAAATTCCTTCAGAAGTAGTGCCTGAGGCAAATCATCTGAGTGAAACAGTTATTCTGAACATACAAAAACAGCCAAAAACAATCCAGCATTTCTGAACTATTATTTCCTTAAGCATCTTCATCCAATTGTCAAAATGTGGTTCAGATATGGAGTTTAATCCCCAGAAGAATTACCAGGCCATCTATCTTAAGTACCAGCAATGTCTGCAAGTTGAAAATTTAAGGTTCCTCCTCTTTTTGATTTGGTGAAGCAGGAAGTTCCTCATTTCCGTCATTTTCAACAGGGTTATCAGCTGGAGGGGGTTCTTCATTTCCACCACTCTCAGGGTGGAAATTTATGGGGAACTTTGTCACCCTGGGTTTATCAGATAGAATATTTCTTTGGACTTTCTCAATCAAGACCTTGGGGGGAGGTTCCTCTCTGAGCTGCTCATCATCATAATCGTTGTTAACATAGTAACCCACTCGCACAAATTCTTGGCCAAGATACGAACAAGTCAAGAGAAGCACCGTCACACCTATAATGTCCTCTTCACGAATCCTTGATGGGTCCGGTGGGTCCGCCTGCAACATATTCAAGGACAACGGTAAGAAGCTAAAACAGATACATCAAATCCATAAATCATAAACAACTAAAAATTAGTAGTCAGCAGAAATTGCCTGTAATACAAATCGGTAATTTCCAACATTAACAGGTCCAACAAGAACACTTTCCAGTAGTTGATCATAAGTCTCATCTTCCGCAGATCCCACATAGATAAGTTTCCATTCTAAATCTGCAGCCATTAAAACATGAAAATACATTTTAACCTCGAAAAAAGATGTGAAGAAAACAAAAGGTTAGCAAAACTCAGCTCAGTAGTCAGAGATGGATATTTAGTCATTATATTTTGTCACAAAAAGATGTGAAGAGAACAAAAACTCTTTATGCTTACGACCCCCAACCCCAAAAAAAGTGTCATAAACAGTATTCTTTCTAGACTTAAAAACAATGAGGGAAAAACTGCCAGGCCGTGAGAAACAACATGAGTGATCTAGTGCAGATAAACTTGCAATAATCTTTTATATTTTAGCAATCAAGGTTGATGATGTGGGTCTACATTATAATAATGAGTCAAAGCATATACGAGACAGCAAATGTTTAGTGGCTAAACAACGGAGATAACAGTGAAACTGCCACAATCTTGCTTCTCTTGAAACAGAAGATAAGTGAACAATGAAAGTCTCAAACTAACATCTCCATTAGTTCAGTAAGTGTCAGAAGACTCCTAAAAAAGAACTCAGAAAGAAAGTTAATATAACATTGTAATGTATTCATACACGACATGACTTTCTGCCATAACATATCCGGGAAAATTAAACCGATTTGATTCTCAAAAGACAGATCCCTCTATTCCTTTCGGAGTAGGAGCAACAATTAAATACGAACTCCATATATCTCTCACCAGCAATAGGGCCAACCATCTTCCTGCACTGACATATTATGAATTGGGAAGAAATTAATAAATCCCAGAAACCATAAATGAATTGTAGTAGGCTCAAAAGGGTTCACCTTAAGGCCAATTTTATGAATCTTCATTTTCCTGAAGTACCCATTGAAACACATACCAACCCTCAAAGTGGATGTGTTTGGAATTCAAACCCTCCAAATGTAACAAAAGACTTGGAAAAACTAGAACGAAACCATGTTAGACACATATCCTTGTCCAAAATTCAACTTCCAAGTCCAAGCAACATGCATTAAACTATTCCTGGCTAGAGCATACAATAGCAGGTCTCTTAGCTGAAAGGCTGCTCTTCTACACATACAATAGGCCTTCCCCCATTTCTTTATTCTAGAAACTTCAGAATGCTTCTGTATATGATGTTTATGAGCAACCCATTCTGCAACTTTAGTCAATTCCCTAGGCTCTTGCTTAGGTTGTCTCCAATATCCAGATATGCATCCCTAGAATTCTAAAATCTTGTGCCTGAGTCCTTAAGTGTATTCTTATAGGCTGATATGGCAAATCAAACAGCCTAAACATTAACTTGTTGTTTAAATTAAGCATACAAAAACCGAAACGTAACTGACTAAAAGTAAATCTACTTTACAACTTAAGACAGGTTTCTTCTTTCTTTTCTTCTTCAAAAACAAGAAAAGTTAAACAAAAACCGAAGCATTCTTGCAAGCAAAGTTCAAGTTATGCCTAAACCAAACCCTAACTTTCTTCAATAACATTGAAAAACCTAAACTCACAATTACACCCCCAATTAACTAATAACCTCATTCTCAAGTATCCTAAATCATTTTCTTTTCCCACCATTTCTCATTAACCAAAAACAAAAACAAAATCTATAGCCTTAAACACAAATTAAACCCTAACAAAATAAAGCATTAAAACCGACAAACAATAAAAGGCACCGTCTTTAAGAGGAGTCAAACACTCGTAGGAGATCTCGAACTGAAATGGAGTCAAGAACGATGCTGGATTATCCAAAACGGCGACGTTTGTAATGTTGACGGCACTCATTGTCTCGAGTCAAAAAAAATTACAGTACTTTCTTGCCGATTAATCCAAAACCTAGCTTCTCGAACCCTCATCGAACTCCAAATAAAACCCTAAAGCAAAAAAAAAAAAAAAAACCGAACCGAGTCCAGAAGAAGCAGAAGCTAAAAGAAAATCAACGACGAAAAGAAGTGATCTTAGGAAAAGGAAACTTTGGGATTTTTTTATTTAGGTTTTCGAATTAGAAAGAAAATCATATTCAAATTGGAATAGAGGGAGTTTGGGGAAAAATCATAAAAGAGTTCTTTTCTTTTGGCCGTGGATAATGTTTTAATATGGGGAACCGGAGGAACTGGGAGGTTGTACGAAGGTTTACCGGTTATAGCCGGTTGTGGAATTTGGCGGGAGACTGGAGGGTATGAAAAATAAGGAAAGCTGAGAAAAGAACAGTGATTATTTCGATTTTTATTTTCTTTTTAAAAATTTCCCAAAAGAACCTTTGAAAATACCATTGAATTAAAATAATGAATTTAATGGACTAAAATAATGATTTATTTTTTCTTAAAATAAATATCTCTTTTTTTTGTTATTTTTATTATTTTAAAACACTTAAACACATAAATAGCATTTGATGTCATTTTCAAAATCATCACGATGAATTAATTCTTATGAAAATAAAATCACAAGGTAATTGATCATAATAATCTTAAATTATCATATTTGATATAATATTATAATTCATTAATGCTTTTAAATTATAATATTTGAAATTATATAAAAAAACAAATAATATAGTACAAAATATCTAAAATAATCCTAATCAAAAGTAAAATATTTAATAATTGAATCAATAATTTATAAAAAAGTTAAACATTATTTTATTAAAAAATACAAAGTATAAATTAATTTTGATAAAAAATAATTTTATAAAAAATTATTAAATAAATTTATTTTTTTTAGTCAATGCAAATTTATAACATGAAAATTTTTTTAGAATAAATGATTAAAAAACTTTTTTTTTTAATTTTTAATGGCCAATTTATTAAGGTAATGTTAATAATATTTATGTGATAGTAAATTAGTCAAAAAATATTACTTAAATTATTTTTTCATAGTAATAAAACTTTTTCATCATCTCAAATGCAATGATCTTATTATCCTAGTGATTTAATATCCCTGTCATGTAAGATTTTTAAATTGTTACCAAATAAAGTGAAATAATTACTAAATGCATATTATTGTGATTATTAAATAAATCATTTAATACCAAATACTCTCATAATAAATTCTTATATTCACAATTCATTGTTACCAATAATCTAAAGTAATGTTTAGTGCATAGGATGATGGATACGATAGGATGATAATTATTTTATATTATATTTTGTTTATATTTAATTGAAAGGGATAAGATTATAAGAAGGATTTTCATCCTCTTGGTATAGGAAAATTCAATCCTCCTAAAGTGGAGAGGATTATTTTTAATCAATGGGATTAAACTTACATTTTTTATTATATCCTTAAAAATTACATCAATAATTTAAATTGTATAAACTTTGAGAAAAGATAATTTTAACTAATAAATAAATTATCATATCATAATCCTTGCACACATCAAACATAAGATAGGATAATATTATTTAATCTAATACTATTTATAATATCATCTTATTCTATCCTATCATAATCTTACGTACCAAACATGACCTAAGCTTCTATTAGATATAACATTAACAACTTAGTAATTGACAATTTCTACTATTATACATATTAAATGCTTATGTATATAACCATTATTTTCATACGTATAAATAAGTGTTGTCACAATTTATTCAGGGATTTTTAGCAAGTTAACATGCTTTCTCGAACTTTCTTTACACTTTATTCCTTTTTGTTTATTTCTCAACCTTATCCTTTTGCACTTTTCAACCTTACTCCACATATGTTCACTATCACTTACCACCGTACTTTTTTTTTCTTGGAATCTACTCCATTTTCTTTTTTGTTATCTTTCTTGACATTTAATTATTTTTAGTTTCTAACATCCACTCAGCCTACTAAAAGAACCTAATATCAAGAGTATTTTTAAGATTTGCTACATCAATAATAAAAATAGCTATGAATCGGTGCTATAAATTAGTTGATTTTAAATTTAAAAGGAAAAAGTTGTTATCTTCTTTTTCCTTTTTAATTATTTATTCATGTGTTGGGCTTGGTTTCCTTAATGTGGAGGTGGCTTAAAACTAAAGCACATTCACCAATGACTTTTTAATCATTTCATACTTGGTTATAGGGTTTTAAAACCTTATATAATAACATAATATGGCTAAAAAAAAGAAGTAAAAGAGAAGTATGGCGACAATAGGAAAAAAAAGATTTTGTGCAGTTTCGATCAAGTAGTTTGATCGAGGTTAATCTGTGGTATGATAATGAGCTTAAATTTTATTAGTTTGTTCATGACTCATTGTTCTTCAGTCTGTATAGTGGAGATTGAGTTTTAAGTTTTTTATCTACTGATTTTGTGGATGTTTATTAATACTTAAATTTGGTGATACTTCATTAATTTTCTCTTGCAAGATTATTTTTTTACCAAGATTATTTAATATTGAGAAATTGTGGTTGTATACCTCTAGTTTTAGCTGGAGAGAACTTTGTATTCTCATTATTTTGATAATAGAGATTTTTATTGTTCTCGTAATTTTTACTCCTCATTTTAGGGAGATTTTTCATGTAAAATTACTTGTGTTCTTGTGCTTGTGGTTTGGAGATTTATTTGTCAGTTTTATTTGTTTGATTTCTACTAGGATTACTCCAAAGAAGGATAATTTGATTTTTTCACTATGTGACATATTTGATTTGAATATTGTTTAAGGTCATTTTATCTCATCAAAGTGGTATCAGGCTCAAGCTATTTGATTTGTGCCATATTCAAATTACCATGTGTGAAAATGGAAGATGGAATACTTGTTTTATGTGAAGGATTATTATTTACCTGTATTTACCACTTGAAAAGCTTAAAAATAAAATAGATGTGGAATATAATTTGTTTAATCAATAGGTATGCAGTTATATTAAACAACGGATAGATGATAATATTTTGAACTATGTTAGTGGAGAGACACATGTACACATTTTTGGAGCAAGTTTGAAAGGTCGTATGCCTAAACAACTGGAATAATAAACTATTCTTAATTAAATAGTTGATGAGTTTGAAATATTAGGATGAAACTCCTATGACATATCACTTGAATGCTTATCAAAGTAGTATTAATTAGTTTGCTGCCATGAATCTTAAGTTTGAAGATGAAATATAAGGTTTATGACTTCTTGATACATTACCGGACTCGTGAGAAACATTTAGAACAACATTATCTAACTTAGCCCCTAATGTTATCATCACTATGAATTTGGCTAAGAGTGATATTTTGAATGAAGATATGAGAAGAAAGTTATAGGTTTCCTCTTCACAACCAGAAGTGTTCCTCTTCACAACTAAAGGTGTTAGCCATAGAAAATAGAGAATGAGCAAAAACGAATGTTCGAAAAATAGAGATAAAAGCAATAGTAAGTCCAATAGATTTGTTAATGTTAAGTGTCATTATTATGGGTTGAAATGGCATGTAAAATACTGTCAAAAATTAAAAAGAGAGAACAATAATGACAAGGATAAAGAAAAAAAGAATGGTGATAGTAATGATGTTAATAAAGTTGCAACTATCACAGATGACTTATTTTATATGATGATAAAGTTATTAATCTTGTGCGCTATGGGACTAGTTGTGTGATTAATAATGGTGCCATAATTCATACATCTCAAAAAGACTACATTACATCTTACACACTCGGTGATTTTGAAAAGTGTTAGAATAAGTAATGATAACTCAACTAAATCAATTAGTATGAGAGATGTATTTTTAGAGACCAATAATGGCACTACATTGGTCTTGAAAAATGTTAAACATATTCTCGATATTCACATGAATTTGATTTATACAGAAAAGCTTGATGATAAAGTTTGCAGCACCTTTGTAATGGTCAATGGAAACACACTAAAGGTTTTATGGTTGTGGCTAGGGGTATAAAACATTTCTCATTGTATTTGATGCATGCAAAAGTATCTAATTCAATTATCAATGTAGTAGATAATGATGATATAATTGAATTTTAGCACAAGTGATTTAGTCACATGAACGAGAAGGGTTTAAAGGTTTTGGCAAAAAAAAATTTTTTTTTGGAGTGAAAAATATATTATTGAAAAAGAATGTTTATTGCTTGGTAAGAAAACAAACCAGAGTTGCATTCAAGATATTCCTTCCACCAAGAAAGCCAGATATGCTTGATTAGTATATTATGATGTTTGTGGTCCTATAAAAATAAAAATACTTAGTGGTTTCATTTATTTTGTGACTTTTATAGATAATCATTTAAGGAAGATATAGGCTTATACCTTGAAATCAAAAGACCAAGTGTTAGATATATTTAAACAATGTCATGCTTTAGTTGAAAAACAAACAGAGTTGAAATTGAAATATATAAGAACTAACAATGAGGGTGAGTACATTGGACCTTTTGATGAGTATTGCAGACAGCAAGGCATTAGACATCAAATGTCACCTTTTAAACTCCTTAGTTGAATATGCTAACTATGATGATAAATAAGATATTAATGGAAAAAGTGAAATATTTGCTTTCACCAACACAATTATCAAAATCTTTTTGGGATGAGACTTTGAGTATATTTGTATATGTTTTGAATTTCTCACCATGTATTCCTCAAAATTTGGATGTTCCAGATAGAATTTGGTTAGGCAAGGATGTGTCATGTGATCATTTATGTATTTTTGGATGCAAGGCTTTTATGTATATTTCTAAAGATGAAATATCCAAGCTTGATGTCAAGACTAGATAGTGCATGTTCCTCGATTATAGTTAGGATGAGTTTGGCTTTAAGTTTTATGATCTGATGCAAAAGAAGCTTGTGAGAAGTAGGTGTTATTTTTGTTAAAGTCTAGACTATATAAGATATTTAGAAGATTGATACACCAATTCCATGATGCAATGATGGTTTGATTGATTTGGATCTAATTCCTCCAACACATATGCCTATAAAGATTAAAGATGTTCAAGATAATCAATATAATATAGGTGATATTGATAATAGTCTTATACAGGTTGAAGTGGATAATGATACCTATGAACAGTTACTAGTATTAGAGGTTTTACCAAAAGTTTCACTCAGGAGGTCTACTAGAGATCGATAACTTTCCACATGGTATTCTATTGATAAGTATGTATTACTAACTAACGAAGAAAAACCCGAATGTTATATAGAAGCCATAAAAGATGAACATAAGAAAAAGTGGGTTGATGCCACGTAGAATGAGATAAAGTCTTTATATGAGAATAGTACTTTTGAGCTAGTAAAGTTGCTTAAGAGAAAAAATGTTTTGAAGAATAGATAGGTATACAGAGTGAAGCACGAAAAACACACTTCACAATTACGTTTCAAAACTAGATTGGTTGCCAAGAGATTTAATCAGAATAAAAGGTGTTAACTTCAATGAAATCTTTTCTCCAATTGTTAAGATATCATCTATTCGTATGGTTTTGGATTTAGTAGTTAGTCTTAATTTAGAGATTAAGTAAATGGATGTCAAAACTGCTTTTCTCCATGATGTTTTAGACAAGGAGATTTACATCAAGCAGAGAAAGGATTTCATGGTTAAAAAAAAAAAAAAACTTTGTGTGCAAGTTGAACAAAAGTTTTTATAGGTTGAAGCAAGCACTGAGATTATGGTACAAGAAGTATGAGTCAGTTATAGGTGAGTAAGGCTACGAAAAATTACTTATAACCATTGTGTGTTTATGCAAAAATTCTCTAATATTGATTTCATTATATTATTGTTTTATGTTGATAACATGTTGATTATTGACAAAAATGTTTCTAAAATTGACCAGTTGAAAAAATAATTGAATAAATCCCTTACAATGAAAGACTTAGGGCAAACACAACAAATTTTTATAATTCGAATTCATCAAGACAGAATAACCAAGGAATTGTACGTGTTACAAAAATATTATATTGAAAAGATGTTTGAAAGGTTCGATCTGGATCAAACTAAAGTGGTTAACTCTCCTCTTGCTACACATTTTAAACTAAATATTAATCAAAAGCCTTCTATAGCTAAAGAGAAAGAAGACATGAGAAGAGTTTCATATACTTCAGTAGTAAGAAGTTTGATGTATGCAGCGGTGTATATTAGGTTAAACATAGCCCATATAGTTGATGTTGTTAGCCACTTTTTGCCAAATCTAAAAAAAAAAAGTATTGGAGTGTAGTTAAGTGGTTTATGAGATATCTACGAGGTACTTCGACTTTAGACTCACTTTTGAAAGTAAAAACCTAGTGCTAGTTAGTTATATTGATTCCAATATGACAAGAGAGGAGATGTGGATTCTCGAAAGTTCACTTTAGGTTATTTGATTACATTCTTAGTTGGGATTGTACTTTAGCAATCGAGACTACAAAAATGTGATGCACTTTCTACAATAGAAGTAGAGTATGTTGTAGCCATTGAAACATGTAAAGAGTTGTTATGGATGAAAAAGTTCATACAGGAAAGCAGTTTCAAGTAGCAACGTTATGTGATATTTTATGACAATCAAAGTGTAATTCACCTTGGTAAGAATTTTACTTTTCATTCAAGATCAAGACATATTAATGTGAGGTACCATTGATTAAAAGATGTTTTAAATGACAACTTGTTTAAACTTGAGACAATTCACACTGATCACCATGGTTTTGATACGTTGACAAAAACACTACCAAAAGAGAAGTTTGAAATTTGTTGTTCAATCATCGAAATGACAATTCCCTTCACATGTCAGAAAGAGGGAGATTTATTAGGCTTAGTTGCCTTCATGTAGAGGTGGCCTAAAACTAAAGCCCATTCACGAATGATTTTTTAATCATTTCATGCTTGGTTATAAGGTTTTGAAATTTTATATAATAACATTATATTACTGAAAAAAGAAGCAAAGGATAGGTGTGGTAGTAATAGAGAAAAAAAAATTTTGTGCAGTTTCGATCAAGTGGTTTGATCGAGATCAATCCATGATCCAATTGAGCTAGAACTTTATCAATGTGTTCATAACTTATTGTTCTTCAGTCTTAATGGTGGAGATCGGATTTCAAATTTTCTACCTATTGATTTTATGGGTGTTTTTTATCCTAAATTTTGTGAAACTTTTTTAATTTTCTCTTGCAAGATTATTTCTTTACCAAGATTGTTTAATCTTGAGATATTATGGTTGTATACCTATAATTTTATCTAGACAGAATTTTGTCTTTCCATTATTTTGATAGTGAAGATTATTTGTTATCGTCCATGATTTTTACTTCTCGTTTTGGAGAGGTTTTCCATATAAAATTACTTATGTTCTTGTGTTTGTGATTTGGAAATTTATTTGTTAACTTTATTTATTTGATTCTTGCTAGATTCACACAAGAAAGAGATAATTTGATTTTTTTTGTTGTGTAACATATTCAATTTGAATATTGTTTGAAATTATTTTATCCCATCTTCATGTAGTGCTGCTATAATTTTTTGTATGTAGATTTTGTAGTTTGGCTAAAAAGAAAACAAAGTTTGAAAGAAAATTCTAGTGAAACAATATTTGTTTTAAAATGTTAGTTTTGCTAGTGAATTGAACTTTTTGATGTGGTTTTCATCAATTGCATTCTAATTCCAAATGTGTGACTACTTCTACTAGAGCCATTAATACAACTTTTGAGTTAATACATTTTTTTTATCCAAATTTGAACCAACTACAATAATTAAAGAAATAAAAAATCCATAGAGTTGAATCCAATTAATTAGGAGTGATAATAGATTGGATTGAATTTTATTTTATTTTTTGGATAATGCATAAAATTATGAATTTTTAAAATTTAATTTGAATCAAACTTCTATACAATCTAATCCGATTTGGATCGAATTCTAATTAGTTGATTTAGTTCATCGATTTTTTTAATTTAATATTTTGTTTTATCTATATTATTTTAATATAATTTTTATATATTTAAATAGATTTAAGTATAAAATAATTATTTTTATTTTATAAAAATTTAAAAAATATATAAAAGCTAACAAAAATATATAATTTGGTTTGGTTTGATTTTTTTTTTCACTTTCTGATCCAAATCTAATATATACATTTAATATCCAAACTTAATTCAAGCCAAATAATAAAAAAAAATTTGATCTAATCTGATCTGAACTAGATTGAACATTGCAATTTCGAACCATTTTTTATTTTCTTTATTTTTTTCTCACCCCTAAATTCAATGACATAGAAATTTAACCTATGTTCTAACAAAAGAAGTTGGTAGTTGTTAGTAGTTGTGAAGGAACACATAATCAGATATACCCAACTTGAAATACCTAATAATTTTTAGTTTTCATATTAAAACTAAATATTGCATTCATATATAATAAATCACTAAATAATTGATCAATAGATTATAATATAATTAGACAAATCTAACATAAAGTTTAACAAAATCCATATACAGTGAAACTTGAATCTAAGACTTAAGGTTCCAGGGTCAAAATTATTTTAAAAAAGTTAGATGTACTTAATATATTATGTTTTTAATAAACTTCCATGTATAATTTATAAATAAAATTATTAAAATAATTCAAATCAAACGAACTTGACAAATATAATTAGGGTATATATGATCAGAGAAATTTAACAAAAAAAATTAAAATGATAAATATACATAAAAGTGAAACTTGACATAAGTAAGGTTTTTTTTTTTTTTTGTTTATGGATAACTATTGTAAGTTAGGATTCGTTGGCCCAAAAAATATATTATGTTTATAAATAATGAATATTATCTATAGCTTATAATGAAAACTATCCCCTAACATTTTATAACATAGAACATGTAACTAATGTAAAAAAAAAAAAAATTGATTAAGGGGTAATTGGGGAACAAAGCTTCTTCATAAGTTTCTCCAAAGGCTTGAAAAGAGAACTTTCTGCTACATTCTTATTGTTTCCTCCATCTTCAAAAAAAAAAGAAAATTTCTAAGTAATTCAATTAATCCTCGACAAGAAATCCAACTCAAAACAAACATTAAAAACCCTCAAATTTCATGCCACATAGCTACTTTTCTCTTCTTTTCAGTATTATTGAAATAAATTAAAGCTATTAAGAAGCTTTCCAAAGATGAAGGTAATAGTCGGATGAAACGAGAAGATCAAACAAAGAAGAGAGAGGCATTTTTGGTTAGGTAATTTTTCTTTCACCTTTTTTATTTCCTTTGCATGTTTAATTTTATCAGATTATGAACTTCTAATAAAACTTTTTTAGGTTTAATGATGTAGTCACTAGATGAAATGAAAGAATTCAAGGAGGAAGAGGAACAGATTTTCGATTAGGTAATTTTCTTTTCACTTATTTTATTTTATTTTCATGTTTTATATACTATTTTTGTTTTGCTTTGCATGCAATTTTTATAAGAAAAAGAATCAATTTTCTCATATTGTGAACTTCTGTTAAAACTTTTTTGGGATTTAATAAGAATAATAATTACTGAAATAAGGCAAATTTGAATGTAAAATGTGTAACTATTGGTTTAAGTTTTTATTTATTTTTAGACAAAATTGATGTGTTGAAAGATTGAGCTACATCTAAGGGTATCCAGGTGTGTTTTCTTCTTTTCTTTTGTCTTTGGTCATTTTTTTCAATTCATGGAACAATTCCTTTGATTTCTATACAAAAAAGTATTGAAGAACTAAGCTTTCCTTTTGTTTTAACTTTCAGTGTTATATCAACCAAAAAATCTACTTGGTTAATTATGTTTTTCTCTTTTGTTACCAAAAAACAAAACCTCTGATCCCAACTTTTGCCCAAAAAATGTCTAGGCAAGTGATAATCTATTACTTTGTAATTGAGGCAATGTTAGTAGAACATAAGTGGTATTTTCATAAATTTTTATATGATTTTTGTGTTTGTTTTAATAACTCCATATGTCATATGGTTTTAAGTTGCAAGCATTTTCACTATGTAGGCTTTGGATTTAGTTTGTGCTCTTGATGTGCAGAAAAGATACTATATGAACACAATTGTGCTTTTCTAATAGTGGGGAGATAAAGATTAATGCCTTAAAAGTACGATGTTATATCTTGCATTTCTAGGTTTTAAGGGATGCTTATTGTTGATTTAAATCCTATGTTGAAATGGCTTCATACACATGAATAGGTAAAACGTAGAGGACATTTTTATCACTTTTAAGATTTCCTGTTTGTAAAAAGTGTTTTTGACAAAATAAGCAAAAGTTGGTTTCTTTATGTTAATGCCTTAGTCATTTAGCTTTTATCTCATTCCACCATTCAACAACTCGCTTAAGTCATGGCTTCGCAGACCCCTAACGATAATATCCCTTGCTCATCCTGTAGAGTATAATTCTTAAGGTAAAGAGAACTAAGACTTCTATTACCTCAAGATCATCCTAGCTAATCCTTTGGAGTGGCACGAATGGAAGAGAAAACTAAGACTTCTATTGCCACAATATCCCTTGCTTTCCAGTCATCCGTGCTTGAGTCAAGGTATATTCTTTTATTATTATTGAGAAGGTAATTGTTATTTGTTTGATAGTTATTTAATTGGCACAAACTTCTCATAGAAAGCACTGATTACGCACTATTGATTGTTTGATTTTTTATTTATGTTGTTGTGTGATAAGGATTGGCTTTTATTTTTTTCAAAGTTTTTTGGCAAGGGTTTCATCGTAGGTTGAATTGTGTGAAATGGTAGATTGTGGTTAAGATTGACACTCATGTCTAGTAAGAAAATTATGGTCTCGAAACATCAATATTTTAAAATGGTAAATGATATGTATTTTTTTTTTTAATATTCTAATATTTGGTTACTTTATAATTAAAGAGAGAAGCCATGAGTTTATAACCATATAAGAAGATGTTTATGTCATCTATTTTTTAATCAATATTATGATATATTGTTAATTTTTGCTAGATTTATTTATTGTTAAAATAACTATTTGAAAATCAAGTTATGCTTTAAGTAACAAATTTTAAGCCAAATCGCTAATATGTTGGTAAACTAATTTATGATCGCATTTGACTATTTGATTGATAAACTATTTTTGTTCTGCTTATAAGTTCTAGACAAGGACCTAATTATGCATAAATTTCATGAAGTGATAGCTTGATCAGAGCAAACTTTGAATGGATTTTCTTATAAGATTTTGACATATCAGATGAAGTTAAAGAACTAGTATCAACCAATCAACTAACATATGCTTAAAGAATTACATAGTATATTCTTCTCTTCTTGCTATGTTATATTAGGTTTTTTTTTTTTTTATGTATGACCTAAAGATAATTACTTGAATCATAGTCATCTTAGGCATGGAATAAAATGCCTTAAGCAGTCAATACTCATGATTAATTGAGTTTTTCTAGAGTTGCATGTCTTGAGATATGAAAGATGGTATGGATAAAAATAAGTGTAAAGAGACTAAAAAAAGAGCAATCAAAACTAAATCTATTCAACTCTTAACACAATTCACCTAAAGATTTTTAAATGGTTGCATAGTTGCATCTACTTAGAGTGATATAGTTTTTTATTTTGAATGTTTATGACTTGATAAAAGTCCATTGTGATTTAATCAAAAGTAACTTTTTAATTATATATTTGGTCTTAGCAAATTAATATATTGGAAGAATTTTTATTAGTTTATTTAAAATTTGTTAATTATCTTCAAGTGCTATTTATAATTCCTACAAGGTTTATGAGTATTATAAATTGTGATTTTTATGTTTTTAAGCAATTTAGAACTTTCTTAATTGATGTTTTCTATTTGAATTTGAAGACTTAAATTAATAATGACAAACTTGAGTCAAGTTTTATGTTAAATCTTCCTTTGAAACTAAACTAATTAAAATGTTATTTGCATATCATCAAGCTTATTTTCTTATCAAATGCTAATTAGATGGTGTTGCTTTTGTAAGATATTTTTATTGAACATTTAATAAATTTTGTTAGCTTTACCACATGTAAAGTATTGCATATTATTTTTGCCAGTGACTACTTTTTAGATGATAATGTTTAGTTTAGAGTTTTGATTATAACCATTTTGTTTACCAAGTAGAAATGCGTGGTTTTTCATCTTTTTTAGATAAATGCATGGTCAAGTTGCATTAAACAGTATGAAGAAACATGTTGCTATTGTATTTTTTTATCTTGTCACCATAAACATCTTATCTTATTGGTTATTTTCACTTTAATTAGTTAATTTAAGAATGAAAAAGATTAGGTGAAAAAAGAATATCCACTTTTATGCTATGATTTATTATGTTCATTTAAAGTAGCTTTTTCTATTTTAATTGCTTTAATTTGGGTTTTAGGATCTATTTCAATTACATGTGAAGCTTTGTCACTTTGCCAGATATTAAGGCATTATTTGTTAGGAATTGCTTATGAACAATCTCATTAAAAAGGTTTTTTTTAGGTAATTGTTTGATATGTTTTTAAAATATTTTGCTAACAGCTTAAAAGTTAGAATAAATTACCCATTTTTATGTTCCTTCTTCTTAGTTAGTTAGTGAATTATTTATATATCCTTTATGGCATTGGCAGCATTAAGACTAAAAATCGATGGCATTGTCTAACAATGTGTAGGAAGGCTTTTACTCACAAAGTTGATAGCATTTCAACTCTCATACATTGATATGTTATAATTTTTTTCTCTTTAACTGTGTTGTACTTCTGGTATGAAAAAATATCCATTTTTGGTTTAATATATTGAATTAAATAAAAAATCTTCCATATCATTTGTTCTTGCTGGAGGGAATTTTGAATACTTTTAGGATGAAAATTGACATTTACCATTATTATATGGGAACTTTCGAACTTTTTTTGGATAAATCTACATATCATACTGTCTTGCTAGGAATTTCTCAAAAGAAATAAGAGTTTATGATTTGGAGTCATGGTAAAAAGGAAAATAGGTATATGGAAGAGATAAGAAAATAGGTTTATGGAAAAGATAAGACTTCGAGTTTGGAATTAATGGAGATTGAAGGACAAATTAATGGTAACCCCTGATACAACTTATGAAATAATAGGATTCTTGGTTTTTACATTATGAGATGTTGGTGGGATGATTATAGACTGGTTTAATGGTGATTGTGCTTTCCTGATAATTTAATATTAAATAAATTCAAACATATATAGATATTCATGTCTCCATATATTTTAGGTAGCACATACCTTTGGATAAGTTAGACAAAAAATGCTTGAAAAACAAAATGAAGGTTAAAATGCATGACTTGGATAATAAGGCTTTAATGGGTGAATTGGTCTTAGTTGAAAAGGTATTTCAAAACTCTCTATGTGTTCAAACCGATGAATTTGGAAGTCTAATTACGCTTTCACCAAAACGAAGTGAACTACCTCCAGTGGGAGATTGGCTTTGGACATTTTATTCCAACAAAAGATGAAAGTGTTCTGTGATCTATGAATTCACTTTTTAAAAATTGTAAAAATGTTAGGTATTTGGTCATGCAAGTACTAAAGCAACTGTTTCCTATAGGATTAGGTACTAATATTATAAAGATATTACAAAAACTTGCTTCACTTGGAATTGAGAACTAGTCCTTATAGGTAAACAAATTAATGCCTTTAAAGGATATTATTGGGAAAAGATTGCAACAAATTGTGCTACAAGTAGGACCTAGCAATGTTATGCTGGAGATGTGTGTAATCATGTCAATTGGTTGAATTTATGCAGTAATCTTATCTTCATATTCTCAAATTTTTTCTTTTTTTTTTTTTACATTTTTCTGTTTTGTCCCTTTTTTTTTTCTTGATATACCAATTTTATTAACTCAAAATTATTATTTGATAAGTGTGACGAGTTGCAGCAAGAATCACTATATAAGTACGATTCATTTGATCAGAGAAAATAAGCCAAAGGATTTCAATTTTGCTGGAGTTACGATAATTTGAGCTCAGGCCTTATAAGTGATGAAATGGAACTTAGTTGTATATCTCTAGAAAACATTGCTCCATCTACCATGATTTTGTGCAAACATAATTATTTTTTTTCTATTACTAATTATATATTTGATCTTTTTAATTGTTATGTTATATCTGCTTTTAGTGTTTAAATAGAAAAAAAAATTCACCCATAACATAATGTGGGTACAATACAAGTATTTCTATAATATTTTTAATATTGTCCATTATACGTGTAACTAGCTTTTTAAACCCGTACAATGAATATGAATTTTTATTAAATTTTCATAATTTTAAATTTGATTTTTTAATTAACTTTAATTTTTTTATATGAACTTAATAAAAAAAAATACAAATTCTTATTGATATAATATATAATCATACATTCATAAATACTAAGTTGCAATTAAATAATAATTTACACATAATATATTGTAAATGATTCTATTCATATAAAAGAAGTCTAAACTTTTGTAAAATTTTAAGAATTATAAAAATTTTTTTCATAAAAAATATTTTCGTTAATTCCTTTCCTAAACATTAAAAATTTTGCTGCTGCTTTTTTTTTTATTCAATAAAAAATTAAAAACCAATCTTTAAATAATTAAGATTGACAATTGTTTTTATGATAATGGTGATATGAATATATATATATAGATAAGAAATTATAAAATATTATAATTCAATAGTTTAAGAATATTCTATTAATATAACATAACAATTAATTTTACGTCAACAATATTTATATAAAAGAATATTCTATTATTATAATATATATATATATATATATATTGGCCTAACAATTATTTCTATGTCAACAAAAAAAAAGTTATTTTTTTAGATAAAAAAGAAATAGTGATTCATTATGTTATACTTGAAAATACATCATATATTTTTTGAAATATTATTTATTTTTAATCATTTTTAACATAATAGATAAAGTATTTTTGGTGAGTCGGATATGATGGTGATAATCATTTTTCTCGTACCATCCATTGTAGTAAAGAAAATCAATAATAAAAAAGTGCCACAAAAGGAAATGGAGAATATAAGTTTACATATTAATTTATTAAGATTAAAAATATACAATAATAAGAGTGAATATGTTAATGAATTAAAAAGTAATGGACTAAAGAGAAACAAATAAATTAACCAAATATATAATATAAAAATATTTAAATTAGAACATAAATAAAGCATCATATTTGTTTCCAAAAACAAAAACTTACTTTTATCTAACTTATTTAGCAACATTCAAATGTCTTATCTTTTCATATAAAGATACAACCTTTTATTACTTTAGTAATACATACTTTCTAGTCAACAAATTATTAACTTAAAGTCAACCATCATATAAGTTCTAAATAAGTCCCTATACCTTGGCAATTCAAATTCCAATTAATTTTCTTTTGCTTAATTATTAATTTTAATAGAAATCATATTTTGAGTAGCAATAAGGGTAAAAAAATGGACTTACTTGTTAATAAGTATGCATGGCTTTCACTTATTTCTAACTTTTTCAATTCTTGTCAAAACCAATAAATCATAATCATCAAATAAAAAACAATTTATCTTCTTCAATTTCTAATTCTAATGACAACAAATAAAATAATCTTAGCTTGAATGAAATGGTCTCCCTTATGCTTTTTATTTTCATTCTCAAATTCTAATTTCAATAGATAATAATTTATTAAGCACATATGTATATATTTGGAACCATGATTAAATTGAAAATATGATTAATTAAGATTTAATATATTTGAATTTAAAATTTATGGTAAAATTTCAATCTTTGATAGATTTTGATTTGAATTTAAATAATTATTCAAAATATCAAATTTAAATAATTTATTAAATAGAATTATTGGGCAAAAAGTAAAATTTATTAAGTATATATATTTGAAATTGTAATTAATTTTTTTTAAAAAGATAAATTATGATTTAATATATTTGAATTCAAAATTTTCAATCTCAGATAGATTTTAATTTGAATTTAAATAATTATCTAAAATATTAAATTTATATAATTTATTAAAAGAAATTTATTTGATAAATAAAATAATATGAACATTATCTTATGTGTCATTAAAGGAGACTATTGACTTAAGTATTCACATAAGCAATTTTTATCATGTAATCTTATGCTAATATTACTAGATTCATACTTAGGATCTATATGCAAGTCGTGATTATAAGACTTATCTTGACAAATACAAGAATTTTCTTTATAAGTTTTCATGTTTTTTGTGCTTAAAATCAGTGTGCTGTTCTGAAACGCTAGCAACAAAAGGTAACTCAGGCCACAAAAGCCAGCTATCCACTCAAATATGCACGTATGAGCTTTGAAACAAAGAGCTTATGCAGAAGATGCAAGTAAAAGTAAAAAAAATCTTACAGATGAATAACAAGTAGATCTTTATTGTAAAATCAGCAATACAAGCTTGAGCAAACCCTTGCACAAGTCTAAAGCTCTGATACCATTTATAAGGGGGTGTGAAAAGGATCTATGTATAAAGGATTACAAAAGCTATATCTATATATTTATGAAAGATTCAAAGAAAGAGGAAAGAGGGAGAGAAGAATTGGTTTTCTAAACGATGGCTAAAAACCATGCCTCTGAAAGAGTTACAATGAGGCTTTAAATAGAAAAATTCTAACTTATGAATAGTAACTTTGTACAGTTGTCCGCTACAGTGTACAGTAGAATTTTTATCTACAGTATCGCTACAGTGCCTTGCTACAGTATCTTCCGTAATAAGTCTCTGTCTTTTTCTATTACAGTGACTGCTACAATGACGTTTTATCTTCTGCTACAGTGACTGCTACAGTATTTTCTGTCTACTAGTCGTTGACGCCAAATAGAGTTTTATCTTTTTATGTCGATTGTTTGTTCTGGCTTATCCTGTCTTAGAATATGCACAGTTTATCCTTCCATAGCATTGTTTAAGTTATGAAATTCTTCATCTAGTGCATCAAGTGACTGGGGAGATGAAAGAGATCCTGAATGTGTTTTATTCCACATCTGCCATCCTTCTTGATACTAGTATAGTAGATCAGTGGGATGATCAAGATATTTCATTTTAGATAATTTATCCAAAAGCTCAATTGCTTCTGGTGCATTTTCAATATCAAGATCTTCATGGGGTTTAATAAATCTTTTAACAAAAATACGTCTACCATATGTCCAACAGGCTATTTTTGGATAGTCTTGTTTGGTGGCTAAATGGAGAAAGAATTTTGCTTTGTCCATAACGTCAATTCCTGTTTAGAAGTGATAGGAGTTTGGGTTGGTATATTTAGAGATGATTTTGTTTAAATCATCAGAGAATTCAATATGGTCTGTGGGTAGATCAAGTATATCTAAGGGTTGTAAAAAGTGTCCACCGGATATGGTATCAAATTCCCATATTTGGTAGGGTTGGTAAAATCTTTCTTGTTGAAAGGTACCCAAAAAATTGTATATAGTGAAGTGAACGTAAAAAAGGTGTTTTGACCATTTTATACATTCAATAAAACGGTGCTTTATAAAAGCTAGAAAATCTTTTAAAAGGTGAAAAGAATAATTTTGTATAGTTATTTGTCCAACTAAACCAAGTTCAATACTTTTTATATCAAAACTTTCATGGTCAAGTCGAAACTTAAGTTTAGGTATGTACTCACCAAAAGATGTATTATACATATAAGTAGAAGTATAATAATCTAAAAATTTTTCAACCAACAGTGTTTCTGTTGACTGTAAAATAGAAGAATTAATTTGCTAAAATAATTTTTGGGTTAAAAATACCGTAATTTTTTTGAAGAGAAAAATTCTTTTAAGCTTGTTTAGCTTAGAAGAAATAAAATTATCTTTCTCAAACTATTCACATAAATTCAAGAAATTGTTTATCTCTTGAAGACTGTAATGATTTTTTTTCAAAGCAAAGAAATTAATATCTTGCTGTTTTAGCAGATTTATTGATAAAAGACTTTGGAAAGCTATTTCTTTAAAATTCTGAAATTCTTTAGCCTGTTTGACTAAGAACTCAGTTAAGTTGGTTATCTCTTTTCGAAAGCTGGTTTTATTTTCTGAGAGATGGGATTTCCAAACTTTGTTTAACAAATTATAGACTTGTGGTTCAAGTCCAGGATTGTAAAAATCTTTTATCTCTGGGTTAGAGAATTTTGTTCGTTCCAACAGTTGTTCTATGGAAGAAACTATTTGAAAATAACTCATAGGTGTCCAGTCGTTTGGATCTTGAGCAAACTGTGAGTATTCTGGTTGAATCCTCATGCAAGAGGGTCGATAAAGAGGTTATTGGTACAGATATAACCCTTGGTTAGGATTATTGTAAAAGTTAAATCCTTGGTTAAGATTTGTAGAGATCAGTGGTCGTGGAGAAGAATGAGTATAAGGGGAAGAAGAAGAGGATTTTTTACCTGTTTTCTTCTTGACGGTTCTCCATCCACCTGTATCACAGATTGGGTGTTTTCCTCGATCCATGTGGTCTACTCAGGAAGTCTGCAAGGAGATTTTTGTCTCCGTTGGTGAACTCTACCTGAAAATGATAAGAACAAAGAAAATTGTACCATCTAATTCACCTGGGATTATCAGAAAGCTTTCTTTTTTGGAGAAAGTTTTTTACTGCTTGATTATCTGTTTGGATAACAAAGATCTCCGGGGCTAAATAGATGTGGAATCGCTATACACCATTTTTTATGGCTAATAATTCTTTTTCAAAGATAATATAATTTATTTCGTTCGGTTTGAACTTACCGAAATTGTAGCCACAAATCAATTCATCTTTTTGTTGTTTGGGGTTCTGTAAATTTGTAATGTAAATATATTAATGATTGATACAACCATTTTGCTAAAATTAGATAATATATAACTTTTTAATCAAGAATTACCAAAATGTTTGCAACATTTGATCATTCTTCAAGTTTAGTAATTTTTATTATTTTCTTCGAATTAATCATGCAACAAGAAATTGTTTTATTACCATTCAAATTACAAGTTATTTTCTTATGTAGTTCCTAAATAATTTTAAAAAAATTAAGGAAAAGAGATAGTGATTACATTTCCACATACATAGAAAAGATAAAATTATAATCAAATTCAAAACTCAAAAGAATTTGAAACTTAAAATATAATATGATCAAAATGATCTTTTCTTCCTTATGCTATTTCACATTCTAAAACATATTTTCTTGAGAATCTATACATCAAATCTTCGATTTTTTGTTCAGATCCCAAATAAATTCTCCCACAAAGCTTGCAACTTGTAAATAATATAACAAATTGAATCTTCATAGCTAACCTTGCCACCAAAACCTATTGTATCTTTATAATTTTCTCTATTAATTAGAACCGTGCATATCATCTGGCATAAACAGGCTTTTCAGCTATGGGCATTCTTAGACCTTGACATGGATAATCTATGCATGAACTCTAGAGTTGAAAACTCTTTAATATTATCCAACTTAAGCTTCGACTTTGCTTTTTTCTCCTCATTTTCTAATGAACATTAGTCTCCCCACCAGCTTCTAGCAAGATCCTTACATTTTCACCAAAACTCAAATCCAACAATTTATGTATTCATATCACATAAAATATTAATATTCATATATTCATATCATATTTTACATAAAAATTACATACTACTATTCGTGTTAACATAAAAAGATAAAATGCATAATTTTTTATTTGATTAAACCCATATGTATTGATTGTTAAGATTATATATTGTGTCACCTTTGTGTCTTTTTTTGTATTGTATTTATATCATATTATTTGATCATATTTTAAATTACTAGATCTTAAACCCTTTTTAGAAGCCAAATTTCCAGCTATAAACAAAGCTCCCATCACCTGCATTTTAAAGCTTTTCTCATTCCTATCATAATGCAAAGTGTCCTAAAAAGAAAGGAAAATATGAATTAGTTAACCGTACAATGGATTTTCTTAACCCATCATAATATTTTAAATGTATTATTGAATATTGACATGTATAACATGAAAACTTAGCATATTTATCAAATTTTAATATTACAAATTTGAACAACAAAATCTTCTTTATACAAAATTGGAATGCAAATTTACACTAAATATGTTTTAATTAGCTACTTAACTAGAGAGTTTTGCAAATTCTTTCTATATCATGTATATGTGTCTGGAACTAATTTAAACCTCATTTATGGGTTGAGTTAGGTTCAATCTGAGTTTAGCTTTGATAAAATTTTTCAATGTCACATCCGATTGGTCCATAAATGTATTTTATTGTTAAATAATTAGTTTATATTTAATTTTAATTTAAAATTTTATTTAAAAATATAAATATATTTTTCTAATGTTTTAATAATAAATTTAAATAAAATGAGCCTAAATGAGTTTTAATTAATATATCCATCATTGGACAATCAATTTGAAGTGTCAATAAAATAAACTCGGTAGGGCACAAAAATATCTCTATTTTAACTAATTTCCTTTCTCTTGGATAAAACCAATTGATAATTCAAAAACTAAGTAGAAGCTTGAGCTAAGCCCAAACAACCCATTTTATTATTTTATTATTAAAAAAATTTATATTAATATTAATATTTAGTATTTTAAAATATATTTTATACTTAAATTAATAAGTATATATGGATGCTTGGAATTGATGTTTGAGATGTGAAGATTAACTGCAAACAAAAAAACTCACAAAGAAGACAACTCACAAGAATTTAAATAATGGCAAAATATGATTATTGGATTAAAAGAGATAAAAGTTTACCACCAAGATTAGAAACTAAGGGATATAGAAACATTACCTAAGAATTCTAATCGAGGATACAGAACAATAGAAGTTTATTACTTTAGAAAATTCACCTACGAGATATAGAACTTGAAGAATAATCTAAAAGATTGCTTAAGGATAAAGAAAATTCTATTCTGCCTTCTAACAAAAAATAATAGAAAAGATATAAGCTATGAACATCCATCTAAGCATGAGAAATTTTAGATTACATTGCTAGAATCGTGCCTAAAATCAAGAGATTTGTATGTGAACTCATTTACTCCTATAAATTACATAATAATGAATCTAACCATAATCCCATCCATATTCATGCTCTTTTTTTTCAACTAGTGTGAACATAATCTTCCTATTCTAACCTACTTTATTTTTACATTTATTTAGTGGATTTGGACCAATGATAGGCCTATCTTATTTTTGGATAAGTCATTCTTAGTCTCAACCTAAGTTGTAAGATGTGTTGATACTCTGGTGTTAATCTTCTCTGGTTGAAAAAGACTTGTCCTCAAGTCTAAATTAGTTTTCTCAACATGGTAAGGTGATAAATCAGTAACATTGAAGGTGAAAGATACTCAATAAGTGTTGAGAAGCTTTATCTTGTAAGCATTCTCCCTAATGCATTGGAGAATTTTAAATGAACAATCTACCTTAGGTTGTAATTTGTCAAACTTCACTAGAAAAAATCTCTCTTTTGTATATTAATTCACACCAAATCACCTTCTTTAAACTTTATATGTCTGCGATGCATGGTTATTGACCTTTTATATTTCTTATTTTTATGCAAACTTCTATTTTGAACTTATTCATGAAAATATTTTGATACTCTTGGCTCTTTTTTCTACATTTTCATCAAAATGCTGATTAGTATAGAGTTGAATTAAAACCAAAAGACAATTTGCATTCTTACCAAGAATAATTTTAAAAGGGTTGCAACCAATGATTTGACTTGTTAAATGGTTGTAAACAAGCTCCACTTGTAGTAAAATAGGCTTTCATTATTTTAGTTTTTTTCTTGTATAACTCCTCAAGAAAATTTCTACCTTGTTGGTTAAAACAACTCTTAGGATAAGATCTATGTAGTGTTGAAGGTCTTTTATTAATGGTAGATCAGCTGATAACTCTTCTTAAACAACATCTTGAATTTTACCAATAATGGTTATATCACTGCAGATGGCTCTTCACTATCTTTATTCTCCTAAATCAACACCAATGCATACAAAGTATCACCCATTTTAATTTTTTTCTATAATTGGCCTTGGTAAACAAGCTGTTTATTTCTTCTTTGGTTGGTTTAGACATCATTATGGGTTTGGTAAGGCCTAGGATGATTTTACATCATTCTTTAATAAATATGGAAGTGTTGCAATAACCATCATAAATAACCTTCATATCATAATGCCAAGATCTTTCGAGTAGTAAATGGCAAGCATCTATTGGAGCTACATCATACCACACTTCGTCCTTGTAATTCTTTCCTATGAAAAAAAAATCAAACACCTCTTGTTAACCTTGATTTCATTCTCTTTCTGTAGCCAAGATAGCTTAAATGGTTGAAGGTGATCCATTGCCTTTAGTCTTAATTTTTGCACCATAAAGGTAAAAGTAATATTTTTAAAACTTTCATTATCAATTATAATATCGCATACTTTCCCATGGGCAGTACACCGAGTGTGGAATACATTTTTACACAACTAATCTTTTTCTCTAGTAGGTGCAATACTCAAGCTGTATTGTATGACCAAGGATACTTCACAATCGTCATAGGTTACCTCTTCCTCCTTTTCAAGATTTTGATCTTCTTCAGTCAGTTTTTTTTCATTTTCCTCCAAGTCTTCCTTTATTAGAGCCATAATCTTCCTGTTTGAGCATTTTGAGAAATGTGTCCAAGCCCTTGACATTTAAAATACCTTTTGATTTGTGCAGTAGATTGAAACTTGCTTCTTGAGGTTTCATCTTTCTTTTGGTGCCGCTTTGGAATGGGCTTAGAAGGAACAATAGTCTTAGATGAACCATTTATATTTATATAATTTTTTCGAGACCCAAATCTCAAATTGTTACCACGAACCTTTTTTTGTTATCTCTCTACCTTAAAGACAAGCTTACATCATCATTAAAAGTCTAATAGGGTTTTAGCTGCACCACATTAGCTATCTCAATCTTCAAACCTCTAAGATATCAGGCAATAGTTTATTCTTCATGTTTCACCAATTTATATTTTAACATGAGATGATCAAATTCAACTGTATACTCTTCTACTGAGAGATTTTATTGCTTCAAGTTATGGAGCCTAAGGAAGACATCTTGCTAAAAGTTATCTGAGAGATACTTTCTCTTCAACTCTCTTTTCATCTTCTCTCAAGTTGTAATTTTTTTCTCGCCTTTTCTTTCCCCTTGCTTTTTTAGATTTTCCCACCAAAAAGATGCATGCTTTCTAAGTTTGATGGTCAATAGCTTCACTTTACGATATTCAAAGGCTTCATGGTATTCACATATATGTTCCATCGTGTGTAGCCAATCTAAGAATTTTTTAGGTTGTATCTTTCTTAGAACTCAAAAATCTCTATCTTTAGATTGAATATGCTAGGTTGAAGTTAGTTTTTGCATAGATAGTCTCTGACTTACCATGGGTGAGATAGGGTGCTATTATCAAAATCGTTATTATTTTTATGGTATTGATTAGTTTCTTCTTCATCTTTTTTGTTCCTTCTTCATTGCCTCCTTATCTCTTCTATCTTTTTTTATATATGCAGTTGATGTTATAGTTGAAGGATCTGTTCTCGCATCTCCTCTATGAGGGCATCTCTTGGGTTAACATTGGTAGTTACTACAATGTCAGTGTTGGTTTCAACCTCTTCTATTGATGCTTGACGACTATGACCTACCATAGCTTTGATACCAATTTGATGTTGAGAATTGATGTTTAAGATATGAAGATTAACTGCAAACAAAAAACTTACAAAGAAGACAACTTATAAGAATTTGAATAATGACAGAATATGATATTAGATTAAAAAGAGATAAAAGTTCACCACCAAGACTAGAAACTAAGGGATACAGAAACATCACCTTAAGAATTCTAATTGAAGATACAGAACAATAAAAGTTTACCACTCTAGAAAATTCACCTAAGAGATATAGAACTGAAAGAACAATATAAAAGATTGCTTAAGGATAAAGAAAACTCTATTATGCCTTCTACCCAAGAATAATAGAAAATATATAGGCTAGGAACATCCCTCAAAGCATGAAAACTTTCAGATTGCATTGCTAGAATCATGCCTAAAATCAAGAGATTTGTATGTGAACTCATTTACTACTGTAGATTATATAATAATGAATCTGATCATAACCCCATCTATATTCATGCTTTTCTTTTTCAGCTAGTGTAAACACGATTTCTTTATTTCAGTCCACCTTATTTTTGCATTTGTTTAGTGGATTTGAATCAAGGATAGGCTCATCTTATTTTTGGATAAATCATTCTTAGTCTCAATCCAAGTTGTAAAATGTATTAACACTCCACTGTCATATATTATTTTTATTAATATAACAATATTTTCAATTGTAACATTAATTATAAATTTTTGGATTTAGGTCGTCCGACCCATATCTTTTTTTTTTTTTTAGAAAAGAAAAATATAACTCTATCCCTAAAAGATTCCTAAATTATTTAAGTTAATATTTTTAGACTTGAGACTTGAGATGTACTTACATCATCTCAAGTTTGGATTAATTAATTAAAGACTATTAATTTGTAGTCAATAAGGCTTTGGTTTAGTGGCAAAAACAAGATTATATAACTCAATGATTTCATATTAAAATTTCATTGTTTATGAATTTAATTATTTAATTATGTTCTAATTTATTAATTGATTATTCAATGTGAATGTAATAATTAATATAATTATAACTTGTAATTTTAAAAAAAAACTATAGACTTCAAGAAGAGTTCTTGGTAACTCAATCAATTAATTAAATATGAACAACTTTTTCATTTTAAAAAAATAGTTCATTTATAAGTTTGGGTTAACTGATATAAATTCAAAAATGAGATTTTTGGCCAAAAGAATATGAAAGATGAGATTATTCACATTCATATATAATTTACTCATATAAGCAATGGAAAAGCATGTGAAGCTAGCTTTGACTTCTAATGATAGTCAATAGCTTTTGGCATGATATTATTAAGTAGTTAGTCAATTTTCCTTGGTATAAAAAAAAAAATTAAGGATGGTGGTGGCGGTGGCAGTTGCCCATCATCCAGGTTCAAATTTTCAATCGCAGCTCGCCATATTCATATGCTTCCTACTGCTGCATCACGGGATTGTTGGTGCCTCATTTTCAAGTAACTCCCTCTTTCAAATCCTTTTATTCTTCACTTTTATTTGGATCTTGCATTATTATTACAAAAAATTACTCACTGGCCGAGCCATGATTTCTAAGTAGGAAAAGCCAAATAATCTGCATATAAATGTACAAATGCGAAAGCATGTGGGATGTGCTCACGTATACTATCACGTGATAATTATTTCCTTCTCGCAAAATCGGTTTTATTAGAGTATGCGGCATTAACATGATAATTTTTTTTTAATATGAGATTAATGTATTAAGTTTTTTTTTTTTGAGTGCTTGACGTGATTTTTCTTTTAGTTTCTTGATGCTTTCGTTACAACTATTATCTTGCCTAATACTTTTTAAAATGCTTAGTGTGATCAAATTTTATTACTGTATCTTATATTGATATTTTGTTAAGTAATTAGATTGATTTATTTTGTCTATCTCATTAGAATACTTAGCATGAAATTCTATGAGTTAAGAATTGATTTTGATATTACTTGTCATGTAATCATTATCTTATTTTCATAAAATCTAGTTATTGTAATGTGTAGCGTTAAACTTATATACTCAATATTTTTTTTATCCGATTATGAGATTAATATGCTTACTTTCTTTAATCGCTTGAAGTGATATTTAAATGATTATGATATCATATGAAATTTTGTGGTAAAAGTTTTTAATTTGTTCATAAGAGTTATCACAAAATAAAGTTAATGAGTTATTAAAATACTTATATTTTCGTTGGATTATATATATAAAAAAAGTAACTAAGAACACGATACTAATTAAACAAGTACTAACAAGGGACTAGCCGACTAGGTACCCTACGTCAACTGTTTTTTGTTTGGATGATTTCAAAATTATCCTATAAATGTACTTTGGCAATACTTTTATATGACCAACTACACGTCATTTTGATGACAAAAGCTTATAATAATGACATTTTTCCTTGTTAAAAGAGTGTTGTTGTTGTTGGGGTAATTAACTAGTGATTGGATTCGAACTAATCAGACATCAAATAAACCAAACAAGTAATTACTCTAGAACAACTAAAAATAATAATTGAGGCTTCGAAGCCCAATTTCCACATTTGAATTTGATAAATTAACCAGTCCAATTAAGATTAAATTTGATTGAAAACATTTTTAAAACTAAAATGGACTCTACCCAAAATTTTTAATCAATTCAATTTAATTATAAATATCAATAATTCAAAAATGCATTGATTCGAAATCAAATTAGTCCAATCTAAATAATTAACTCAAATTCAAAATGAATTTATCATAAATTTAAGACTAACAATAAATATTTAAATACCATAATTAATGACCAAACTACCATATTACTATAAGAATATAATTATTTTCCAATAATACCATAGTTATATATTTGGAGTCTAGTTAAATTTAAAATTTCACTTTTATGGTCCATTTTTCTTCATGCATACCATAAACAAAATTATGGAAAGAACTTAGAATTCTGCAATGGTTAACCAATTAAGTAATTGAATGAAAATTGATTCAATTTTTTTTTTTTTTTGGCTAAAATACTAAAAAACCTTAAGTTATTTCACTTTTTTTTTATTTTTTTATTGTATCTAAATAAATTTTTTTAATTTGTACTTAAATAAACTCTTATTTCAAAAGAAAATTTGGTTTATGTTAAGGGTTTATTTAAATATAAATTATAAGTTAAGAGTTTATTTGGATAAAATTTAAAGATTAAGGGTTTATTTAGATGCAAATTAAAAATTAAGGGTTTATTTGGGTGTAAGAAAATTTTAATAGCTTATATAATAAAGTGGTAAAATTTAAGAGTTTTTTTTTATTATTTGGGTGCAATAAAATTATAAAAAAATTTATTTAAATAAAATGATAAAATTCATAGATTTTTTTAATATTATTTTAGCATATTGTTCTAATCATTTTTCTCAATTCAAATTCGATTTGAACCAAACTCAATGGATTTGAATTTTTCTTGATTTGAAATTTAATGCGAAATCAAAATAATCAAATCCAAATTATCTAATTTTTTCTTCAAAATAATCTAATAAAGAAAATCAGATTTTTAATTTTTTTAAACAAGTCTCTACATTTTTATTATGCCCCAATAAACTCTTATCCTTTTATTTGAATCCATATAAGCCTTCACTTTAAAGAAAAAGATTGATTTATTTAATACTTATTTAGGAACAAAATAAAGATTAAAAACTTATTTGGATGCAAATTAAAAGTTAAGGATCTCTTTGGGTGCAATAGAAATATAAAAAATTTATTTAAATAAAATGATAAAGTTTAGGCTTTTTTATTGTTTTTTTCATTCAAATCCAACTTGAACCGAATTCAAAAAATTCAAATTTTCTTAATCCAAAATTTAATGCAAAATCAAAATAATTAATTCCAAAATTATCTAATTTTTTATGCAAAATAGTCCAATATAAAATAATTAAATTTAAATGCGACTGGAATAATCCATTTGTTGCTCCTGTTAAAAGTAGCCAATTGTACATGAAAAACAAATTTTGAAATATAATATTGATGCGAAAATAGTGATATTTGGGCAAAACTAGAAAATTGGTTAAATTTTTTATTTAAAAAATTATGTAGGTCTTGGATCTCGACATAACACAATCAAAGAGAGTTACAAATGCCATGCAACCAAATTTCACGTAAAAAAAAAAGTAACGTGGTAAAGCTTAGAGATCTCTTGAATTGAAAAAAGCTAAATGCATAATATAAAGTTACACATTTTATATGATTGCTCGATATAAAATTAAAATTTTTTTATTTAAATCTGAATAAAAATATTATCGAATTATGTTGATTCGAGACTTTCTTAAACGAAAATGTTAAGTAGCAACTCAAGATGACCTGACTCTTTTTATTAATTTAGATTAAATTCTTGCTGACTTGGACTTTTTAAGACTGTTTTTGCTTTTAAACTCAATAAAAAAATTATTTATCTTAAATGCAAAATAAAAAACAAATTATCATTTTGTTTTCATTTGGAGAAAATTTCTAAATCTCGTGTAACCTTACTTTTGGCAATTGCTCGATCAGCATCTTATTTAATTTCAAAACTCAAATATGTCTTACAGTTTTAGAATTATGAATCCAAAACTTACCCATAATATCATAATTTTCTATATTTGATGAAAAAAATTAAAACAACCCAACCCAACAAACAAAATGAAAGGGGAAAAATAGGGTTTTAGGCTTTGTTTGGTTTGAGATTTTTTTTTATTTTTAGAAAATATTTTTTATATTTTAAAAAATATATTTGATAAATGAAAATAACAATTATTTTTTAAAAAATATGGAATAAAAAATGAATAAAATATTCAATGATATTACTATTAATGATATTTAATTATAAATATAATATTTATTTATTAATTAATGATATTAAAAAGTGTTTAAATATTATAACTTACAAAACACAAAAAAAAAAAATATCTCTTATTTTCATATTTAAAAATATTTTTTATTTTTATTCTTATTTTTTAAAAATTTATTTTTATTTTTAATTGCCAAATATGTTTGCACTTATTTTATTTTATTTTTTTAAAAAATAAAAAAATAACTTTTATTTTCTAAAACTAAACGCTACTTTATTTTTCAACATTAATAAACTTAAAAAAAAAAAAGGAAGATTCAAACGGTAAAAAAATTCAAATTTAAAAAGAAAAAAAAAACCCTAAAAGACTTAAAAAAAAAAAAAAAAAAAGAAACAGAAAAATAGAGAGGGACTTGGCCTCTGACTTTGAGGTTGATGCGGGCGGCGGATTGGTTGCTGGGCTTCGTATCTTCCTTTCGCTGCCCAACTTTTTTTTTCTCAACGATTCTTGTTTTGGATTTTCTTCTCTAATTCGATATTTATAGAATTGGGGTTTTCTTTTTTTTTTTTCTCTGATTTTCTTTTTTCTTATTGAAGCACGAGCACACAATTATAATTTATTTTTCTTTCTCCCTAAATGTCCTGAATTTTTATGAAATTTTAGGTTGAACGAACAAGAAGAAAGGATGAATCATGAAGGTAAACAGACCTAGGTTTCGAAAAGAAAAAAAAAAAGAAAAACTAAAAATAATTTTAAAAATTAAAAAAATTATACTTATTTTCATCTGTCACTTAAAAGGGGCATGTATTGCACCTTAATATTTCTGTGTGAAGGTTTTACATTGTGTAAATGAATAACATTTTATCTTTATTTCAATAACATAAAAGGTTTACTTCTAAATTGACCAATCACTTAAATATTTAATATTAAATTTACAAAAAAAACTTATTTTATGTAATAAAATGTGTTTGATATATAATATATGATAAGATAAAATAAAAAATATTATAAATATAATTAAATTAAAAAAATTTATTTTATATTTGATTTGTGTAAAAATTAAAATAAAATAATTTATTTATTAATTAAAATTATTTTTTAATATTTATATAATTTAAATTATTAATATAATTTTTAAAAATATAATAAAATATATAAATTCAATACTATGAATTAAAATTAATTTTTTAAATTTTGAAAAATTAAAAATAATTATTTAAAATGAATAAATTTTTATTATAATATTATAATTTTTTAAATATAAATTAAATATAATATAAGATATGATTTTATTGTAGCTATCGTCCTATAAGATGACTTAAATAGCATATCTCACCAAGAACTGAAAATTACTAAAAGAACGCTCCAGAAAAAGAATCTCTCAAATTCTCTTCATCTTTTTCTTTCCTTCAACAAGAACAAAGTCGTAACTCGCAAACCCATCAACTCTCAGTCTTTCTGCACTAACGAATTAACCCAAATTTCTTCTTTTTTTTTTTTAAATAAATACCTTGAAAGCCATGGCGGGAATCCGATTGGCGCCCGAAGAGTCACCGGACCCAACCCAGCAACATCCGCCGTCGCAGCAACAGCTGCAGACCGGTCGAGAAGTGGCGTCCGACGACGAACGTTCGGTGGCTGCGGATTCCTGGTCTATAAAGAGCGATTACGGAAGCACACTTGACGATGAGCAGCGCCACGCTGATGCCGCCGAAGCCCTCTCCTCCGCTGCCAATTTCCGTGCCGCCTCCGATTACAGTTTTGCTTTTATCTAATCTTTTTTTTTGCCCCCGTTTTTATGCGTTTGGGTAGGTTTTGAGTTTTCAAGAGAGATAGTAAATAAAGGTTTTGGAGTTGTAGAAAGTGAAATCGGAGCTTACTTAATTTTTTGTCTTTGGTTTTGAATTTTGAAGCTTGAGATTTGATCTATTGACAATTAAAATAAAAATCTTTGCTTTGCCCGAATGTGAAATTGACATTTAACTGTCTTACTTTGGACTTTTGGATGGGAAAATTTCATAGTTTATGTTACCTTCTTATTTTTGTGGAAATTAAGGCTATTATAAGTGGAATTTTGATTTTTTTTAGAAAAAAAAATTATATGCGGATCAATGCTATTGAAATGAAATGAAAAACTGCACAGACGATCAATCTTTAGAATTTTTAATTCTTCACAGTCAAATAATAAGATTTTTACATTTCAATACCTAATTATTTAGTGGTATAAATGAATGAAATTGCGAAGCAAGCAAGTTCTTTGCTTTTATTTTGATTCTTTTGTTACTTGCTGGTTTTGGGTGTTGCAATTAAGAAATAACAAACAGAACAAAACAAAATCATTTATGATTAAAAATGAGCAAATAATTAGTAAGAAAATGCAATTTAAACATATATTTTCCCGCAAATGGAAAGATCATGCATTTTGTTGGCTTTGCAATTTTATTTAGTTCTTCAAGACTATACACATTATACTTTTCTCTGGCAAGTAGGAAAATAAACAACTAAATGGAGCTTTTTAGTTGAATTTTTGGGATTTGACTTTATTGGTGGAATTATAGGAGGACAATGTTATATGTTTAACCTATGCTAAAAAAAGTTGAAGAATGTTATATTTATCATTACTAATTGTTTAGCAGTGGACTTGTATGGTTGTGTTGTACTCACAGTTCTGACAAGGATGACCAGATGCTGATGCAATGACATCAATGCTTGGTCTTCAGAGTTATTGGGATGGTGCATATGCAGATGAGCTGGCGAATTTTCGTGAACATGGCCATGCTGGTGAAAATTGGTTAGCATTAACTTAAACTTTGTAATTTTTCCTTCAAGCTAGGCATGCTTTTTGTGCTACTGCAAAAATATTTTGTATTAACACAAGTACGTAATTTGTGTATAATATATTAAATAGAATTTAATTTAATATGCATTTCAATGCTTCCCCCAATGACCTTGCTGACTTGATACCTTTCTTTGAGTTGTTTTCTGGGCTGGGTTTTATAACTTTCTAATAAGTAAAGGATTCTAAGAACTTTTGTTTATGATAATTTCAGTTTAGGTCTTTGATCAGGTTATTTTTTCACTGTTTTATCTCCCACTCTCAATAGGTTTGGAGCTGATGTCATGGAGACTGTTACTTCTTGGACCAAAAGCTTGTGTATTGATATTTCTCAAGGTCACATGCCAAATCATGTTGATGAGCCCAAGCCTGAGCCTGTTGAACCGGGAGATAAATATTTGTCTTGCTGGAGTGTACTAGACGTTGGCACTGGCAATGGTCTGCTCCTTCAGGAACTTGCTAAGCAAGGGTACACTTGAGATTTTTCCTGTAGCTCTGGTATTATATGCTACTAAAAACTAATTCAAGATAAAATTAATGTATAGTCTTTCAAGTTGGACAATAACTTGGTTTGCATATTGTTCATGCTATTGCTCTACCCAAAAATTATATTACATATTTTTGCTGGATTGATGGGATAAGTAGATAAGAGGTGCTCTTGGACTTAAGGTCTTGAATTTAGGTTGGCGAGATAGTTGAGAGTGTAATGGACATGAACGCATATTTTTTGAAGAAAGGATGCAATATTACTTAAAGATGGAAAGTTTCATTTACATTTGTATGTTTCCAACTATGGATATCTAAGAATGCATATAAATGTTGAGGTTAAGCAATAGAGATATTTAAAAAAGCTGCCACAAGTGTCCAATCGGCAATGTAGCCATCCTTGCAGTATTGCTTGAAAAATGAGTTATATTTAACAACTTGAGAATATTCAACTCATTAATAATTGCATATATATATAATTTTGTTTGGGATATTTATCAAATACTTTGTGGGCTGTTCAATTTTTTACTTATTCATGTTTTGTATTTGAATTGAGTAATCAACGTTTCTCCTTTAATCAGAAAGAGCTTACTGTAGTAATGGAGGCTGTAACCTCATTGATGACTCTAGAATTCTGGATGTTCTTTTGCATTAGCTAGTTAGCTTAAGATTTTTATGGATGCATCAATGTGTGTAAGAATCTGAAACATAAGGAACAGCATGAAAATCCCCAAAGCCGAAGTTCCTTTGAAGAGTAGTAGAACTAGTACCTTGCAAATACCATCTTTCCAAGTGTGTGCATCACACTTGGAGAAACCATAACTTGCAAATTTCATCCTTAATAAGTTGCTGAATCAAGCCTTTAACTAAGATCTTTTTCTAAACAAATTTCCTGTCACTCCAACCTTATTCTGCAAAAGCAATTTTCCAGATGCAGCAGTTATTATCTTTAAAACCTGTATATTAAGTGAATTGGTCCTCAATAAAATTTCCTGTCTGGAGCCAAGGGCTATTAACCAGCATGTGGCGTGAACTAAATATCTAGCTGGACTAGTCCTGTACGATCAAGTCTCTTAGGATTTACTTAAATTCCTGGGCAACATGGGTAAATAAATAAAATGAAAGTGCTAGTATTTTGTTATATTTTTTTTAATGAGTAAAGCACTATTATTTTGGCTCAAAACAATGAAGTTGGATAAGGCTGAGTACTTCAAAATTAATTTATTTTGCTACTATTTCAATTTACTGAAGTTCAACTTCCTAATGAGTCTATTCTCCATATCACCCATGATGCTTATTCTTCTAGAGAGATAATAGGAGAACAGTAGTTCATCACTTGCTGCAGTTTGTGCAAATTGAGGAAGAAAAAAAAGCAAGGGAAATTTCATGCATGATTCTTGTTCTAAAATCTTATTTGAATATGTTCTCAAGCAGTTAATCTTAAGTATGATTTTTCTAAAGCTGATTATCATGTGTTCTAGGGACATGTTAAGTGATTGGATTAACAGAGCAAGTAAAACTGAATAGAAAAGGCTGAGGAAAGATTATTTATGTTATTCCGTTGTGTGCCACTTTGGTGTTGGTCAATTCTATTTGATTTTTGTTAAATTAATGGTGGTGTAAGATATGTGTAGGCCTTGGGTCAACCTGCTGATAAATTTATGGGTTAAGAAACTAAATTTTTTTTATTATTGCATTTATGTAATGGTCAAGTGAATGCTTTGATTTTTTAATTTAGGTTCACAGATTTGACGGGAACAGATTATAGTGAAGGGGCGATTGACCTTGCTCGGAGCCTTGCTGACCGAGATGGATATTCAAACATCAAGTTTCTGGTATGGATGGAATGTCTAAGAATTCTAACTGAATCTAATTATGGGCTGTTTTCTTTCTCTTTTTTTCTTTCCTTCAGTCTATACTACCAGAAATTTTAGTATTATCATACTCTTTTATTGGAGTGCTTACCTCCCATGTGAAATTAATTGCTTTTATGCATGCATTGGTTTGTTTCTCTTTCATTGTGTATTTATGTATTTCATACATACTTGTACATCGGACATTGTCTTGGATCTTACTTTGATTCTTGTGTTATCTTTATGACTTCATCATCTCTTTGCCTTGATTAAGAAAACATAATAGTTTAATTTTGTTGCATTTTGTTGTTGAGACCCTTTTGCCAGTAGATGCATCCTGGGTCTTATTTTTTAGATATTTGGTTTAATCTTTATACTTCTCAACCATTCTATTTATTTTTAGATATTTGTTTAATCTTACAACTTCCTTAACTATGTCGCCCAAACAACAAAGTTGATATCCATTTTGTGAAGAAAACAGGATATTAAGACTTCAAATGCTCATGTTAAGAGATAAAGATGGAGTTTTAGGTTTTCTGTGCAGGATTAATGGAGCAAAAACATATTCCTATTGAAAGGTCAAGTCCTACATATGGGAAATTTTCTTGTTTGGCTTGATTATTACTCAAAGAACCTTGACTGTTGCCATTTTCATTTTGGTCCTTAGGTTGATGATGATTTTGAGACTAAGTGGAAAGGCCAGTTTCAACTTATTAATGGATTAGGGGACTCATTGATGCCATGGCTTGCATCCTGAGGGCCTATCAAAAGTAATAATGAACACCATCTTTACTGCAATATCTTCCCTTTGCCCATTCGATCTCCACTTGTACACACAAATATATTAACAAATAACATGATTATCAAAAAGTTCTTGTCCAGGCTGCTAGAATCCCTTCAATAATCTGAATTGTACAATTTGCACTTTGTATAATGAGAAGCAGAGTTTGTTTCTTTGCTTTCTAATTTTTCAATTCAGCTTAACTTAATGCATTTGTTTTAGATTTCCATTTGAGTTCCCTTCTAAAAATTCCTTGAACTTTTTCCTTTCAGGATGATTTATTGGGATTCAATTTCCAAGTTGCTGGCCCATGTGGAGTATTAGTAAGCATCTTACAAGCTTGTTTATGGTTTTATTTGTATTTATATTTTTCTAAATTTGTATGTGTGTGAAACAAGAGCCATTGCAATCAAAGCTCGAGCTTGAGTGCTAGCTTTTTGAATATATATATATATATATATATATATATATATATATACTTATCACATATAAAAATTCTAAATTATATAAAAGAAAAAAAAAGTTCAAAAGTCCAATTGCACTTTCTCATTGCTTAACGAAGGTTTTGAGCTCAGCTTGCTCGATACTTGGAGTTACTCGAGCTTGAGCTTCTTCAAGTCAATCCTGAGTATAGCTTTGAGAAGGCTAGACTCAGTTATACCCAGCATGCCTGTAAGTTGTGTGAGAATTTTATTTGAAAGAAAGATGTAGTATTACTCTCTGCAGATTTAAGAACTTCCAACCAATCTTTTTCTTCTTAAATGTCGCTTGTAGGTGATTACATCTTGCAACCATACAAAAGATGAATTGGTGCAAGAGGTGGAAAATTTCAATCAAAGAAGTATTGCAATGCCCCAAGAGTCAAATACAATCAAGGACCAAGAAACACAGAGAGACCGTTCCCCATTCCAATATCTGAACCATGTTAGGACTTATCCAACATTCATGTTTGGCGGATCTGTGGGATCACGTGTTGCCACTGTTGCATTTCTACATAACTAAAATCGAAGCTTAGGTCTTTGTTAAGGTTTACACTTGTCATTTGTTGTGGTTGAAATGGGCAGGTGCGTTCATACAAAATGGCACTGGATAGATATTGACATTTTAAACTTCAGATATCATATTCTTCCTCTAGGATAGGATGCTCTTTTATGTTTTTTCCACAAAAGTTACTGGTGTAGCTGGTGGTGAGATTATCCTAGGCAATTTAGTACCATACTTTGTTTAATGTTATCCGATTGGGTTCCTGATTATGCCTTCTAGCTTGCATGGAGCCGCCATGGTGGTTCATGTGCTTCTCTTGCTTGTTTGGTTTCTTGACTGTTTAATGCAGAAGTAGAAACATTAGACAATGGAATTGATTGCAACATTTTCAGTGTTTCATTTCCTATTTGTAGTGAATGGCTTATCCTCCATAGCTGAATGGATTCATTTTGTTTATGGTAATTAGCAGGCACTCGCTTGACGAGCTCGGGATATAATATAACTGGTAAACATGAGCATACATTTCCCAATTGACTTAAAATTTATTGGTAATAAGTTCGAAGTCCCTGTTATCATTGGTCAACTCATTTGATACAAGACATGGCCTCACGCCCTCACCTGCTACATTAAGGTAAAGAGTAACATATGGATTAATATAGCCACATAACAAGTACCATACAAAAAGATAAATTGTTACAAGGATTAATCAAAGGCTTACTATTATTTAACATGTTGAAGATAATAAAAGAATTTCAATTTAATTTTTAGAAAAAATGATTGTAAAATGGTTTTTTGCTGAAGAGAGAAAACGTTATAAATAAATATAAAAGGCATGTGTTGAGAGACGGCAAAGAAAAAAATTGGAGTAGATTGAGTGTGGTGGCAGCAGGTGGTAGACATTGAATTAAGGCTGAGAATAAGGTTGAGAAAAAAAATTAGGGAAGTATTGTAGAGAGAATTTAAGAGGGAGTTAGAAAATTTGCCACAGTACTCCAAATGAATTGTGGGAGCTTTTATATATAGCTTTCCAAAATAAGAGTTACATAATATTAGTATAAAATAGACATAATGGTAAAAATTGATAATTACGAAGGTGCTAATGTTTGATCTAATGAGAATCTAGCTTATAGTGATAATTAATAGTAAATAGAAAAATTTATTTTTTGTTCAAAACGAAAATGAGAAACATTCATACTTCAGCGAAAAATTAAGATAAAACTTTTAATTATTTAATCAATCGAGTTAAATTTATTAAAACATTTCAATAATGAAGTTAATCTAAGAATTTTGTTATATTTTGGATTATTTTCACATTTTATTTTCAACAAACATTCGATGAAGTATTTTTTATTCTATAATTCTTAGTAAAGAAACTTTTAGGGAAGGAGCTCTTAGTAAAAGTGTTACTAGATCAAATTGTTGTTCTATAAAGGTAGTATTGTTGTTCCATTAAGATATTGTTTTGTGAAAGTATTGTTTCGCAAAATAACTTTTTTATGAAACAAATTTATTACTTGTTTTGAATTAACCTTTGTTATAGCATATTCTCATAAAATAATTTTAAAAATATTTAAAAGAAAATAATATTAATAACCAAAATTTAAGTATTTACAAATATCTCTTAATTAGGGAAATGGAGTATATATGTGCTATTTATATATGATAGAAAGAGATGAGGAATTCAAATCATTGATTCAAATGAACAAATATAGAAACAAGGCAAAGGAAAACAGTGCCAGTAAGGCAGGTGAAGCCAAGAGTTACCCAAACCAAACTCACAAGCTCAAACAATTCTAATATCTGCCCATCTCTTTTCACCTTATGATTATAGCCATCTGCATAATTCCAACCATACACAAATCTGCAACATCTCTCCAACTTCTCCTTGGTCTTCACCTTCTCTATTCTCTCCCTTAGAACACTCAAATTCGCGTCGACACGATTACTTGATCTACCTGCCAGAAGAAAAAAAGCATACAAATCTTTATGTGTCACAAATTTAAGATGAACATTAACAAGAATACGTACAGCTGATGAATGGTATTGAGTCACCTTCATCTCTACAGCTTTGGCCTCTAACTTGAATGGCTTGACGAGTAGAATAATAATGCTTGGAAGATGATGAAATTATAGCAAAAGAAGAAGGTAAAGAAGAAGCCATAGCGCAAATGCGATTACTTTTGACAAAACTGTGCTTCTTCATATATAAAACAAGGGTTTATTTGTCCGGCCAAATACAAAGAACAATTATTGTAATTGGAATGGAGGGTATCTGAATAAAACAAAATTAAAATATGAAGACGGCCAGAAGCAATTTTGAAAGAAAATTTGACCGTATTTTAGTTCAAGTTGATTAATGGTCAAATTTTAGATGAAAAAAATGAAGAAAATTTTGGAATTACTCTTTTGGAGCAATTGAAGTCAAGCTGTCAGCTTTAAGGCTTCGGTTTCCTATATGAAAATTGAAGATTATTACCCTCTAATTAACAAAGAAAATTTTTAGTCAAGGTGTTTCTCACTTTTAAGTTACGATGATGGGGGGGGGGGGGAAGTTTGGCGCTATTAACGCTTAAATCTAAAGAAGAAATTATTGGTTTGCTGCAAGAAGGGAAAACATGGCTTAGCGAATGGTTCTTTTAGACAGTGCCATGGACAGCTGATCTCATTGGCAACAATAAGTTTGTGTGGTTAAAGTTGGAAAATATCCCCTTTCATGCTTGGTCTTATGGTTTCTTAAAAAAAATTGGGGATCTTTTGGGAAGTTTTATATCAGTTGATGACAGTACAATATTCAAAGGGCATTTGGATGTAGCAAGAGTTTCATCTCTTATGAACAAAGACGCTTGACCATCCAATTTAATACATGTTGAGTTAAAAGGGGTCCACTACAATATCCTATGTTCAATCGAAAAAGGGCCTGGCTTTTTATGGAATTCCAGTGTGAAGAAGACTATAAAGGAAAAATTCGTCCTATCCATGCCAGTGAAAGTTCTCCCAATGAGGTTAACTGAAGTATCAATGGAGAATACAGAGAGGAAGAAGAACAGTTCACATGCATGCAGAAAGATGGAAGTAAAACAAAAACGAGTATTCTCTCGAGAATGAATACAATAGCTAACACAACAATATGTAAGCCATCCTTTTCAAATTTGCGACATTCTCAAGGCGACATTGATGATGTAGGCTGTATCAATTTGGAGTTGCACTGAACAAAAAACAGGTTTATTCAAGTTAAGGAGTTTGAGGTTTTTGAATTGGGGCAATATGGTAGGCCTATGGAAAAAAGGAGTGGAAAAGAAAATTAGCCCAAATCCACATGATTGCAAAGATGAACAGTTCAACAAGGAAAGAGCTATTAATGACGGGGAAATTTTGGGCTCAATATGGCCCTTTGCTCTGAAGAAATGTTTATGGTTGAAGGAAGTGTAGTAAACAAAGAGGCTCTAATAACTAGTATGGCCCCCACTAAAAAAAGAAAAACATTAAATGAAGACCCAACCAAGAAAGCAAAAAATGTTGGGAGAAGTAGGAAATCGATGCTAGTGCTTGATTCTGATATTAACAAGAAGGTTCCAATAAATAAGAGAAAAATATCTGGGAAAAAAAGTAAAAAAGAGAAGCTCCAATCACAAAATAAAGCTAACCTTCTGAAGCTACAAATGTTAGAGAAAAGCTATATTTCAGATGAAGACATCAAGAGTAAAAATAGAATCCTACGAGTAGAGGCTGAGAAGACATTGGAAATTGGTAAGCTCCTTGGATTAACTGGAGACATGGATGATGAGGATGTAATTGAAAAGCTTATGGCTATAGAGAAGGACGAGAATGTAAAGGCAGGTAAACCCTTAAAAATTTCATGCTTTCTCTTCCTGTATAGGGTTCTCTTAGTTTCAATGAAGTTAATTTCAATAAATATGAGAGGAATTGGAAAATTACAAAAAAAGAGGGCCTTTAAAAAATTGATTTCTAAGGAAAAACCTTCTTCAGTTTTCATCCAAGAATCAAAATTCCAAGCGGGTATCAGATAGAGTCATTCAACAACTCTGGAGGGAAAATGACATAAATTTCAAACACAATGACTCGCGTGGCCTTGCAAGGGGCTTAATCAGTATGTGGAGTAAAGCTCAATTTCAACTCATATCTTCTGTGATTCAAGAAAGATACATTTGATTGAAAGGAAATTTCTTAGGATTCTCTGGAGTTTTTAATCATATTAATATTTATGGTCCTAATGATGTCAATGATAGAAAGTTTTTCTTTGAGGAAGTTGCACAGTTGATAATTACTGATGATGAATTTTGGTGCTTTGCAGATGATTTTAACTCGGTCTTAAGTGAAGAAGATAAAGTTAGGGCTTCAGACTGGTCTAGATCCATTAATGACTTCAATGCTTTTGTCCAAAGTTCAGGGCTTGTTGATCTGCCACTAATAGGGAGCAAATACACTTGGTACAGAAGGAATGGCTCTCCAGCAATGAGTCATCTTGACAGATTCCTCCTATCCACGAACTGGTTATCTTCTTTTTCATTATTTAATTAATAAAGCTTAGATGGTTCTTTTTCGGACCACATAGCCTTTTGCCCAGGCATCGATGTTATGGACTAGGGACCGAAGCCTTTCAAACTCTTCAGCCATTGGCTACAAAATGGTGAATTTAACATGCTAGTGGACGAAAAATAGAACAGTTACAAGGTGCAAGGTTTCACTGGTTTTAGGCTTCACCAAAAACTGAAGCATTTAAAGCAGGACATTCGATCTTCGAAAGGCTATGTAAAAGGTGGCATGATGGAATCCATAGAATTCTTAAATAGTGAGATTAGCAGCCTAGAGAATAAACATGATGCCGATCCCTCCAATGTTGAAGTCAGTACTATGATCAATGCAAAGACGAAGGAACTATGTTGCACCCAAGCTATAGAAGAACAAACGTGGAGACAAAAGGCAAGACTGAAATAGACATAGGAAGGGGACAAAAACACCAAGTTCTTCCATTGTATTGCAAGTAATAGATGGAGGAATAACTTTATTGGTAGGGTTAGCAGTCCAACCTGTTTCCGATGGATTTTGACCCGACTCAATCTTATAAGATCGATTTTAAAAAAAAAAAATTAAATTTCAAGTCAAGTCAAATCGGATAATAATAAAAAAAAAAGTTGAGATCGAATTTTAGACAAATTCGATTCGATTCGACTCGATCCGACTTGATATATATAAAAAAAATTTTTAATTAATTATTTAATTATATATTTATATATTTATTTAATTTTATATTTATATTAAAAAATAATATTTTATTAATTTTAAGTCATATAAGATTCAAGCATGAAAAAATTAAAAAAAATTTTAAGTCGAGTCGAGTTCAAATTTTATAAATATAAAATTAGATCAAATTTAAAATAAAAAAAAACTCATCCTGACTTAACCTGTTATCATCCCTATTTATTAGCTATCTATCTTTTAATGGTAGACAACTTAATAACCCTAAGCAAATAAGAAATGCAGTGGAAAAGCACTTCTCAGAACACTTTAGAAAAGATCAAGGCCCATCTCTTGTATTCTCAAATGCATTTCCAAATGTGCTCCCCTTAGTCAAGCCCTTCAATTAGAAGTCCCCTTTTCGGAAAAGGAAGTGCTGGATGCAATTATGTCTTGTGATGATGATAAAACTCCAGGTGCAAATGGCTTTAACATGAATTTTATGAAAAGAAAGTTGAGTTTCTTCAAGTTGGAAATCATGGAGTTTTTCCAAGAGTTCTTCAACATGGGAAAGCTTATGAAAGGGATCAACAGCTTTTTTATAGCTTTGGTGGCAAAGAAACACTGTGCAAAATCTCTAAACGACTTTCAGCCAAAATCATTAATAGGGAGCATCCATAAAATTTTGGCAAAGACCTTAGCAAATAGATTGAAACAACTAGTGGGTTCTCTCATTAGTCTGACTTAATCCGCCTTTATGGAAGGCCGCCAAATTATAGATAGCATTCTTATTGCAAATGAGGTTATTGATAGCGTCAAAAAATCAGCGAACGGAGGTCTGGTGCTCAAGTTAGATTTTGAGAAAGCTTTTGATAAGGTCAATTGGAATTTTCTCTTGCACATTATGAGTCCCATGGGCTTCAAAAATAAATGGATTGGATGGATTAGAGATTGTATTTCTTCGGCTTCATTATCAATAGTAATAAATGGATCCCCAACAAATCTTATCGAGATGCAGAAAAGTCTTAGACAAAGCGATCCTTTATCTCCATTTTTGCTTATAATGGTTATAGAAACATTGAGTCTTTTACTCAATAGGACTGTCGACTTGGAACTCATCAGAGGAATAAGAGTCGGGAATGGTGATCTATAGATATCTCATCTCCAAGTAGATGACATTATTATTTTTTTGTCAGCCAAATTTTGAGCATCTTCTTACAATCAAAGGGGTCCTTCGGTATTTCTAGTTAGCAGTGGGCCTGAAAGTTAACTTCTCAAAAAATGCGTTGATCGGAGTTAACATAGACTCACAAACTCTATCAAAATGTGCTGGTAAAATTTATTGCAAAATAGATCATCTACCCATGAAGTACTTGGGGCTCCTTTTAGGCTCAAATCCGAGGCTAATATCTACATGGCAACCTGTCATTGAATCATTCAGAAATATGCTAAACATATGGAAGAGTAAGTTGCTATCTTTTGGTGGTAGAATTGCTTTGATTAGGCGAGTTCTAGCTAACCTCCCCATATATTATATGTCACTTTTTGAAGCTCCAAAAGGGGTCCTATTAGAATTGAAGAAAATGGAGAGACAGTTTTTATGGGGAGACAAGGAAAATAAAAGGAATATGAGGCTGGTGGACTGAAACTCAATACGCAAAAGTAAGTATTTTGGAGGACTAGGTATCTCTAAAATGCTGCATTGTAACCAAGCAATGTTGTTAAAATGGTTTACTAGGTTTGAAAATGAGCAAAAAACATTGTGGAGGGTTGTAATTTGTAACAAATATAACATTTCAGCTAAGGATTTGTGGCCTGCTTCCTATCCATCTCGTTCACTTTCTCGGATATGGAGTGATATTCAAAACACATAGGATGGGGGGTGCTTTTCTAACATTATACAATCTAGTTTTTCTTTCTGTGTAGGTGATGGTGCTAATAGTCGTTTCTAGAGTGACAAATGGATTCAAGGTCTATCATTAAAGTTTGCTTTTTGACGAATATACTTTCTCACCATTAATAAAGATGGTTTCATAAAAGACTGGTGAATGGGATAGGCAAATTTGGAGATGGCAAATTTTTCTTTGAAGGAATCTTTTTTATTAGGAACTTGAAACCTGGAGGCAGTTTATAGCTCTTCCAAATTCTGTGCCACTCTGTAATGAAGCTCAAGACTGCCTCATATGGATGCATACCACAAATGACGTTTACTGACCCAAATCTTTTCGCATTCAACTGGAGAAAGCCACATATAACAGTCTCTATAGAAAAATATATTTGGAAAGGTTTTGCCCCTCCTAAAGTTGAAGTCTTTTGTTAGAAAGCTCTAAAAGGTGGCATTCCTATGATTGAGGTATTGCATAAGCGAGGCTGTCTGATGAACATGGAAAATAAATGTACTTTTTGTGGTGAAGCCGAATCCATTGACCATCTTTTCCTCTTTTGTAATTTGGCTTGGAATAGGCTTGGAATATATGGTGCAAGTGTTACAATCAATAGGGCATCTCATGGGCTATTCCTGGTTCATTCAATAGTCTTTTTGATTTGTGGACTTACCTCTCTATTAAAAATCAACATCAGATTATTTGGGATACATTGTTCTATGTTGTTGTTTGGTCAATCTAGTTAGCCTAAAATGAAAAAGTCTTTAAGACTAAAACCAATTCATTTGACAACATTTCAATCTGATTTGTACTAGACTGGCTTGGTGGATAAGTGCTAAATTTCCAGATTTAAATTCCCTGCCATCAAATTGTGTATCTAGCATCCAAAGTACATCCATTCCCCTCCATAAAAAAGAATGCAAGAAGAACATCGAATAGTCTCCACCCCCTGAAGGAGTTTGGAAAATCAATATAGATGGATCAGCTATAGGTAAGCCTGGTCCTGCAGGAATAGGAGGTGTTATCCGCGATTGGAAGGGGAAAGTATTGCTAATGTTTTCCAAGAATGTTGGAGTTAAGGAATCGAACCTGGTAGAGCTGCTGGAGATAGTTGAAGCCCTTACTATTGTGGCTAATGCCAATCTAGATCCCTTGTGTCATGAGCCAACTTTGTATAGGGCCATGACCGGGGCTTAGGTTGTCATGAGCCACCCATGTATAGGGCCATGACCGGGAAGATCCTTTGTCCTAGGAAAAGTGTCCCCATTTCAAACATTATAATAGTTAGTGGTAGCATAGCTCTAAAATCTCCAAAGCTCTTTAAGGGGTGAGCGGGCAGCATACTGTTGGGCTGTCTCACCGATCGCAATATGGGCCTAGGCCATTCGCCAAGGGCTACCCCCTGGCCCTGACAATAGTGGGAAGTCCCGATGTAATATCCTTGATTTTAATAAAATTCACCTCCGATTCGAATGTCCCAATTGTTACCTTGATGTGTTTTTCTTTTTATCGATGTGAATGTGCCTTCTTGTGTGTGCTTGAGATTGATCTCAATATGAATGTGTCTTATTGCTTATGCTAGGGACTAACTGTGACTTATGGTTATTTGTTCAGATATCGAACTATTGACTGCTGACTTGGGTGGGAGCATCCATTCAAGTGCCATACGGGCTATTGCTTGTTGAGAAAAAGCCTAATCCGTGACACATGGTATCAGAGCACGATTGAGAAATGTTAGAAAATTGAGGTGATGGCCACAAGTGGTGGACCCAATTATCAACAGAGACTTGAGGAACTTGAGGCCGCGGTGGCCACAGTGAAAACTTACATGGTGACTAAAGATCGATTGAGGTAGATTGAGACAACCCAATGGGAGTTATCCGATACTCTTCACAACGTGAGCGAGGAGGCTAGAGATGCCTTAAATGTTCTCCAAAAGGAGTTTGAGGAGCTCAAAGCATAAGTGAGCATCATACAAATAGCTATGGCCAGATCGAGTTTGAGCTCGACGGAAAGGGAAAAATGGGCCAAGGTGCCAGAACCTCGATGTTATGAAGGGGCAAAAGATGTCAAGGAGCTTGAAAACTTTCTGTTTGACATGAAGCAGTATTTTCGAGCTATACACACAAATTCAGAGGAAGACAAGGTAGCAATGGCGTCGATGTACCTCACAGGGGATGCCAAGCTATGGTGGCGTTCCAAGTTTGTCAATGATGAGTGTCCAATTAAGACTTGGACGGACCTGAAACAAGAACTGAAAAACTAGTTTTTCCCTGAGAATGTGGAGTATATGGCCCGAAGAAAATTTCGAGATTTGGTGCAAGCAGGAACAGTGCGAGAGTTTGTAAGGAGTTTTTCTACCTTAATGTTGGATATTCGAGATATGTCTGAAAAGGACAAGATGTTTTATTTCCTTGAGGGCCTCAAGCCTTGGGCCAGGATAGAACTACAAAAACAAAGAGTGCAAGATGTGGCCACGATCATGGTTGCAGCTGAACGTCTCCACGATTATAATGATGGCTCCTCAAAACGAAAAAATCATTCATCAACTGGTAGTAGCTTCAACTTTGGGAGTAGGAAAAAGATGACTAGATTGGATCGACCCTTCAGTGGGAGATCAGACAGAAGGTCCTTTAGTCAAGATAGCAACCAACCCAAGATAAACAACATAGTGATTTTTAAGCCTAGGTAACCACTAGCTTGCTTCCTATGCAAGTGGCCATATCGGGTGGTCGAATGCCTACACAGAGGAGTTCTTAATGCCTTAAGAGCCTTGTTTTAAGAGTTCATAAAAGTGTCAGAGAGCATTGAAGAAATTGAGGAGGAGCCAACCAGGATAGTTTTAATAAGGTTCCTCAATGCCCTCCACACCCAACTAAACACAATAAAGAAAGAGCAGGGTAGAGGCTTGATGTATGTGAACTTAATGATCAATGAAAAGGTCACCAGGGCCATGGTAGACACGGGTGCGACCGATACTTTCATCACACTAGAAGAAGTAAAAAGGTGTGATCTCCAAGTTAACAAAGACTGTGGGCAAATGAAGGTGGTCAATTCGTCAGCCTTTACGATCAGTGAAAGTTTCAAGAGTGTGATAACCAGATTGGGGCCATGAGAAGGAAAGGTAGATTTTATAGTTTCTCCCATGGATGACTTTGATGTCGTTCTTGGATTGGACTTCATGATGTTGGTTTAGGTGATCCCTATCCCCGTCGCTAGTGGCTTGTTATTCTTAGGGGAACACCCATGTGTGGTGCCGGCCATTATCTTGCCAAAGAATGAGAAGAAAATGATCTCAGCTTTACAGTTCAAGAAAGGGGTAAAGAGAGGGGAACCTTCTTTTGTGGCCATATCGATTTACAAAGAAGAGTTGGGAGTGGAACCGATACCCGATGGCTGGAAAAAGTGTTGAAAAAATTTGAAGAGGTGATGCAAGAGATGTTGCCTAAGATTCTACCTCCTCGACGAGCCGTGGATCATGAAACTGAGCTCCTCTCAGGAGTTAAACCCCATGCTAGAGCCCCTTACCGCATAGTCCCGTCAGAGTTGGTCGAACTAAGGAAACAGTTAGATGAGCTTCTACAGGTCGGGTTCATTAGACCATCAAAGGCTCCTTTTGAAGTGCTAGTGCTATTTCAGAAAAAGCATGATGGAAGTTTACGATTATATGTTGACTACAAAGCCCTGAACAAAGTCACCATGAGAAACAAATATCCTATCCCTCTTATAGTAGATTTGTTTGATCAACTAAGTTGGGCCAAGTACTTTTCCAAATTGGACTTGAGATCTGGCTACCATCAGGTCAGAATCGCTGAGGGAGATGAGCCAAAGACCACTTGTGTAACATGGTATAGTGCATTTAAATTTCTTATTATGCCTTTTGGACTGACCAATGCTCCTGCCACATTTTGTACATTGATAAATTAGGTGTTTCATGACTATCTAGACAAATTTATAGTCATCTATTTAGATGACATTGTGGTATATAGCTCCACTCTGGAAGAACATCAAGAACACTTACGCTAGGTGCTTCGAAGATTACAAGACCACCAATTATATATGAAAAGGGAGAAATGTGCATTTGCTCAGATCCAAATCCACTTTCTCAGTCACATTGTCGAACGTGGTCACATTCGAATGGACATGAAAAAGGTTAGGGTCATCAAGGAGTGGACAACACCGAAGAATGTTAGCGAACTTCGCTCATTTTTGGGACTAGCCAACTATTATAGAAGGTTTGTAGAAGGGTACTCTTGCAAGACCACGGCCTTTACGGAGCTATTGAAAAAGGAGCATAAATGGTGTTGGACAAGTGAGTGCCAAGAGGCCTTTGAGGGATTAAAAGATGCTATTATGAAGGATCCTATCTTAGCTCTCCATAATATTGAAAAGCCTTTTGAAGTTCAGACAGACGCATCTGATTTCGTTATTGGGGCAGTGCTTTTACAACAATATCACCCAATAGCATTTCAAAGTAAGAAGCTAAGTGAAGCTGAGAGGAAATATACGGCCCAAAAAAAAGAGCTCTTGACGATAGTTCACTGCTTGAGGGCTTGGTGACATTATTTGTTGGGTTCACACTTTGTCATGAAGATAGACAATGCGACCGTTAGCGATTTTCTCACCCAACCAAGGCTTACAGTGAAACAAGCTAGATGGCAAAAATTTTTAACGGAGTTCGACTTTTGTTTTGAGCACACCGCTGGAAAGACCAATCAAGTGATCGATGCATTGAACAGACGAACAGAGTTAGCAGCCCTTAGAAGAATTACCCCAATGGCGGCTAGCAGAGTCACGATAGACATTCACAAATTAATTGAAGATCATTTAAAGAATGACCCGTAGGCCAGTGCCATCCTGAAGCTAGTTGAAAAAGGGAAGTCCAAGTACTTCTGACAAGAAAATGGGATCTTGTGGATAAGGGACCCCGGTTGTTTATGCCAAGAGCAAGAGGTCTGAGACAGATGCTGATAAAAAAATATCATGACACACCATAGGTCAGACATCCAGGTTGGCAACGCACTTTAGCTTTATTGAAACAGGGATACTATTGGCCTCAATGCGACAAGACGTGATGGACTATACAAAGACTTGCCTCATTTGCCAACAAGACAAAGTTGATAAGAAGAAACCTACAGGCATGCCTGAACCACTACCGGTGCCTGCTAGATCATGGGAAAGCATCTCTCTCGATTTCATTCCTAGCCTACATTCGAATGTCCCGATTATTACCTTGATGTGTTTTTCTTTTTGTCGACATGAATGTGCCTTCTTGTGTGTGCTTGAGATTGATCTCGATATGAATGTGTCTTATTGCGTATGCTAAAGACTAACTGTGGCTTATGGTTATTTGTTCAGATATCGAACTATTGACGGTTGACTGACTTGGGTGGGAGCGTCCATTCAAGTGCCGCACGGGCTATTGCTTGTTGAGAGAAAGCCTAGTCCATGACACCTTGCCTGATATCATTATCGAAAGTAACTCTAAAATTGTTACAGCATGGCTCAACAAAGTAAGTGAATGTCCTTAGAAGTATAATTATTTGCTGAATAGGTTGTACAATCTCTTCATTAGGGTTAAGAACATCACTTTTGTACATGTTTTTAAAGAAGCTAATTATTTTACGAACTCTCTAATTAAGATGAGAGTGCACAAATCTTGCAATTTTGTAGCTTGATTGTAACATCTTTTATATGAACAATATCTTTATTTCAATATTCAAAAAAAAAAATCCTAAAACTAAGCTCATATTGATTATGTGATAAAATATTTCATGTAAATGAACATAAAACAAGAGGAAAGAAAAAAATTAACTCAAAAATAACGTGGAAAGCAATGATAAAATTAAATTATGGTTGTTAAGGTTTGTTACTATGTGTTACACTTCAATTTAAGGATATTGACTAGTTCAGAACAATGCGGCATACTCATTGCTGTTGAATACTATAAGGATTTTGATACACTATTAGTATATAGATTTTATATACTGTTAGTGAACAAGATAATGCTATCTCATTAATAAATGAATACCAAACATTAAAATAAATATATAAAAATTTAATTTTTTAAAAAAATTTACATATTAATGAAGGCTCATCATATGATTCATCTCATTAATGAGGTAGTATCATTCAATTTACTGACAGTGTATAAAATTTAAACATTGATAATATATCAAATATAAATACATACTATAAACATATAAGGAGCTTTTGGTTGACCAAATCTATTTTTTTTTTCGAAATCATATTTTTTTGGTGATATGAGTTCTTCGTTTGATTGGGATACTTTTTTCCACATTAAGAATATGGCATTTTAATATTGTCAAAAAAAAAAGAAGAAAAAAATAGGAGAAATAAGAAATCCTCATCTTTTTAAAGTTTTTTTCGAGAGGAAAGTGAAAATTTTTTTCATTTACCCTCAACAAATATTATATTTTTAAGATAAAAAAATTCAACAATGCACCAAGTCCAATCCAAATCTCAGACTTAGATGAACCCAAGGAGATAAAAATGTAATCTTTTACTAGCTGCATGCTACTCAGCGATCATAATTAGGCTCAGATCTTCATGGGGCCTTGATCTTCCTTTGTAGCACCCAAAAATAAAAGTATGGAATGAATGCATTACTCCATGATGTTGACGCAAAGCCTTTGAAAGAAAACCTAAAACAAGTTACATTCATTCAATGATTTTTGTAGCATAAAATTGAGAGTAAAATATCAACAACACTGCTAGCAGGACGAGGAAAAAAAGATCGTATTTGTTGACAAAGATAATAAGAAAAGTTCTTTTTAAAAATTTTATAATTCAACAAAGATTATATTGTTTAGATAAAAATGTAATATTTGTTAATAAAGACGTTCTTAAGCGAGTTTAAATGCTTGTGAAGGAGTAGGAGCTTAAGCAACAGGAATTGCAACCTTTCCCTCCACTATTAGCCTGGCAGCACCCGTCCAAGTAAAGAGTAACATATGGACTGATATAGCCACCTAACAAGTAACATACAAAAAGATAAATTATTAAAAGGATTAATCAAATGCTTACTATTATTTAACACTATATTTCAAACCCACAGCTTCGCTTGCGAGAGTAAAATCATCTGAATTATGCAAAGTCCAACTGAAGCAATTCCTCGAAATCCATGAAATGAAGCATGACGAGGGCCACCCACAATGAAATAGATGGTAGCAAAGAACCATATCCTTATGTTTGAATGAAGGCCACTAACATTTTCATAAACATCAACAGAAATGCTATAGGGCCACCAAATATAATACCTGACCAACGCAAAATGCCTAATAAACTGCATCAGCTCCAATAATCCATTGCCTCCATTCAATTCAATCCTAACCAACGGTTATCGTACTTGCATGCAGTAAAAAAAAACACAGATAGGATGGTTCATGGTGCACATATGATATAACTTCTCATTACCTGCCCTGGGAGCTAATTTATAAATAAGATAGGTAGCAACTGCTATTTGCCATTTTCTAACATCTTTAATTGTAATATCCTTAGTATATGCTCCTCTGATGTTTTTGATATAATCCTGCATTTAAAGCAGAGACATATATGACACATGGTTCACTAAATAAAAACTAAAAGCGCCATCAAATCGCTTATTACCTTCAGCATCCTTGCTTTCTCATATTTCTCCTTGTCACTTTGAACCTTCAAAGAACTGCTAGCTGCCAAAAATACGTAGTTGAATTCTTTTAGATTAATGGGATCATTCCAGAAAGCCAGCCATGTGACAGTATTGTCATGTTTTATATCTTTCCATCTGCCAATCAAACAAAAAATCTCAAAGTTAAGATAACCCAAATTGAAAATAACCTCCAATAATTTCATATATTCTAGAAAATGAATGCTCTCTCTCCATCTCTTAACCTTTCAGCAGGGATTGGACATTCCGGAATTGGGGCATCCTTTTAGATATTAATGGTAATGTCACTTGGATGAACATGTCTTTTCAACTTTCCCATATGATATGCAATAATAAAATTAGAAGAACATAATATAAAAATCTTGCAAATTCAATTATCAGACTAAAACATATGGTGCTCTATAACTTTAGAGTTGTCAAACATGTTAGCAATACCTTTGGATGTTCTCCCTGGCCTCCAAAAAACCCAGGTGTTTCAACTCTGAAATTTCCTGCCTGCAATTAAAACAATCATCTGAATTAGCAGGAACTTTATAAGAAAAATAGAAGTATTCTAACTCTTGGGTGAAGAGGAGATAAAACATGCACACTAATACCAAATATCCTCAAATATCTCAAACAAAGGAACTACATGTGCAGGGGCAAAATATTTTAGACCATATGATATAGTGATTCATACCATGTCAACGTATAATTTAGATGATCTTGGGGCATAACTGAACTGCGAATAAAAGTATTGATATCCTTCGAAACAATGTAAGGGTTGCTTGGATTAACATTTTCATTGACGTCTTCAATTAAAAGAGTAACCTCTGGAACCTCACAAGCAACAGCAGTTGCAGGAACATCAACGTAGAACTACTGTCTTGAATTTGGATCATTTGCTAGAACAAATATGCTTGGCTTCTCACTCCCTTGGACAGCTCCAATAACCTCCACAGAAGTAATAACAGGGGCTTGATCCTGTAAGTTCCAAGGAATTTTAGACTTTTTCTCTTAAGACAAGTTTTCAGCAGCAACCAAAGAATTATGGGATGATAAGAGACAACCTCAACAACTTTTGGCTTCTTAGACCAAAACCTTCTTCACCAGCTTTTTTCATTCTTGTTGTGTCATAACAATTTTTTGTCCGTGAGGGACTCAATTGCTAAATTTGAAAAAAAAATTTGGAATTGTCACAAATCTTTTTTTTTTATAAGGTATGATTGGTCACCTAAAAATATCATCTTTAATAAAATGTTTAAATTAATTAAGATTTACTAAAAGAAATTTAAATTTGCGAAATCAGAATTAGATTCAGGAGTACGGTTACAAGTAAGAAAAGTATTAGCACTCTTATATTGTCCGTTCAGAGAATGATATCAATTAAACATTTATAATCCTTTAATTTTGACGATATGTTTTTTTTAAGATTTAAATTTAATTTTCTTAAATTTATTTATGAAAAACATTTTTTTTGTTGTCAAATTAATATTTCAAAAAAATTAATATTTCACAAAATTCTCGAAATCTTACCAATTAGGATTGGCAATGGATTAGGCCGGGGTGAGTTTTTGCTCGCTCCAAACCCAACCTGACTTTATATTCATCAAATCTGAACCCAATCAGACCCAACTCGATATTTGTATAAACTGTATCCGATTCAACCCAACCCGAAATTAATAAAATATTTTTTTTAAATAAAAATATTATTTTTTAAAATATAAATAAAAAATTAAATAATTAATTAAAAATAATTTTCATATAATATCGGGTTGGGTTTGCCTAAAACCCGACCCGACCCCGATTTTTTCTTAGACTTATCCGACCCGACCTGACCTGAAACTCATTTTTTAAAAAGAAAAATTCGACCCTATGAGGTCCGGTCTGTCAAAGCCCGTCGAGGGCGGGTTGGATTGCCGACCCCACTCACCATAAGATATTTTATTTATTTAATAAAATAATTTTAGGAACATCTCAATTCTTTGGTGAGTTTTCAAAATTTATTAAATAAATTTTGATATTATCATGACTTTTCGATGAAATTCTAAAAATTTTGAACAAATTTTATGATCATCACAACCTTTTGATGAGATTCTAAACAAAATCATTTTTTATGATACTAAAAGGATTTAATTAATTAAATAATTAATTTTTATTGTGATTGTTTTTTGTTATTATTTATTGTTTATTGTTTTTATCTTTTTTATTATATTATTTAAAAAATTAGATTATCCCAATTCACTAACGAAATCTAAAAATATTAATTTTTTATTTATATTAAAAAAATAGAATTCTTTCAATTTTATTTAAAAAATTATATTTTTTTTAAAAATATTTATTCAAAAAATTAATTATTATTATTTTTATTATTAATTATTATATTGTTTAAATAAACTTTTATTCTAGTAAAAATAATTTTGGATTATTCCAACTCTATGGTAAAATCCAAAAAATTATTTTTACTTACAATAATAAAAAAAATCAAACTTTTTCAATTTTATCTAAAAATTACATTTAAAAGATTTATTTAAATAATTTATCATTTTTTATTTTATTTATCATTTTTTTATATTATTATTATTATTTAGCAAAAATTATTTTTTAAATTATCTCAACACTTTGGTGAAATTTAAATAACATTTTTGCTTGTAATAAAATTTTATTTTCCTTAAATAATAATTATTATTATTAATTTTTTTGCAAATTATATTTTTTAAGTTCATATTTTATTTTAGTTATATTGTTCATTTTATTTATTTATTTATAAAAGAATTATTACTAATAATAATATAAAATAACAATAATAATAATAAAATAATATCATAAAAATAAAAAAATAACATAAAAATAAGAAAAAAATCAACACAAAATAATTAAGATAAAAATTAAAACAAAAAAGAAAAAGAAAAAGAAAAGGGAAAACCTACTAAATGGGTCGAGTTGAAAGTGCAGGTTAACACGCGAATCTTATACAGGTTGGGCATGGGTCAAACGCCTAAAACAACATCGTTTTGGAGACCTATAAATAGGCTTTTTTTGTTTTTTTTTTGTTTTTACTTTTCCTTTCTTCTCTCTCTCTTTACCCTTTAAAGTCTTTCTTTCTCTAAAAATTTATCCCCTTCGTTGGCCGTTGTGACAATCCAGATTTTGATCGATCATTACCGTGCATCGGTGGCTGAAAACTTCAACTAACATTGAAAAGTTTAAAAAATTTTAGATTCAGGCAATGTACCCAGATTCTGGTCACTGAAAACTTCAAAGGTGGTCAAAAAATTCAAAGCTTTCAAGAATCCAACTACCAAAAATTTTTTCAAAAATTTCTAAAAAATCCTAAATTAATCCTTGTTGTTTTCTAAACACTCTTTCAAAATCATATTTTTCAAAAACAATATCAAACCTCCTAGATCGAAAATTTCATTCTTGATGGGTTTTTTTTTATTTTTGAATTTTTTTTGTATTTGCTATTGGTTTCTCTATCAAAGAGGACTACGATTTTTTTTCCTTGTGTATGTTTCTTGTCTTTTTCTTTTTTTTTTATAGAACCCCTAGGTTTCCCTTTTTGTTCTTTTTTTTAACATTATTCCCCTCATTTTCCCCTCTTTTTTTTTGTAAAAATTAGCTCTATTTATAGAACTTCTAAGATTCAAATCCCAGATCTCCTGAAATCTTTATGTGAAAAATTTTAGAGATTTGTCCGGTGACTTTTGGTCTCTAGATTTCATGTTGTCAAGTTAAGTAGTGTCAATGAAGAAAAATGAACCACTCTGGCAGCTTGATTTCAGCTGCCAAAGTTGACCCTAATTTTTTTTTTTACTTTTTTTTCTTTTTTTAAAGATTAATTAATTAATAATAATAATAATAATAGTAATAATAATATAAACAAAATTATATTTAAGTTAAAATAGAATCAAACAAAATTGATGCCTATAATTACCCCTCTTTATTTATTTTTGAGAATCAAGAATAAATCAAAGACAAAAAGATACCAATTTTGTTCAGGCAAACACATACAAAAGATGAAATATTGAACATAATTTTTTTTTTGAAAAAAATTTGAAACGCTTCTATAAACAAAAGCTTGATAACTTTTGAAAATTTAAAAAGGCTTCTTTAGCTAGAGGCGATGAAACTTTAAATTCAAAAGGCTTCTCTAACTAGAGGTAACGAAACTTTAAATGTTAAAAGGCTTATCTAACTAGAGGCAACAAACTTTAAATTCAGAAGGCTCTTCTAACCAAACGCAACAAAACTTTAAATTCAAAAGGTTCTTTTGACCAAAGGCGATGAAACTTTAAATTTAGAAGGCTTCTCTAACCAGAGACAATGAAACTTTAAATTCAGAAGGTTCTTCTAACCAAAAGCAACGAAACTTTAAATTTAAAAGGCTCTTTGACCAGAAGCAATGAAACTTTAAATAACACCTTTAACCAGAGGCAATGAAACTTTATATTAAAAATCTGATAGGACTTGTAGATTATGCCCTTTAGTATTACAAATCATGTCTAATTTTGGTGGAATCCTCTAACTAAAGGCTCTTAAAATTAAAAAGTTCCTTTAACCAGAGGCTATGAGACTTTAAATAACTCATTTAACTAAAGGCAATGAAACTTTAAATTTAAAATGCTTCTCTAACTAGAGGCAACGAAACTTTAAATTCAAAAAGCTCATCTATACAAAGATAACAAAATTTTAAGTTAAAAATCTGAGAGGCAATGGTATTTGAAAATTTTCTCTAAATAAAAGGTTCACATCTGCTTTTGACTTTTTCTTTTGTTGGTCTTGGATTGTCTTAGACCTATATATCTGTTGTGTCACACACATGCATGAATGACATTTTCATTCTTTTTTTGCAATGTCGTGCATTGAATAATGATCATAATGCAAATGCACTTATAATGCAAATGAAGAGACCATATTTTTTTTTGTCATTTTCTTTTAATCTTCAAAATTTCTCAATGTTTATTTTCTTTCTTCTTCTCTTGAATCCCATGCATTCTAATAGTTGATTAAGTTCAGATAAAAAGATTTCTATCCATATTTCCCATATTCAATGTCTACCACTTTTATGACTTATAAACCTCCATTCTCATTGACTTTTGTTCTTTACTATTTTGCTTATCATTTTAAATCTCTTTCAAAATAATATGTGTCTTTTATGATCATTGTCACTCACTTATCATCTTTCGAATTTTCATGACAATACATTGCACATTTTTCTTTTAATAAAAGGGACAAAAAAAGATAAACAAAGAAATTTTTTGTTTTAGTAAAAAGGAGAAGTGTTTCAACATTATCCAAAAAGATATAATAACAAAAGTAATCAGATAATGAATATCTAGATCATCATGAAATAATTCATCATGGATTTTTTTCTGAAAACTCTTGACTGGTGCCCTTGACTTTTTGAAAATGCAGCAAACCAAGCTAGTCCAAAACCATTGAGATCCTCTAGCACATATTGAGAATTGGCCCACTCTATTCCATCAACTTCTTTTTCAACATTTGAATAGTGAGCTAGTTTCTCTCGCAAGCTCAACTTGATGGGTTGGATTGCAGCATTTTTATTTAACTTGAACATTGCTGCCAATGTAGCCAAAGCATCAACCATCTGATTCTTCCTCGGGGTAAATGATGAAACCAAATATTCTTAAATTTTTTTATCAATTTTGATATGTACTTTTGGTATAGAACCAACTTTGAACCTTTGGTTTTCCATTCTCCTCGCAATTGGTAGATAAGCAAGGTAGAGTCTACATAAACTTTCAATGTATAGGTGTTCATTTCAAAAGCAGCTGAAGATCCATAACACATGCTACATATTCTGTCACATTATTGGTGTAATCAAAACTTAGTTTTATATTGATTGGGTAGTAATCTCTTTTTGGAGATATCAAAACCACTCATATACCATGCCTCAAAGCATTCGATGCACCATCAAAATACATCTTTCATATATTTTCATTATGCTTTTCTTTATCTATGTGTAGTATAAACATTAAGTCTTCATTTGGAATATCAAATGTTACAGGTATATAATCTTCATAAGCATATTTCGTAAAAAATTTAGTAATAATACTTCTTTTAATGCCTTTTGGAATACATATAAAATGTCATATTCAGAAAGTAACACTTACCATCTTGCTATTCTTCCTAACAATAAAGGCTTTTCAAATATATACTTGATTGAATCCAGTTTCGCAATAAGCCAAATGGTATGATACAACATATATTGTCTGAACTGATAAGTCGTCCAAGCTAGTGCACAACACATCTTTTCTAATGATGAATACTTGGACTTATAATTAGTGAACTTTTTGCTCAGGTAGTAAATGGCTTGTTCTTTCCTTTTTGTTTCATCATGTTGCCTCAAAACACATTTCATTGATTTTTCATGTACCGTCAAATGCAAGATAAAAAGTTTTCCAAGGATAGATGGCACTAATACTAGTGGTTTTGATAAGTGTTTTTTAACTTTTTCAAATGCCATTTGACAATCTTTATCTCATTCTCTTGACCTATTTTTAAAGAATTTTGAATATAGGATCACATTTGGATGTAAGTTGAAAAATGAAACGAGTAATATAATTCAATCTCCTTAAAAATCTTCTTACTTTTTTTTATGTGTACGAAAGTACAATTCTTGGATGGCATATATCGTATCTGGATCCACCTCAATTCTTTTTTTATTAATGATAAATCCCAATAATTTTCTTAAGGTTGCACCAAAAATGTATTTAGCTAGGTTAAGCTTGAGCTGAAACTTTCTTAATCTCTTAAATAACTTTATGAGATTAGCCACATAATTTTTTTTAATAGGATTTGGCAATCATGTCATCTATATACACCTCTATTTTTTTGTGCATCATATCGTGGAATAAAGTTACTTTAGCTCTTTGATAAGTTACCCCGGCATTTTTCAAATCGAAAGGTATAAATTTATAACAAAATGTTCCTCATAATGTCACAAAAATAGTCTTTTCCATATCCTCTTAGGCCATCTTAATTTGATTGTAGCATGAAAACTCATCCATGAATGAAAACAAAGAGTGCCTAGTGGTATTGTCCACTAATATGTCAATGTAAGGTAATGGAAAATTATCTTTTGAACTTACTTTATTCAGATCCTAATAATCAACACACATCATCACTTTGCCATCTTTCTTAGATATTGTGACTATATTCATCACCCATTCAGGATATTTCATCACTTTTAAGAATCTTGCATTAAATTACTTTTTCATTTTTTTCCTTTATTTTTAACAACATTTTAGGTTTCATCTTTCTCAACTTCTGTTTAATTAGTTTGCACTTAGGCTTCAAAGGTAGCTTATGCATTACAATTTCAATATTTAGCGTTGGCCTATCTTGATACAACCAAGCAAATACATCTACATATTCATGTAGTAACTTTACCAACTCTTAGCTTTATTGGTGATGACATCGAAGTACCAATCTTAACCTCTTTTTTAGTTTTTTCTCCTTTAAATTAACAACTTCAATGGCTTCTTGATGAGGCATGATTTACTTCTATTCTTGTTCCATTAATCGCAATAATTATGAGATTTTGCATGATCTTCCACATTCTCTTCATCATCAAGTTCACCAATATAAACAAAATTTTTAAAATTAAATCCTAAAATATCGTCATGATCTTCACATTCATTATTTGGATACCTGAAAGTAAGTGAAATGGATGAAATGTAGAGAGATGTATAGTAATTCAAGGAATTGAAATGAAAAAGTTAAAAGAAATGGACAAATGTGATATATTTGTCATTTATTCAATTGAAAATAAATAAACAAACACACATAAGACATTTAATGCTTTTTAAAAAAGCATTTAGATTAGGTTCAACACATTACTTTAGAAAAAATTTAAAAATAATAGGCAGTTTCTCAATATGCCAATTCTTCAATTCCACACCAAAAGGAGTATGAGACACCCTGGGACAATCTGGATATTCGTTCTCTTTTTTTCACCCACTATTTGTTTTGAAAATTCAGTGAAAATATCTTTGAATGATAGTGTAAGCCCTTTTTCTATCTTTTTTGCTACATCTAAATAGATATAGCCAGATGAGATGAAAGTTTTTTAAAGGGAAAAGAAAGATAGGCTTTCAGTTTTTGCCTTTTACCTTAAAAAATGAACCAACTTTTTTTTCTCTTCTATGAACTTCATTCTTCCTTTCCAAGTTGGCTTGTACCTCAAACTAAACCAATCATCTTTCTTAGGCATCATCCATGGTTAATGCATCCCTTGCAAGTCAACTCACATTTATTGTCCTTTTTTTATCACTTTTTTAAGTGCCATCTTGAAAGCTTTGGATAGACATGGAATAGGCACTTTTGATCCTTCATCCACATATGTTGTATTAATGAATTCAAAGGATCTGAAAAAACATTCTAGGGCTTTTTCAGTTGATTCAACATATAATATAGTAAATGGTTTAGTCACTAGCAGATCTTTTTCACCAGTAATAATGATAACTTTTTCATCAATTATGAATTTCACCTTCTGATGCAGAATGAAAGGAATAGTTTTTACCATATGAATCTATAGCCTTTCTAAAAGACAGCTAAAGAAAATAGCGATACCTATGACTAGAAAAACTATATCAAAAGTATATAGGTCGATTTGAATTAGCAACTCAATATCGCCTATCACTTCATAGTGAGTCTTATCAAAAGCCATTCTATCGTGTTACTCATCTTCATATAAGACATGTCAACTGACAATCTAGATAGTGTACTCATAAGTATAATATTCAAAGAAGATCCATTATCAATAAACACTTTGGCCAATGTGTAATCGTTGTACCTTGTAGAGATATGTAAGGCTTTAGCATACCTCTACGCCAAGTAGAATCTCATCATCACTAAACAATATAAAATTTCTCACTATAATATTTTTCAATATGTAATCAAGTTTCTTCACATATATATTATAAGCTATATAAGCCTCATTAAGTACTTTAAGCAAGGTATTCCTATAAGGCTTAAATTTTAGCAACAACAAAAGCATAAAAATCCAAACTGATAAGTGATTTAATTGTTCTACCATACTGTACTCACTATGCTTAATAAGTTTTAAGAACTCACAAATCTCTTTTTCTATAACCAGATCCTTATGTTCTCAATCTAAGATTAGGCCTAGATGAGTCTCTTGATCATTAGACGATCTATCTTCTTTTTCTAAACTCATATCTCCTTCTTTTACTTTTTCTTCTTGTGTGCTCTCAAGTGTTTCTAGGATATAGCACCGTCCACTTCGAATTATATCCCCTACACTAGTTATATTTACTGTGCTTATGTCACATGAGCTACATTGAAGGGAATTATTATCCAAACCTTATGATATGATATTACAATTATATTTCTAAGGGACTGCCTTATCAATTTTGTACGAAAATGGGCTAGAGACTTCAATTGTCACTTTTGGCATAGTTGTACAAATTGGTTCATCAATTTTATCATTCAATTTCTCATCATAAAAGATGGTGACAGGCTCAAAATTCATACGAACTGGCTTATCAACCTTAACACTTGATTTTTCTTCATAAAAGATGGTAACGGGCTTAAAATTCATTCGATAAGGCCTGTTTTTAGATGAATCTCTTGTCACGACATTCACTAAACGTTTTTCATATTCCTTATAAAATTTGATTAGGAAAGAATCCATTATCCTCTGTAATTTTTATCTAAATGCTTCATAATCTTAAAGCAAATAACCAATCATCCCCATATAGAATTCATAAATTTGATCAGAATTATATTTAAAATTTTCATTGTCTAAATTTCTAGGTATTGGGCAAATCATATTGGCTTTCACTAGGGCAGCACATATTTGCTTTATAGGGATTTTGATCTCATTTACTCTTCCTTTAATATTTTGAGTTATCTTGCTACTTAAAGTATTTATTGATCCTCTACCATGATTAGGTAATGGATTGGCCTCCATATTTGGTTCAGCTTTGCTTATGAATTCAAAATTTCGTTATCAATCAAGCTTTGCATCTTACGTTTGAAAAGTAATATAATTTTTCAGAGAGTGACCTTGAATCTCATAATGATAGTTATAGGAAACTTCAAGATCATATTACTTTGGATATTGAGGTTTTAAAGGCTCTATAGGTTGTCATGCCACCGAGTGTTTTTGAAATAAATAAGGAAATAGTTTCATGAAAGTCATAAGAATTGGATCAAATTGTTGTTGCTTTCGATTATTCTTCAATTAAAGTCTGTGGTGTTTGATTAAGAGAAAAATCATGGTAAAAGTGCTTGAGGATGAACATTGGTTTGAAAAGTAGGTGTTTGGGTTTGCACTGGTTGGTAATGGTATAGGTTTTAAAAAATGTTAGAAATGGTTGGGTAAGAAGGTTGGTAAACAAGATATTAGTGGTTTGGGGTAAAAGGTCTTGATTTTGGTTTTTCATTAGTGATAGCTTGCACTTCTGCTTCTTTCTTCGTAAGTGGTCCTCTTTTTTTTTATCTAAAAACATCACATTCTTTAATCTTTCTATTTTTAATGGTTTTTGTTATTATCTAACCTGTAATCACCATATCAACAAAGTTTTTTTATGGCATGACCAATGAGCCTGTCATAATATAAGGCTCGAAAGGTATTGATGAATAGAATAGTCATTTTTTTCTCAATGAAAGAAAGTTGAACTTGGGCGGTAACATCTTGCCATCACTAGACATATTCTTTAAAGTTTTTCTTAGCTTTCTTTTTCATGTTTTGTAAGGATAATCTATCTAGAGCCATGTTTATGACATATTTGTATTGAGTAATAAATTCTTTGGTCAGATCTTTCCATGAATGAATACGATTCTTGTCTAATTGAATATATCATCTGGCAGTTAATTCGATAAAATTATCCTAAAAATAATGGATAAGAAACTTGTCATTATTTGTATGCTTGATCATTTTTTGGTAAAAAAATTTGTGATATGTGCTTAAGGGCATTTAGTTCAATCATATTTTTCAAATTTTAGTATTTTAAACTTTGGTGGGATTACCAAATTTGGAACCAAACTGAGTTCACTTGCATCAATTGTGACGAAAATATTCACACCTTCAACAACTCGTAACCTTTCTTCCAATAGATCTAATTTTTGCTATGCCTTTATATTACCAGATTGTTTAGATGTGCCTTTCTTTAGTCTCTTCTATTCTCTTGGGTTATCTAAATCTAGGATCATAATGGGCTCATCATGACTTACCTCAATGTTTATACCAACGTGTCCTTGACTACGTGGTTGAACAGAGAAGAGGGGTAAAGTAAATTGAACATGTGGCTACCTTTTAGGTTGTGTCATTTGTGGATGCACTTGATGAAAAGTTTGAGCATAGTGTGGGGTAAATCTTGGTGGATACAATGGATTTTTCTTATCACCGATATTTTCTTGGGCTTGAGGCTCTTTCTTAATGGTCACTTTTTCAGGTACCTTTTTTTTTATCATTTTTCTTATCATGTCCATCATTGCAACAATTTCTTTTCAAGTTTCTTCTTAAGACCTAGTTATTTGTTCTATCAACTCTTGTTAAGACCTAATCATTTGCTCTTGCATATTAAATTGAGCTTTTTCTAACTTTTCCATTCTAGATGCTTGCTCACTTTTCAGGATTCTAACTTATGAGCAAGTGTTGTAATGATGATGAGTAATCTGATATATGTTTTTTAATGACCTAACTATCCTTGCACTGATTGAATTAAGGGAAACTTTTTGAGATTTGTTATTTTGAGGCTTTTTTCTTTTAGTCATGATGCATTTTTTAAATGAAACACACATATAATGTATGAATGCATAAATGCAAAGGATGTGCTTGTTATATATCCAATATTTACAAAAGATTTTAAGTATAAACTTGAACTACCAAATCATAACGTCAACTTATTCTTACTAAATATTTCTTTTATTACAATATTAAAATTTTCAAAAGAAGTGCTTACATGCTTGTACTGCTCATAAACACTATCTAAAAAATTGGTCAAGCGTTGATTGTGCTATTTTAGGTAAACTTCTTCTTGGTTTAGCTTCTTGGGCCATGTCTCTTACTTTAAAACTAACTTCTCTTATCTGTTTTATTAGAAGAGTGGCTTGAGATTCTTTCAACTGACATTTTTTTTAATATTATTTTTTATGTTCAAATTGATCTTATTCCTCTCTCAAAACTTGAATGACTTCACATCGATAGTGCATTTGCTATTTCAAGTTATCTATGAGACATTGTAGTATCTTCTTTTCTTTCGCAGACTGACTAAGCTCTTCTTCCTTAGATAACAAATTAGACTAAAGCTATTCTACTTACTTTTTGAATTTTTCAAGCTTTGTGATCATTGAAGTGATGGACCTATACCAGCTTTCAGAAATCTCTTCTTGTTTTTTTTTCAAGCCTTTGAGATTTTACTTCATTCTTATCAGTTTTATCTTTTCACTCATTAATATCATGCTAAAGCCTCTTTTTTTCAAGCTCTCATTTTTTTTTTCTTTAAATTTACACTTTATAATCTTTATGTCTTCAAGGATCTTTTCACAACAGGTATCTTGTTGGTGGCATGGTTTCTATTTTTTAGGACTAACTTTGCTTGTCACATGTTGATTTCTCCATATCAAATATTTAGGTGTGGCTTTATCCATAAACCCCCCATGATCCATTCTCTAGGTTTGTTTCCATTCTTTGATAATCTCTTTCACTTTCTCAAGAAATTTTGACTCCTCGAAAGAGAATTCTAATTTCCAAAGCCTATGAGTCATCAAAATGAATTGTTCTAATCTCAATTGTCGATGAACCATTGTTAGAGCATAACTTATATCTCCCCATAGTCTTAAGAGTGGAACCTATTGCTTGTCACCAAACTTGTACAATATGACTTCTCATGGCATCCATGGAGCTCTCTATATAATTTATTTATAGAGCTTATTGGATTCAAATCCTAGATCTAGCGGGATCCTTATGTGAAAAATTTTAGAGACCTATTCGGTGACTTTTGGTCACTGAATTTTATATTGCCAAGTTAGGTAGTGTCAGGGGAGAAAAATGAACTACTCTGACAGCTTGATTTTAGTTGTAAGAGTTAAAATCAAAATTTTTTTTTGCCTTTTTCTTTTTTTTTTAAAGATTAATTAATTAATTAATTAATAATAGTTGTAATAATATAAACAAAATTATATTTAAGTTAAAATAGAATCAAACAAAATTGGTGCGTACATGTTGAACAGGAGTGACATCTACACTTGAAGACTTTTCCCTAACTTGTGGAACTTTAAAAAACTTGTCTCACCACTGTAAGGCCAATATGTAAAAAATGGCGGTTGTTGGTAAAAATAAACCTTAAGTGAGCTATAGCATAAAAAAAAAAAACCATGCATGACAAAAAACAATCCAAACAAAAAACTAATTTCAATGTGCTATTTTCCAAAATCAAATTTTCCATTTTAAAAAACTCATTTTCAAGACCTAGAAAAAAAAATAAACTTTTTCGATGGGTTACCTTTCTTGCAAAGAAAAATCAGCAATCTTTATAATCTTCACCTTTGTTTAATCACAAAAGAAAAAGAGAGAAAAAACAAAATTAAATTAACAATTCATGTGCTAATCGAATTGGTGCAGAAGAATAGCAATTCCACCGCTTTCTACACTATCATACCACAAGAAACCTTAACAACAACATAATCATCACAAAGCAATGCACACTCAATTGCAAACCTTAACAAACAAACAAACATTGTCAATGCATGAATTTTTATTGTAAGAGTAATCATGCTTTTGGACAAAGTAATAATGCAAGGGATAACTTACAATTTCATATAACATACTTGAGAGTGCTCAGAAGAAAGTTTTACTTATGGCACTTTAAAACCTAATTTTGCTGGTTTCGTTGGTTTGTTCTTAACCAGACCAGTAAACCCTACACCAATCACCTTTCCTTTCTCTATATCCATAGCAACTTCACCTATTTAACCAAAATGAATCCCCACATTAAAACCCCATAAAAAACTCAAACAAACCCTGCAAAAAAATAAGAACCCTAAAAACATAAAAAAAAAAATCAATCGAGCATTGCACCTAAACATCATTGAGACACCAAAGTAGCGTTCTCCACATCAACATAGTGGACTTATCAAGGACAGACACATCAGATGCGTTAGCTTCATCAAATACACACAGATTAGACCAGAGTTTCATTACCCATAAGTTTGACCTAGATTACTTAGGTAAGCCTAAAGCTTCGTTAAAAGGTCCAAAAATCATAGCTCCATTGTGTGATGATAACACTAACTTAGATAGCTAAAGAAAAAAAAATCAACCTTAAATTCAAATCTAAAGAGAAAGAAAAGATTTTGACATGCATACAAATTAAAAATGCCAAAGAAAACAAAATTGATTGTTAAAAAACGAAGATAGGACCTTGAATTTTTTTAGAATCTTCTCTCTTCAAGCTTTTGGAAAAGTTTCTAAAGAAAGATAAAACCTTAGATTTTTATAGAAGCTTCTCCTTTCAAGCTTTTAGAGAAACTTCTGAAGAAGCTTTGTTTCTAAAATTACCTTTTAATTTTTCTTTTTTACATTGCATATCTATTTGTTCCATGCTTGTAAAAGATAACTTTATTCGAGTTGTATAATGATCGACTAATTTCTAGATTTTTGTTCTTATGCTATTTAGCATATTAGAGAATAGGTAGGAAAAAGAAGAAGAAAAAGAAAACAGAAAGAAAGAAATAATGACAATTAGTAATAGCTAACATCGGTGCTGATGACAATGGGTTCACTGGGTTCTAAAGTAAGTTAATCAAGTTTGAAAATATTTTAAGAATAAAAGCAAATTTTGAAAAGAAAGGAAGAAATTGTAACAAGCTGATTAAGCTTATCTGAATGAAAGCAAATGAAGCTTTTAGAGAAAAGCTTTTAATCAAAATTACCCTTAATCTTTTTAATACATCATTTATGTGTACAACAAATTACAATAAGGGACTGCTATTATATATAAGTATAGATGATGAAGATAATAAAAGAATTTCAATTTTATTTTCTAGAAAGGAATATTGTAAAAGGGTTCTTTGCTAAAAAAAATGTTATAAGTAAATAAAGATATGTGTCGAGAAATGATGAAAAGGATTTTATCATTTATTATTATTTCACAAATTTGATTTTTTTTGTCATTTTATTATTTTGGAGCATTGTTACCTAAATGCATTGTTGGTTTATTAACTCCAATGTAGCAACAATCAATTTGACCAAATTGAAGACAAAAGATAAAATGCTATGGTATAAGCCAAAGCTTTTTCTATAATAATTTGATACTTAAGACAAAATAATGCACCATTATTATATTTTTTGGAGTGTATTAATGATAAGAAGTGGCCAAAATTTACATTTCATGGTTAAATTTTTGGAGATCTATGCATCCTCAGGGTCTTTCAAACTTTGTGACATTGTAAAATAATATTGAAAAGAAAATTCATTTGTTTTTTATCTATAAAAATAAATAAATTTCATTATATAAAATTATATAAAGAAAACAAAGATGTTCCTTAGCTTATCCAAAAAACATTTCTTACATGACATAATATACTTTTTTTTCCTTTTCTTTAGACTAAAACTCCCTTTGAACAATTTTTTTAATTTTTAATTTTTTTAAGTTTATTATTATCCCCTAATAAAAGAAAAAGTAAAAGAAAAGAAAAGGGCACTTTCAAAAAAAAAAAAAAACAAAGAAAAGGGTACTTACGGAGGTATAATACTATTATTTTATTTAAATTTGAAGTCAACAAATCAACAGGAGATCCACAATAAACAGCATGCAAAAGCATGGAACCTGATGTGGTCCCTCCCTTACGCAATCAAAATTCCTGGCCTCACCTCCAATCCGTATATAAACAAACAATCGCAAGCTCAAAACCAAACATCCACAAAAATCAATTTGCCTGGAAACCCTAGCTTCTCTTATTTATTTTCTCTTTCTTTTTCTCGATCCTTCGATTTCAGGTAAAGAATCTAAAAACTTTCGATTTGTTTCGATGATCGTTTACGTTTGTATTTTTTTTTTCTAAATTTAATTATCGGTTTGAGATCTTTGTATTGATTAATCGGGATTTGTTGATGGAATCAATGGATGAATTGAATATCAAAGAATAATTGAGTTTTTTGGTTGAATTTTTTGTTGTGCTGATTTTTTTTTTAGATTTATTTATCTTGTTTTTTATTTATTTTCCCCATGTTGATTAAATGTTTTTAGGTGAAGGAGCTGATTTTATTGCTTAAATAGTTTTGGTAAGGAAATAGAAGTTGTAATCTTTAAGGTTAGAAAGAAAAAAGAGAAAAATAAATTTAAATTGAATTAAAGCTAATTTATTTGAAAATTAAAAACCAACTTAATGAAATCATATATTAGTATTTAGTAGTACTGAAAATTTTTGGAAAATTGTAAATTTTAAGATTTTTTTTCCTGTAAATGTGCTTGTATTTATAATACATGATGTAAAAGTCATATTTTTATGGGCTTTTATTTTACTTTGAATTTTTAAATAAAAATTGTATTGTTTTGACTAAAAAAATTATTGTTGATGTGCTTTATTATTGTAATTGATGTGATATTATGGTTCTAATCTATTGAAGACAAATATATTATTAGTTGACATATTAGTTTCCGAAGTTTGAGTCAGTCGATAGCTTGTTTGACTAAGTGTTGGAATGAATTCTGTATTCTTTACATGATTCGTTGTAACTCTGTGGTGGCGTTTTGGGGCTTGCTTATGAGTTATGAACATGAATTGTTGTTACCAATTGTACATATTTTATGTTTTCTTGACTTATGAAGGTGCTATATGTTGACTAAGCTTGCAGGTGCTGCTGCTATCAGCTGAGTTCCAAGGTGCAGTGTGTAAAAGTTCAAAGTTTCTTTTATGTCCATACAGGCCATTCCCTATTTGGGATCGATTGGGTTGTGTGGAGAGTGTTGTCCTTCAGTTAGAAAAAAGATCAGACCTTTTTCAGACAAATTTGGCTTTATGCATCTTGGATCAGTTCAAGAACACCCAGATTTTCATGGTTGCAGCTGGTTGCAACCTTTTGTGATTGCAGAAGATCAGTTATCTCTCATACCTTACGAAACTTTAGAAGACTTAACTGCTTCTTATACCTTGAGTTCCAGCATTTGCTGCCTGTGACATTCAGCTATTTTGTTTTAAATCGTTGTTGAAGATGGCTTTGCAGAACATCGGTGCTGGAAATAGCGATGATGCCTTCTACAGGTATAAGATGCCCAAAATGATCACCAAGATTGAGGGCCGAGGAAATGGCATCAAAACGAACATAGTCAACATGGTTGATATTGCAAAGGCATTGGCAAGGCCTGCTTCTTACACAACCAAGTATTTTGGCTGTGAGCTTGGTGCTCAGTCTAAATTTGATGATAAAACTGGGACTTCTCTTGTTAATGGATCCCATGATACTGTTAAGCTTGCTGGACTTCTTGAGAACTTCATCAAGAAATATGTGCAGTGTTATGGCTGTGGAAACCCAGAAACTGAAATATTGATAACTAAGAATCAGATGATCCAGTTGAACTGTGCTGCATGTGGTTTTGTTTCAAATGTTGATATGAGAGATAAGTTGACCACTTTCATCTTGAAAAACCCACCTGAAGTGAAGAAGGGAGCAAAAGACAAGAAGGCATTGAGGAGGGCTGAAAAGGAGCGACTTAAGGAAGGTGAGGCTGCAGACGTAGAGCAGAAAAAACTGAAGAAAGAGGGAAAAAAGAAAGGCACTTCTGCTAAGGAAGGCACCAGTAAAGTCAGCTCTATAAAGAAGAAAGTTGGTGGCTCTGATGATGAACACATTTCACCACCTCACAGTCAAGTTGATGAAAAGGAAGAGGTTGATGAGGGTGAGGATGATGATGTGCAGTGGCAAACTGATACATCACTAGAGGCAGCCCAGCAGCGAATCCAGGAGCAATTGAGTGCTGTGACAGCGGATATGGTCATGTTATCTACAAATGAATCAGAAAATAAAACAAAAGTGACTAGTAAGGCAAGCAACAATTCAAATGGTATGTCTTCACCAAGACAAGACAATCACAAGGTCGAGAATGGCAACTCAGACCTTCATGAAACCCTAGTTGAGGAGTTGAAAGCAAATTTGAAGAAAGGTGCTTCTGCAAATCAATTTAAGTCTCTCTTGTTTTCTCTTTCTGGTTCTGACCAGGAAAAGATGATTGCTCTGTTAGAGGCAATATTTGATGGCATCGGGAAAGGGTTTGCAAAAGAGGTAGTTAAGAAGAAAAGCTACCTTGCTGCCGCTGCTCAAGATGAGATATCACAGCTGCTACTACTTAAAGCTATAGTGTCATTTTGGGGAAAGGCCAGCTCGAGTGCATTGGAGGAAGTTGCTTTAGTTTTGAAGGCACTCTATGATACTGATGTGTTGGAGGAGGAGTACATACTGCAATGGTACCAAGAAGGTCTGAAGGGTGATAACAAAGGCTCTCAGATATGGAAGAATGCTAAGCCTTTTATTGATTGGCTTCAGAGTGCAGAGTCAGAATCTGAAGAGGAATGACATGGTAACTCTTTCTTGCAGGTGGTTGCTGCCATGGTTGTGTACTTGCATTTTTTAAGGTGTTTTATGCTACTAAGAATAAGAGTGGTCAATGAGTAAATTTAAAGTTTGTTTTAGTTATTTCATGGAGTGTCGTTTTGTGTTTCTAGTGTTTAATATTTGGGTTTTGATCCCGGATGTCACCGGTCACATTGTTGATTTGGTCTTGGACGGTTGAATATTGTTATCAAAAGTTCCTTCAAGTTAATTACATTCTTCCTAATCATTTAAGTGTCCGGGGCAGAGCAAATGGTTGTAAAAATCTAAAAACTAACTAAACTGATTTCATTTTTGAAAAAACCAAACTGATCAATTAATAGGATGAAAACTGAAATTAATCGAATCGGTTTAGGGCGGTTAGTTTGGTTAGTTTCTCTTGTTTTGACACAACATCCTGTTCTTTTGCTCCAACAATTGTTTCAAAGCAAAAAATCTCAATTCTATCAAAATTTTCAAAATCTTATTAACTAGTGTTTTAAGAGTCAGGTCTATTCAGACCTAAAGGTTCTAAAGGTTCATTTTATTTTGAGAAGGTGGGAATAAAAAATTAAAATTCTTTAAATGAGTTTGAATATAATTTTTAATTTATTTAAATTTTAAGTTTGACTTAAAAAAAAATTAAAATTTTGTTTGGTCAGCTCAAAATATATATAATTAAATTATTATAATTATATAAGTACTGTAAATTTTTATATTTTATTTTTAAAAAAAAGGAATTTAAATTTTTTTATTATATAAATTAATTTAATTAATAAATTTAAAATTTATTTATTTTAATTTAAAATAAATAAAATTTAAATAAATATATAAACATCTCTATTTACTACTTAATTGTAACAATTTTATTCCTCGTCAGCAAAATTCGAATCCTTACTGGATTCCATTTCTTTCAAGTTATAATAATTCTATCATAATAAAAAAGTGTATAACTTGGACCGGTCGTGACCCATACTTGCGCTAGAAGTTTAGGCTGTAGCCATGGCTCTGCCCTCCACATGCAAGTCCTCAGCTCGGTGCCCTCCCAACACTTGTTTCGTCACTGGCGAACCATTGACTCTGGGTCTGGCTTCTATTAGAGTAGCTCGCAGACCCAATTTTATACCCTTCGATTTCGAAATTGCAAACCTTTGCTGGCCTGCAAACAAAATGAGTGACTGCTAATAAAGCAGTAAGACTCAAAGCTGCTGCGGACAAAACCAATATAAAGCTTTTTAGACGAAGTTTATAAAGTTTTTTTAAAATAATATAATAAAAATTTTTATAAAAAATGTAAATTAATAAATTTTAATATAAAAATTAATAATATGTAAAAAAATTACTAAAAATATTATTTATAACTCAAATTTAATATATATTTATTTAACGATAAAATTTTTATTATTATTTAATTAAAAATATTTATTTAAAATTATATATCAAAATTTATTAATTTTAAAAAAAATTATACTTAATTTATATAACGAAATATTTTAATTTATTAATTTTAATTTAATTATTTTTTTACAAATTTCACTTAAGAAACTTAATCTAAGTGTTTCCCAACTGCCGCTGTCATTGCTACTACTTCCCATCTTTCTTTTCCTTTTCCTCGAATGGGTGTACGGGAAAATCAAAATGTGTGAAAGAGAAGAGAGGAAAATTAGGATTTAAATTTTAAGGTTCGTAATAAATATTGAATAAAAAGAAATGGGTAATTGATTAATTGAAAATTTTAAATAATTCAAATATTAAAAAATATTTTTATTAAATATTTGATTATTAAATTTTGATTTTTTTTATCGATTTGGTTTATAAAATTCAAAACCGTAAACCGATCGAATACAAAACCAATATAATTTCTTGAATGGAAAAATTAAATCCAATTTAATTTAATTATCGGATTTTAATTGGTGCAGTTGATTTACACCGACCTCTGCTCTCTCTTCTTATAAGCTAATGATCTAGTGGAGTAGATTTATTGTTTTGGAATAGGGATGTCAATCATACTTTATGAAAAAAAATCTATTTATTATTTAAATAAAAACGAGTATGAGTATTAAATTTTTAGATTAGTGAAAGGTATAATTTTAAATGTTTTTCGGAAGCAGATAATATAATATTTATTTCATACCTATCTTTATATATATTTACATAAATTTAGTAAATAATTTTTATTTTAAATTAATTAAAATTAATATATATTTTTAAAAATATATGTTGATCTATATTTATAAAAATTACATAAATGTGAAAAATAAAAATAAAAACAAAAAACAATTTGGTTTTATTTTTTTAAAAAAAATTACAAATATAACAATTACTTGTATCCATTAAATATAAAAAAATAAAATTAATTTAAAATATTATAAAATTAAATATAATATATAAATCTTAAAATAAAAATTAAAAATTATTCTATCTCATATCTTACGTATATATATCCCTATCTAGACGTGGTGTTACCGGTAACATGGCCCCTACATTTAGAATTCACGGAACTTGGAACCATATTAACCTACTGCATGAATCTAACTGAAATTTTTGCTTTGAAATCGAAGTTCACTTTACGATCTTATTTGTGAAGTTATTTATGAAGTTTAAAAACTTCACAAATATATATTTTTTTAGGTTACTTTTCTTTTCTTAGTTGTTTTGATCTTAAGTAATAAATACAATTTACCAGCTTTGCCAATATGCAATTCTCAATTTCTACATCCCTAGTAAGCTATATTTCTATTTGCTATTTTCCTAACTTATACATTTCGTAGTAAAATATGCATTCTGATGAGACATGAATCCTCACTGAATTTGATTTATGATCAACCCCTTCTGCCCTGCTAAAGATCACAGCAGCTGCTGAACCATTGTCAAGAGTGTATGTACATGTAGCCTGCTCATTTTCTGTTCTTTCTCTTGCGCCACAAAGATAATTTGAGTACCGAAGATTCAGTTCTTCCTTTCATATGATTCAGCACCACGACTAGATTAATCTATACGAACAAATCGTGACTGTGTCTGCTGCAGTTGCGGTAAATCACTTTCTTCATCTGATGCAGCAAGGGAAAAACGAGGATCCTAGAACATAATTAAGTCATGGACAATTTAGTGCCAATTTGGCTGGTAACAAAGCAGTTGTTGAATAGCAGAAGCTGATAAAAATGTATCTAGCAATAAGATAGGCGATTCAGTCAGTACAATTATAAAGTTTTGTGTATTCTCAACCTGATGGTGCCGGCGACGTTGGATAGCAGTGAATGCCTTGACCATGACATATATAGGCAACAGAATCCCAATGGTTCTCAACAATAGTAACTGCAACATAAAGTGAAAAAAGTTACATTCATTAGCAAGAGTGTGCCTAAATGGCACCATTTTGCTCTTGTACAAATAATAACTAGTTTAATGTGCTCTCACAGTGAACAATGTCAAGGAATAGTCTCCAGCTCCACTGATTATGATCGGAAGAGTGTGGCGCAGAACCAGAAGAACCATAAACTGCACATAAGCATGTGAAAACCTGTTGTTTAAATGGTGGAACCAAATAACCAATTCTAGTAATACCAAAGAAATTAGACATAAACAAAGTGCACTCAAGATGCTTTAGCATTTTTACATACCGGCTTATTAGCAAATCTTGTATGAGAAGAGTTCGAATATCAAACTCAGCATTACCAGGAGAACAATGACTGTAACTGCTAATGTCTCATGTACTAAAGTAGAAGCAGCTAAACTTATGATTAAAACTCAGATATCATGGTGAAACATTTTCACTAACTGAAAAAGCAAGGCACCGCCAAAATGAAAGGACAGGCTACATAGTTAGGGAACAATAGGGCCCATTTTCCAGCCACCTTACCTCCTTCGCAGCTGCTGGACCAACAGGCAATCAACCACCTTTCGTGTATTTTTTTCACTGAGTTCATGTTTCCTTTTAATTACTTTGAAAACAAATTTTGCAGGAGACATTACTTTGACAAAGATCACCTCGTTTCAAGAAAAACTGATTTCAGGGAAATTTTCCATGAATACCATGTTTACATCAGTTTGTGACAGGTATATTTGTTAAAATTAATTACAACACCACCTCCCCCCCAACATTTATCTTTCTAATACCATGCTTGATAAATTCATCAAATAAACCAAACAGTTAAAAGAGAAATGAATTTTCAGTTAGAACTATATGAGAGAAAGAGAGAGGTACAATTATAGCAACCGCACGAAAACAAATCAGGCTTCGAGAACTGGGAGCTGAGTAATCATCAAAATCCGAATCCAGAAAATCACGATCAGTAGTGACCATTGTTATAAAACGAGGAGCTGGCAAGTCTCCCCTGGAAATTTCCCAATTTCCTCTGAGATGATATTACAATTTTCTCTTGATGAGTGAAGGAAAACAAATCCATCATGCAAAGAGGGATAGAATATAGCTAGAGAGCTCAAGATATACCTGAAGTTCATAGGAACACCTCCATAATGAAATAATGGAGATGGTGCTGTATAGCCAGGTTTAAATTGCTGCACTTTTGCAAATATTCCAACAAAAGAGAGAGTATCAATCAGTTTCTTTCAAATCTGAGGAAAGAGAAGAGTGCGGATGATAAACTGACAAATAAAACAATGGTTGGACCTGTTGGCAAATCTCACAAATGGTATCCCCCTTTTCATTGCACCACCTCTGAACACATTTGCGGTGAGCATACTGCAACATTCAAAGAAAGAGTAGCAGAAGAAACAAGTTCTCACTTTTGCAAATACCCGAAATGAGTGGAAATTTTTGAAATACCAATGGAAGAAGGGAGAATGCCCTCAGTATATGGTGGGAATACACTCAGTTCTATGCATGGCAAGACACAGTAATCAATTGATTATGAATGTATCATACATGTCAAATGTGGGCACTATAAAGTTTTCCTAGCTTTTTCTTGAGACGCATGTCAAATGGGAACTATGCACCCTCTCAAATTGCAACAGAGCTTCTGAAGCACACTGTATAATTTCCATTATTTTAACGGCTTCTATATCTGGTTTTGAGGCGTTTGGTCTTCTTCTCTCAAAAAGGGTAAATACTATCCAACATGCAAGGGAACATTGGATTTTAAGAATACGTATGGTAACTTATTTAATTGATCTAGACATATGACACCAGATAAAACAGAAATGTGAATCTACCAAATGACAAGCAAATTTTAAGGTGATATTTAATGCTTTAGAGAAAGTAATAAACATTTCCAGGCAAGATAAAAAGAGGCTATAGTTTTATAAAAGTACTGATGCTTAAGAACACATTAGCATTTAGCAATACATGTTATAATCCAGGTTTTAATTTAGCACGATTATGGGAAAAAAATATGAAATACTACAATTTATGCATAACTTTAGGGTTATGATATTAAAATTTCAAGTAAAAAGAACCAGTTGATGTACAACCGACCTTCAAGCTGCCGCAGCAAGAACAGGGTATCTCCATGTTCAAATCTTCATCCTCATCGTGGCAAATCCTACATTGCACCAATTTGCTTGGAGATGAACCAACGTTCCCATCTATCCTATGAGATGAAAAGTCAACTATATCAGCTTTGCTTGCTGAGGGCATGCCTTGCTGTGATTGGTTTTTACTGTCAATAGCAGCTTCAAGGGTGGATTCAGTTAGCAGCCGATCCACAAGCAACACAAAATGATCCCCCATCCTTTAATTCATACACAAAAGAAAAAAGGATAACAATTGTAGAAACTGACAGAAGTTTCAATTGTTATTAAAATCACATGTAATATCACAGAATCCCATACAACCACAACCAAAAAAAAAAAAAAAAAAGAAGGAAAAAAATGGGAATAGTAGGAGTAACTCTAAGACAGTTAAAATTAAAAGTTCAATCTGCAATGGAAATAGAACCCCTTTTCATTTCATGAACAAAAAAGTTATGAAAATGAAGATCTTATAGGATTAAAAATGCATATATAAGCTTCCTTGAAAGTATGACTAATAAAAGTTTCTACGATTGTTTTAATCAAAAACTTTTTACTAAAATTTTCATGATCTAGAAGCTTAAACAAACATATAGCGTAAAGATCTGCCTTGGTTTTCTTGAGAAATAAATGAAATACAAGAAAATGCAGCATCCATTAGAAGTAAATGGAGTATATACAAGTGGTTAAAGACAAAATACATGTTGCCTACAAATCAACAGTCAAAAGAGTAATCTTTAAACCACATCAAACAAAATGATTTTTAGATATATTGGACAGAGTAATGAAAAAATAAAGAACGAAAAAGATTAAACGTAAAGCAGCCTTTAGCTAGAAACAGAAAGATATCAAAGATATGCTACAAGAGCTGAAAATCCCAACAAAGCAAAAACAAAGGCTGGCCTTAAAAGCTATAATAAGAAATGAGATGAAAATGGAAAACCCAGAAAGGAAATTGGAGAAGAACAAAAACCCAGAAACCAAAAAGCAAAGAATTTGACTAAGTAGGAGAGAGAGAAAGAGACCCACGTTCCAACAAGAAATCAACTTGATAAATGAACAAGAACTTTTATAAGTAGAAACAAAAATATTAACATTCACATGGACAGAAGCTATAAATGCAATGGAAAAGAAAATAAAGAAGGAAAAAAGGAGAGGCTTACAAGTAAGGGAATGGGATTTTCTATTGAAGAAGAAAGTAACAATCTTTTATCCTTGGTCTTTTGTTTTCCTTCCTGGGTTGTTGTTTCTTCAAATGAAGCAAGAGATTGAGTGTGGTAGTTATTACCACCACAACTCCATTTCCATTTCAATTTCCAACCCAAAACCAAAGCAAAGAAAAACGAGATTCTAACGGCAAAAATGCCAAATTGCTCGTTGGCCTTGATTCTCCTTTAAACAGGTTTTTCTAGTGGCCTTTTTTTTTTCACCATTTGATTTATCATGGGACCAGGATGACATGAAGTGAGATTCTGTAGTGACAACAAATGCGGTGAATCTGCTAATGTTGTTAGGTGGGTTTGGGGCCTACTTTCTGTCGGAGTTAGGACCACTTAGGAGCCAATAGGAGTGATCATCGCCGCGAATCAGCTGCTGGTTCTTGCTTGGACCCTATTTTTTAGCGATCTTTGTTAAAAACATGTGGTCGAAATTACAATTTGTTTTTGACAATAAAGACCAAGAGTTTTCACTAAAAAGAAAATCTCAAATTATGTAAATGGTCGAACAGACACAAAATTTCAACTCTAATGTTTTAGTATAGTTTATAAAAAATTTATATTTTTATAAATATAATTTAATAATATTAGCCTAATTATTATTGCTTTCCATTATTGATATATGTGTTGATTTTTGTTGATATAATGTTAATTTTTATGTTATAAAAATTTATATAAATAAAATAAATTGTTAAATTATATAAATAATTTTTTATTAACATGAAATTTAAACTTTAATCCATTTAATATAATTCATAAAAATCATATTCTTGCATAGATTGAATTTGATAACATTGATCCAATTATTAATATTATTTATTATATTTTTTTAATTTTAATGATATAATTATTTACTTTATTAATTGGACATTGATTTTACTAACGTGATAATATGATAAATAAAACAAATTTTTTTTTTAATAACATAGCATTTTTTTGGCTAAGGATTGATCTTGTTTTAGAGGAGATCAATCCCTTATAGTTGAAAAGCTCTATTAATATATGTGTTGAAACATATAAAAATTTATTTAAATAAAAATTATTATTTAAGTAACTTATTGCTAATACAATACACCAATTATTTTACTTATTTAAAAATATATTTAGACACATAAATTAACTCTATTTAATTATTTAATTATATTTAATCACTTAATGATGAAATCCAATAATCTTATCCCAAGTTGACATAAATGTTGACAACATTCAATACAAAGGGATATAACGGCTTCAACATTGATTTTTTACTAAAACAATAGGACAATGTCCAATTCATTGGCAAAAACCCCACCCACCAATCAAAGTAACATATTATTTTATATTAAAATAATATTTATGATTTTTACTAATGAAAATTTTATAATTATTTGCAATAAATATAAAATAATAGTTTATATATAAATTTAAATATATATTAATTTTTCAATGTTTTGTTTTGAATATTATAAGAATATTGATGAAGTATCCAAAATTTTTTTGAGTGTCCAAGATTTATCCATTGAAAATTTTTTATAAATTTATCAATTTTGTTAATAAAAAGAATATAAATAGTTTTGGAAATGTAAAATATTTTTATTTTTTAATTTTTAAGGATGTCTCTGTCATCCTATTAATACAAATTGAAGGAACAGAGAATATTTGTAGATTTATAATTAGATTGTTAGGTCTCAATACAAATAATGACATAACGACGGATCCAAGAATTATTAATAGATTTATTAATTTTATGATATTCATGAAAAAAATTTTCAAAAATTTTTAATTTTTAAAGCGTCCAAAAATAAAATTTAAACGTGTCCAATGAAAATTTTTCTTTAAAATTTATTATTTTTTTGTTTATAAACACCTTCCATTAAAGGTGGATCCACAACTTAATGGAATTTAACTTGTTGTTCATCCTCTTCTTCTCTTTTTATTTATTTATTTATTTTATGATAAGTTGTCTTAATCACACCTCAGCTGGTACCAACTAAAGTGCTTAAACTAAGAATATATCTTAATTTTATTATGATAATCCCTTTTTCAAGCTTGTAATGGCTCTTTTGATTTGATTTGATATATCTAATTTTCATATTAATTGTTGAATGATCACTCCAAAACTTTTGCTTTAGCTAATTGAACAACTAACTAATCAAATCATAGTAATGGATTTATTCATAATAAAATTTTTTTTTAAGCAACAAAAATATGTATGCAACATTACAAATCAAATCATAGCTCAAATGTCAACTAAAGAATCTCTCTTTATATTTATATATATATATATATATGTTTTTGTGATGACATCTATTTTATCTAAATTTAATGAGAAATTTAATTTTTTAATAAAATAAGGATATAAATGAATATTAAATTTTGGAAATCAAGGCGAAATAATATATTATTTTAAAAATTTTATTAAGTATAAGAATAAAAACGAATAATATAATATTTGATCTATATCTTATATATATAATAAATAGATTTTTTAGTTAATAATAAAAAATTTATTTTATATTAATTAGCTTTTAAGATTACATGTTTTTTTCACTCTTTTATATTTGGTAAAACTAACCTTCCTTACTCTATATCTCTCTCTCTCCATCTCATTTAACAATATATATTAAACTCATTTGGCATTAGCTGTTTGAATTTTTTTTTTTTTATCGTTTATTGATTGTGTGATGGTTTTGAATTTTTCTTAAGTTATGTTAGATTTAATATATTTTCATTTAAAATATATATTTATAAAAAATTACATGCAAATACAAGATAAAATTATTTTAAAAAATTATTTTTTATTTTTATAGAGCTACGAGTATAGAGGCAGCAGTCACCTATAATTATTTAGTATAATTAATTAATTAATTATGATTTAAAATTATATGAGATTTATTAAAATTTTATATAAAATTTGCATTTAGAAATGATAAATTTTTTAATAATTTTTTATTATAATTAGATAATTATAAAATTGTAATAAATAGAATTATAAGTGAAATACTCTACGAAGAATCTCCATTCCCATTAAATTTCTGCAAAAATAAAAGAATGAAGATAAATTTAAAATATTGATTGAATATAAATATAAAAAATTATATAAAAATAAAAAATAAAGATGAAGAATGTTATATTCATCATAATATTTTATTTCCAGCAAAAGTGTCGGCACTGGGCAGAAATGATGCACATGGTTGCATGAACATGAGGCCGAGTGTGGCACAAATCTTTAATACGGACATGGTACCATATCCAATCAGAGCATGTTAAAATATTCATTGACAAGCCCTGACCCATAAATATTTTTAATGTCTGTTTGAATGATGACTCAAGCCCAACAAACAATCATGTTCATTGAGTAAATTCTCTGTTTACTTTCAATTTTAAAAAAAAATTATTTGTAACTACAATTTTATTCATTGCAATCTACTTAAAAATTACATTCATATTTTAAATTAATTACATTAAAAACTACTATTAATACCTTTTTAAACATCATTAATAAACAGATATAACCAAATTTTAAGTCTATTATTCCTAAACATTTAATAATTGAGACTAAGAGTTTATGAACTATCTGACCTGATTAAATAGAATTAGGATATCTATAATTAGGTTAGAGTAAGATTTAAATGGTAAAATTACTACTCATCATGAGTATGGAAATTGATTTTAGAAAATTTATTATTTGGATTCGATTATAAATAATATATTTTTTAATATTATATATTGTATTTATAAATTATTTATTATTAATGTAATACTTAATTAAATTAATTCATTAAATATCTTAATTATGATTTTTAATTTTAATTTTTTATGAGTTAACTTTAATTTATTAATTTAAATTTTTTTAATAATATGCATTTATTAATAAACGAAATATTTAATGGATTATAATTAATAGTTATTATCTATATTATATGAATAGGATTAAAATAAAATATCAAAAGTATTTAAAAAATTATCGAATTAAAATATCTTAATAAATAATAGAGTTCAAAAATATGAGTATTCAAAACTAATGGATACCCTATCTATTCACATTGTTAAATGAGACAATCCATTTCCCAATTTATATTACCCTCAATTCAATATGCAATCCCTTTATCCTTTAAAACTTGGCCTTTAAATTTCATTTTTTAAAATATTTATGAATGTTAATGTTCAAGTAAATTAATTAATAGAAACAGGCAATAAAACAGTAGATACGAGTAATATAGATTATAGAAGATTAAGTAAACTAAAGAAATGAGAATTTACAAAAAACTTTGTTTTGTTCTAATAGCAAAGATTGAGTAAATTTTACTTGTCCCAGTTAACGGTGGGATCCATAGGAACCACACAACTGAGGAAGCTGTACGAGTGTGTGTTATTAGAAGAAATGTCCATTTCAGCTGAGGTGGCATTAGATTTGGCTATTTGTATATGTATATTAATATAGATTATTAAAATTTATGTATTTTTATTATATTTTATATAAAAATTATTTATTAAATTTATATATAATTATTATTAAAATTTTTAAATATATCATATTTATATATGGTGCCATCGATATAGCAACGGATAACTAAAGCCTGAAGGAATCAACATGGGGTTTTCATGGACCATGCTAAAGTTTACGCAATATGACATGTCATTTTGGGCTAGACCTAGATATGGGTCAGGCTACCTGCTAGGCCGCTTGACTAGGGCTGAGTCGTGGGGTTCGGGCTATTACTATTTTTTTATGAAATAATTAATTTTTATTAAAAAATATATGTAAAAGTATTAAAATATTAATGTAAAAATCTTTTTAATATTTTAATAATAAATGTAAATTAGATGAAACTGGCTGATCGAACCGAGCCTCGAGCAAGTTCATTAAGGTGTCAACTGGGCTTGTCCGTATACCTCTGTTCTGGACCAAACCTAGCATGAGTGCTCTTATGTTCCTAGTTCTTTTCTTCCTTCTTTTTTTTTTTTCTTTTAAGTTTCTTTGATGAAAGAACTAATACAAATTTGATCCTTTCGAGCCAGATTGAGATACTACTACAAACTACTTACTATGTGACTGAAGAAAAAAGAGGAGGTAAAAAAAATTGTTGGGCCAAGTTGGGATGTTGTGGTTCTAAATAGTTCATTACAGCCCATTTACAGGCCGAGGAAATACCATGATATCCTATGGGCCTTGTGCAACACAGGACCTATTCTGGTCCACATATCTGCCGTATAACGGTCCCCCTCAGAATCTCATTTCTGAATCAATAAATCTAGCGTGGAATGAATCTGAAAAGCAAAACAATATTCAACTTGCTGAATAAATTAAAGAGAATGAGGCAATCAAGATCTAAAAAGGCAAGTCATTTGGTGACAATCATATGCCAAGAAAAGAAAACCAAAAGTACAAAGGGTTGAGCGAACCTTAGAAGAGAGAAACCAGCAACTTGAAATAGACAAATATATACAATGAAAGAGAAAGCAGAGCAAAGACATGCTGCCAAAATAGAAGAGCTGAAGCTTCCCTAACTGCATAACCCCTCAAGCTTGCAATTGCTCCTAACAATATGGCACTTGGTGTTGTGTATTGCAGCAAAAGCACAAACCTGTATAATGAACTGTCAGATATCAAAAAATTCCATTTGTCTGCCAAATAGATTACCCCTATCCCGGCCAAAGGAAGTATCAAAAGCCTAGCAACAATGATGCCAATGGTAGTTCGAATACCGAGTCTAGACTCATTTGGTCCTTCCCATAGCATTCCTCCAAGAACAAGCATGACCGCAGGTACCATTGCCTCAGAAATCATGGCCATACTGTCTGTGATGAAGTCTAGAGGAGCATCAGAACCAAAAACTATAGTTCTTACTTGTGGAATGATACCAAGAAGAATAGCTAATACAGTAGCAACCAGTGGAGGCTGAAGAATTTGATTGATCGGCGTATGTTCTACAACAATTCTAATCTTTCTAACTACCTTAGGCTCAGCCAAACACCTATATGACTTGGGACTACATGGAGTTTCCTCTTGAATCAATTCAACATCCGGAATATCAGATTGAGATACATCGGAGATGCTATTAAAAATGCTTGCAACAATTGGTGTTTTGCAACGTTCAGTTTCTCTGTCCTCAATTCCAGTCCATTCAGCTTCAATAAGAAGTGGAGTACTGATATCATTTCCTGTAGGCAATTCCTCAATCTCATCAGTCCCTTCCTCAACAACCTCATAGTACTCCATTGGTGGCTCCATCATGTGATAAATAAGAGTGTAAACAAGAACAACAGAAACCCACTGGGAGAAAGATGCATATGCAATTCCATCATAACAAGTATCACCGAAAGGGTTATCTTCATTGTGGCACACTGATGAAACAACTGCGAGAGGAATATTTCCTGTGTTTCCAAAAGCTGTCATGATCACGGTGAGACGAAAGAATTCAGGTGGTGGCCTGCATATTAATGCCACTAAGAACCCCAATATGGAACCAATGGCTGTACTAATGACAACATTCACTGGAATAAACCACCAATGGATGAATTTGTTGACAGTTATGACCGGACCAAGGTGAGTGAATATCAAACAAGGCCAGAATAGAAAGAAAACAAGCTTGCTAAGAAGCTTAAGAGTAGGTTTTGGAATCATTTGGATTTTTGGGTGGGAAAGAAGTAGTCCTATCAGAGCTATAGAAAGGAGTTTCAGTACTGGCAAAACTGCTTCAACTACATATTCTGTTGATTTCATGTCTTTATTCAATATGGAAAGTAAAGGCTCCATCATTTATAGTCAGAAAGTACAATTAAGCTCTAAAATGCAAAAAAACTCAAGAACAAAGTTTCAGCAATGAAAAGGAAGAGAATTAAGGATAGAAGAAAGATTTGTTAAAGATATCAATCAGTTAGACATGAATAAAGATTTAAAACATTATATATTTTTCTCTTTTTGTCTTGATTGTTAATTTTCTCACCTGCAAAATCCAATTGCAGTACTGAAAGAACTGAAATTCAATCTCAGAACAGAAAGTCTTTTGCAATGACAATTCAGAAGCATAACACACAATGACATAATTAGACCGGAAAAGTGCTAAAAAGAATGTGGAAACGGTGATTGACGAAATGGAACAAACTTGATCACTTATTAGTTGAAAAGTTGGACTCAAATGCAAAGAGATTTGACAGATAGGAAGTAAGGAAAATGAAATGACAAAAACATCGGCTATGATTGTATTGTTTTACTGTAAAAAAAAAATAAAAAATCATTGAGTTGTTTTACAGGTGAAAAAAAAAAATCATTGAGTTGTTGTTGTTAGTCTTATACTTTTATTTGTTTATTCATTTATATATTTTTCATTGTTGGCTGTCGCAATTAAGATGCTAATAGCTGTTAAAGCATATTCTTTTATATATCTACAGTTAAACGGCTAGCAGGTGTCCACGTGATTATTTTCAGAAAGTTCGGTTTTGTATTAATAATTATTTTTCATAGATGGCAACAAATTAAAGTCAACGATGAATATTATAAATGTTAAATTTTAAAATTTAAAATTATTAAATTTTATTTTCTAAAAAAATTATAAAAATTAATTAACTTAAAATTTAAGTTTGAACTAATAAATATAAAAATTAATTAAATAAATAATTTAGACGTTTCTGCTTAAAATGTTTATGTTCACGTGATTAGACTTAAATTTTTAATTTTTTTTAGCTAAAAGAGTTTCGGTTATAAATTTCTTTTTAATTAAAAGAGCTTAGAGGGTGTGATGAGCTTTTTTTTTTTTTTTTGTTATTTAAGGGGAATAGAGCCTTAATTATATTAATGAGTATGCCACATGAAAGATAATGGAGTGATTACTTATTGCTTTTAATCAATTATTTTTTAATAAATAAAGACATGAGAGATGAGAATCAAATAAAAAAATGAATCGTATCGTGCTGGGCCCATGCATGTATTAACTTACAAGCTAAGAAATTTCGATTTAAGTGCGACTCATAAATATAATAACATGGGTTGTGTTAGCACAACACATGATGAGTTCGGTTACGTCGATTCATTTCATCATTTTTATTTAATTTTGAAGTTTTATGAAAATATATATATTTTTAATTTAAAAAATACTTTTTTATTTATGAATTTTTTTTTTCAAGGATAAAAATGAAGATGATGAATTTCAAACTGTTATTTTATACTACTTTTTGTGAAATGTTATTTATTAAGTTTATTTTAAAGAAAAAAATAAATATATCCTTAATTAATTATTAATTATTTATTTCTCCACTTTCTTTTGCTTTCCAATATTTCTTGTACTCAAGATTCTTTTTAACTACAATATTAAGAGAATTCAATTAGTTTTAAAATTATCTTTAATTATCTTCAAATTTGTAAATCTTTTATGTTTTATAATTTAAAAATTAAATATCCATCTCTTGCATTTTAATTTTTAGTTATCCAGTAATATTATTTATGGGATTATATTGGATACAATTTTTGAATAGTTGAATAAACGATCTACTCATGCCGGTTTTGGAACAACACTTCACAATGAGCAACATCTTCTTTGTACCAAGAAATATTAAAATATTAAAAAATATGAACTCGAAATTTAATTCAATAGCTAATCCATTTTCTTAGTTATCGCTTAATTACTAAGTAGTGTTTACTTTTTAAAATATTAAGAAATATAAATCCAAAATTTAATTCAATTAATTAATATAATTATCTTAAGAGATAATATTCATTAAAATTTAAATTCAAATCTTAATACCTGAAACTCGTGTATTTATCCTTATAGTGCAACTTTCTTTCTTTGCATAAAAAAATATATCAAGACATGCAAAGATGCAGCATACTCCATATATTGATATAGAAAAATATAAATAGATTTTTGAAGCAAATGTACAAGGTTCAAGCTTCGATAATCGTTCCACACGTCAATAATCTCCAATCCATAGCAATATTGTGAACTTCAAGGATACCATTTCTAGTTTGGGAGAAGATATTGAGTTGAACACTACCAATAATTTGAAACAAGAACCACTGAATATTTTATGCATCAAAACTCCCTGCCAAGCTTGCCAGAGGCAAGTGTTGCATCTCATCAATGAAAGAAAAGAGAAAACAGATAAACTAGCATGACCAGAGGGATGAAAGAGCTTTCCCTTTTTGGCATGTTGTGACATGTTCTAATACGATCTCCTTCACCTGTTTTTCCACAACTTCCAAGGTTTGGCAAGCATCTACAATCTGCAATCGACATAAGAAAGTATAAGCAAGGGCAATATCTACATCCACTCCAATAACCGGACAAATAAAACTGAAGAACAGACTTTTTAAAGGACAGAGGTAGCAGACAGGTCTAAATTCGAGGATACTAGTGTAAGCAGTGACTTGATTTTAGTAGTTGATGCAGAATACAGACCATTATATACATGCAAGATAGTATTGACCTTATGATCATATCATGTAAGACCAAAGTTTTAGCGATAAAAGGAAAATTAGAGAAAAATGAATGGATACACAAAAGCAATCACCAAAAGGCAGCAATAAAATGGATGGAAGTTCGATTACACAAAGGTTTAGCTTTTCTACATGTGTACTGTCATCAACTACCAGGTGAAATGTTTCTCCTTGTGCTCTGAAGAAAAACCAGAAATTTACTTTTAGAGCGACCACAAACAAAGTTTGCCTCAGTCAGAAAGGTTTAATAAGTAGCAGAATCATCCTTCACACCTAGATTACAGCCCATCAAAGTTACAACAACGATGCAGGCCATGCATCTTGCTATTACTTAAGAACATAAGATGAAACAAACCATTACCTCCCAGGAAGAATCTTCAAGGAGCTTATAGTGTTGGGCAACTTTCCTCTGAAACTCAAGCTGCTCATATCTCTCACCTCCATAGCCTCCTCTTTCTGCAGCTTTCTGATAGATGAAACAATATTTTAGTTATATAGAGAGTAGAATGGCAAAACCATGAAGTTCACAAATCACAAGGTAAGCATGAAATAAAATGTTCTTACAATGTAAAGTCTATGCTAACCCAATTTAAGAGAAAAGCATCTAATATTTTTTTAGAAGGATAATATGTATGCATATATCGGCTATTTTTCCATTTGAGTCAAATTGATGCACTATTTGATATTACAATAATCGAAAGAAGACCTCAATTTCATTAGAACATAAAACAAGCTGCTTGTTGATATGATACTAACTGCATTGACTGTTTCCTAAACTTTTATTGAGCTTTATCATGTTTTATTAACACCCCCCCCCCCCTATTCAATCATCCTAATGCAGATAAATCTGTCTTTAAATGACCCTTTGTTAATAAATTCAAGACAGAATTTTCCAATGACATTTTATATTTGGGTCATGAATTCCTTGAGCAGAAGAGCAATGAAAAATATTTTTTTAGCTAAAGAGGGGGGGGAGGAAGATGTATTGTATTAAATACAGGTTAGACCAATTGAGATCAGCTTATTTTGAGCAGGTGGCAGTCTTCCTAGCCATGAAAAAGTGGTAGATTCCCTTCCTTTTAACAAACTTTAGGGAGTGTGTAGGAGTGAACTATCAACACCATAATCATTACAACCAAAAAATTCAAACTAGTCAATTGTTTAATATAACCAATCAACTTCACTAATTTTAACATAAAAAATTTGTGAATGACTAACCTCTGCCGGTATATCAAGGTACACTACCAGATCCGGAGCTATTAGCCCAATCTCTGGTGCCTGGAAGAAAAGGACTTATTTTGTTATTAAAGACCATGCCAGAAAATGACTTAATACTTGGAGCAGTTGATTTTTTGGCAGAATGCCTTCACCTTACACCATTCAAAATCAAGTCCTTTAGCAGATGAGAAAGCAACCCCAGAATAAGAGTACCGGTCTACTATAAGGGTAGTTCCAGCTTTCAGTTTGGTTTCCATCAATGATCTGAAAACAAATAGTAGATTCACTCCTTCATGTTATACTGCAATACTACCATCAAAAGTGTGCATATGCATATATCTGATTCATTTAATGCTATTTCAGAATGAGAGGAGGAAATATCCAAGTGGTCAGTAAACCATAGCACATATCACGAATTAAACACAGACAGATAAATATGTTTGGCAAAGCAGTAATGTTGTGCATCAAATTCATTGTATCTATCACTAATTTGTCATCAGATCCGACTTGCTCAAATGCCTACAAATTTTCATGATCTCATCTGATAAATATTCACAAAAACATAAGCTCATTTAGGCCACTATATTACAAAAGTGTTACTCTGCCAGCTAATGCCAAGATGGCCCCATTTATGCTTGTTGCCATGCCACCACTCATAAAAACATGAATACAGTCAATGGATTGTCTAAAGCTGTGTTTTGGTGAAGTTCCTATTACTCACCAACTTAAAAAGATCCTACTTCAAAGTGCAACATCAAGCAATAGAAGATGCCTGTGAGCCAATGCAACAATGTATGTAGTCAAAGGCACAAGGATTGACACAAAAAGGTGCTAGGACAATTGTATCACACGAGCGAGGCAATTATAAAGTACTCACCTGATTAAACAATAGGACTTAGGAAGAAAACAAGCGTATAATATGGATATTATACCTAATAAACTTTACAATATATACTCGTAGCTAATAAACATCACAAACTTAACTCAGTTCCTAGTCTAATGTAATGTATTCTAAAGATGAAGCACTATCCGTAGCTAAAGGAAATCAGCAAACTAGCCGTTTTAGTTTTCTTAATTTCCATCTGCACTAGATTAATAGTCTTCTATATTCTCCCTCAATGTCTCTCCTGGGTTAGCCCCTTCTCAAAGTATGGTTATGAGGTTATACATGCAACCCTTTCATTTTATTTTGGTGAAAACCCTTTTTACTTCTTATAAAATGACACATTTGTTTTCATTTTTTTGGTAAATTGAAGGTATAGCTTATAAATAAGAAAGAAAAGTGGAAAAGACAAAGTGACTTGAGTTAGGTGCACCTTTCACTTTGTTGTGCCTTTAAAGGGGCACACCTAAGCTCAAGAAGAAATGTGCACCTTAGTAAAGGTGCTTTTGCTGGTTTGTACCTCGCCTTAGCACCTAGGCATGCACCTTGATAACACTTGCAGTTTCAAATGCAATGCAAGATTAAAGGATGAATATGACATACTTAGCTACAAATGAATAACTTTACTATTAAATTAAGATCCAATATAGAGAAGTACCAACATTCCAACCATGATGATACTTGACCATGTATTTTACTGGGATGTCAAATGAATGCAAATGCCAAATCCAAGAAGACAAACGTATAAAGCAGAGTCAGGGCAGTGTACCAAAAAGATTTTCCTTTCACAAATCATGGCTAAGAATACAAGTTCTACAAAAAATAATTAAATCAGACACTAAAAAAGTTCCAAGATTTCAAAACTTGTTGAGAAATGCAGTATTGCAAATCTGAGAAGACAAAGGTATGAAGCAGAGATGGGACAGTGTAGCAAGAAGGGTTTTCTTTTCACCATATGGCTAATAAAAGTTCAAATAAAAAGAAGAAACTAAAAAACTTTAAAGACCATGAAACTTGTTGAGAAATGCAGTAAGTTACCACATATCTAATAAAGTAATGATCATTTAGCTAGAAAACAATCACTAGAACAAATAGTACATGTAATATCCCACCAGCAAACATTGTTGTAGTGCAATGCATAAGTTCAAAAAACAGACCTCTTGTCCCACCGATTTGCACTGAAAAGGAGATGGATCGTATGGTCATCCAACTGCGATTTATTAGTAAGATATGCAGATATCATCTGCCCAACACTGGTAGATCTGTCTGGGAATCTCCATAATTCAACTGAATGCCCCAATCCCTCCAAATATGAAAGCAGCCTCCCACATTGTGAAGTTTTCCCACTACGGTCCAATCCTTCAAAGACAACCAACGCACCTCTAGATTCATTGTTTGCACCCTTCAGGGTACAATTACCATTTTCCATTCTAATTGACCTAACCAAACACTCACGGGAGAGATTCAATCCCAAATTCAACGACCCCCTCACTGCCGAAGCTCCAAAATTTCTGGAATCCAACAAGTACTAATAAGATAAAAATCTCATGTACAGGCAAGTTTAGGCTACAGTTTAACAGTTGTTTTTATTTACTGTTTCATTTTGGAAAAGCAATAAAATTTATTTTTTTTCAAGTTACAAGTTTCACATTGTTGGGTATTCGATAAAATTAAACTATCAATTCAAATACTCCAAAAAAAAAAAACTTGTGCAGGACAAAAATGGACTACAAGAAATAGAAAAGAGAATGTAAAACATACTTACAAAGTCTTAGACACTGTAAAAGAGAAGGCAGAGAAGGCATGTGTCATGTCCCTTAATGCTACAAACTGCAATTGAGATAAAAATACAAACAGATCCAACAATTTTTTAAGTTTCAATTAGAAAAAAAAAATGCTTGTAATTCTGATTGTCAGAGTAAAAAGTGTTGCACAATAAGGAAAAAAAAGAAATAACATATAAATAATTGCACCAAAAAATAGCATATAAATAAACCCAAGCAGGAAATATCAATGCTACATGCCCTGCTAGAAGCAGAAAAGTAAGCCCTTTTTTTTTTCTTTCTTTTAGTTCTTTGTTCTTTTACTTTCTCCTCAGTCTCTCATTCATCACCTTTAAACATTTTGGTCAATGTCAAAACACGAATTTTCCCCTTTGTTTCTACTCTTTCTTTCACACCAAACAAAACTTAATGAACTTACAGTTACAGATCTCAACAAAACTCAATTTGGAGAGAAATATCACTATATATCTTTTAAACAATAAAAATATTGAGTTAAAAAACAAAACCGGATACTATATACTATGCTCATTATACCAATTACTTCTGAAATTCAGATTCTCACCCAAAACCCAACCTAGATAGCTTAATCAAAAATCATAATAAAGCAGTTGAACGAAATCCCAATATGACGAAATGATCTCATTCTAAAAAAAAAGCACAATATCATACTTGATTCACAGTCTACGTGAAAAAATAATAATAAAAACGTATAAAAAGAAAAACTGGAAGAGAGTAAGTACCTGAGACGAAATGCAGCCATTAGAGAGACACAGGAGAAGTTTTTGAGGGAAAGCTATGGAGACTTCATAAAAAGTGTAATCTTGCCCGCGCGGGTTAATGTCAAAAAGACCAAACTATCCTCTTTGACCCAATTCTTTCCCTCTCGTCTCTCCAAAAAAGTTTCTTATAGTATTTCAAAAAAGGCAAATAACAGCAATAAAGAAGAACCAAGCGCTGCTCCGAACCCTAATCGATGGTAGAATATAAGTTTAGGGTCTTCCTTCAAAGACCAACACCAGCCTTTTTCAAATTTTAAACTTTACGTGTAAGTTCTCATTAACCCCCTCTTAATTTTTTTGGGTTCTATTGGTTTCATAGAAAACATTTTCTCCTGGTTTCTTTTCTCAGAAAATGAAGGAAAAATCATGAAAATAGTTTGTAATGAATGATGCTATTGAATTAAGCAGAGATTAATATGAAGAAGTGAAGAAAAAATAGATCAAAAGAAGAGAAAGTTACAACCAAAAAAGAGAGATACCAGAGGAAAGAAATTATATGGGAGCAAAGAAATTGTGGTTTTTCATTCCTGATGAAAATGTGTATATACATGACAGTTATACTCATAATTTATGAATTACGATCCACAATATAATTTTGATAGTTGTTATTTTAGTAACTACTATTCTTGCATACATTCTTACAATAATGGCCTTGAGAGCCTACACCAAATGACACCATTCTTAACTTCTCATCATCAATAGTCAGTTTCCTATTATTAAAATTCTTTTTCAACCCCATGTTGTTGTTCATCATCTTTGTGAACTTCTAACTTTATCACATTACCTTCATCTTGAGAACATCCTTGTTCATTAAAGGATAAAATTCCTTTTCAACCCATGTTGTTGTTATTATGGGCTCTATCATCTTTGTCAACTTCTAACTTTATCACATTATCTTCCTCTTGCGAACATCCTTGTTCCCTGAGGATGAAAATTGAGATTTAAGAACCGAGAAATCTTAACATTCTTTGGACTCAGATTAGACCATTCCACCAGATTGACTTTTCACCATTTGCTTATCAAGCACAACAACTGGATATGCTAATAGTTGACCATCCTCGCCCATTTAAGAAGGGTTATACTAGGGACATCCTTAGTGCCGACCTTTAAAAACATGATGCAACTTTGAAAATTCTGATAACTGCAACTTATAAGCTACTTTGCCAATCCTTACAACTACAGGATTAGGACCATAATACGATGAAAGCTTTAAATCGGTCAGACTGTAGTTTCAAATACATGATATCCCCACCTAAAACTCTCTTTCAATCTTGTTTTTATTAGTATAAAATTTCATCCTGTGTTGAGTTTTTTCCAACTGGTCAACTAGTAGCTTACTCAAATTTTGTCGTTCTTTAAGCAAGCCTTCCACAATGGATATTTTGCTTTATTATTGACATTTCAAGAAAAACAAGAAGGAGGATACCCATATAAAGAGTAGAAGGAACTCATTTTTAAGCGAGTATGATAGCTAGTGTATCACCACTCAACTAAAGGTAGCCATTGAATCCAAGTTTTCGGCTTAAGGTGCGTCTTAGGTATTGCTCAAGGCATTGGTTTAACCTCATTGGCCATCTGACTTTGGGTGATAGGCTGTGCTTAACTGTAAGGAAGTACCTAATAGCTTCATCAATTCCTGTCATACAGAACTAGTGAAAAGCTTATTCCTATATGATATAACAGCCTTTGGAGCTCCATAAAGTTTAGCTTGTGGCTAAGGCAATGTAGGGATCAGAAAAAGGTAAGAAATGTGCTGATAAAATTGTCAATGATAACTATAATGCAATTGAATTTCTGAGATTAAGGCAATCCTTCCACAACACAAAGTCCATGATGATCACTTCCTATGTAGGAATTGGAATCGGCTGTAATAACCCAAGATAAACAACATGCTCACTTTTATTCCCTTGTCACATATCACACTGTTGTACATAATCTTGTACTCTGAGGCTAATAAAAATAGAGTTTGAGTCTATAATAGGTTGCTTGGATTCTTGAATGACCTTCCTGAGGTGAATCATGAAGTAGTTGCAATACTTGAGTTATCAACTTGACTTCAAAGGTAAACCCTGCCTTTGTACCTTAGTATTCAATTATTGAAAGAGTAGTCAAGATCACTTGCAGGATTTATAATAAGAGCTGTGATCTTCTCTTGAGCAATTATATCTCTTTCATGACTTTGTTCCATTTCAAGTACCCATTTAGGCATAAGAGTGGTTGACTGCAGAACGTGCAATCCTTCTTCTTCTTCACATTGTCTCCATAAAGCATCTGCCACTATATTTGTTTTACCCTTCTTGTATTGAAAAGTGTAATTCAAACCCAACAACTTGGTAAGTCCTTTCTTTTGAATAGTGATAGTCAGCTTCTACTCTAAGAGACATTTCAGGGCCTCATCATTAGTCTTGATAAAGAAATGATCCACCTTCAAGGTATTGTCTCCACTTAGAAACTACCATCAAAATAGATGGATACTCATTTTCATAGATAGACAAGTCAATGTGTCAGGGATCCAAGGCCTTGCTCAAGTAGGCAATAAGCCTTTCTTCTTGTGACAAAACTGCTCCTATTCTTAAAGAGCAAGTATCCCTTTCTAGGTAGAAAGGCTTCGAAAAATCTGGTAGTGCAAGTATTGGGGCATTGCTTATTGCTTCTTTAAGTTGTCGAAATGCTGTTGTTGCTGCACTTGACCAATGGAATACATCTTTTTTCAACATGTCTGTCAATGGCTTACTTATCACTCCATCTCCCTTAACAAATTTTCTGTAGTAGTCAATCAATCCAACGAACCCTCTTAGAGATTTCAGACATTTAGGAAATGTCCAATTCATCATTGCTTCTACCTTGGCAGAATCAATTATAACCCCATCTGTTGAAATGATATGATTGAGATAGTCAACTTGTTTTTGATCAATGAAACATTTGTTTTTCTTGGCCAACAGGCGATGAAGCCTCAACACCTCAAAAACAACTTTCAAGTGTAAGACATGTTCCTTCAAAGTAGTGTTATAAACCAATATATCATCAAAAATACTAACACAAACTTTCTTAGATATTAAGAAAACACATTATTCATCAATGATTGAAAAGTGACATGTGTGTTACTAAGTCTGAATGGCATTACCTTGAACTCATAGTGTCCATGATGAGTCTTAAAGGCTGTTTTAGGGATGTCCTCAGCTTTGACTCTAATTTGCCAATATTTTAACCATAAATCAATCTTGGATAAGTACCTGACACCTTTCAATTCATATAACAAGTCTTCCACTAATGGAATTGGAAACTTGTCTTTTAACTATCATTGCATTAAGTTGCTTGTAGTCAATACATAGCCTCCATATACCATCTTTCTTCCTTTCCTATACTTAGGGCAAGGCAAATGGACTCTTGCTAGTCTAAATAATGGATGAAGACAACATTTCTGAAATCTGTCTTTCCACTTCAGTTTTCTAGTGGTGAGGAAATCTATATGGCCTCAAATATACAGGTTGAGACCCATTCATTGAAGGGTATACTATGATCATGTGATCGAGCTAGTGGTAGTCTTGTTGGTTCCTCAAAGATGTCAATAAGCAGCGAGCAATTCTTGCAGTTTAAGAGGAGTCTCTTCTTCCATACAATCTACACTGATCATAAAGCTCTCCATTTATGTTTGGGTCCTTACTAGCCATTTTCTACAATTTTTTACTAGTAATAAGCTTAACACCTGGTTGCTTTTTGCTTCCTTTCAATGTCACTTGCTGGCCCTCTTTCTAAAAGGTTATAGATAGCTTATTAAAATTGAACACCAAGGGACTATATCTTTTCATCCAATTAACCCCAAGAACCATGTCACTACCCTTATTGGCAGTAGTCTCAAATCATGTGAGAAAACATGTACTTGTATTAACCAGGTTAACTCCTTACATCTGGCATTGCTATATAATCTCTCTCCATTAGCTATTGTTATAGCTAAAGGATTAGTCTGCTCCAGCTCCACTTGTTCTTGAGCCCACTTAGGAGTGACAAAACTATGAGTGCTGCCATTATCGATAAGGATATAAAGTGGTTTCCCTTTTATCGTTCCTTCAATCCTGAGAGTGTTGTGCACAACATTGCTCATGAGAGTATTGATGGAAATTTGTAAGTTTTTAGGACTGTCTTGTTCCTCAACTCCTTCTGGTTCTCCATCACCATCCTACATGTTGTCCTTTTCCTTATTGGATTCATCAGCAGTAATGGCATTAAGTTGTTGTCTTGCCACACTTAAAACACATATTATGTAGCCTTTTTTGTTGAATAAGCTGTTGTTTGTTTGGTATGGAATTGGCTGATGGGTTTGGTTTTGGTCGAGTATGAATAGGCTTGGGATAAGGGCCAATACTAGAGGTAAGTGGTCTGCTGTGTCTCTTGTTTTCAAATTCAAGTGATAGATCATGCAGTTTGGCTTGTTTGTAGGTGGCAGTAAGGGTTCTAGGTTCATTAGCCTTCACTCTATAGGCTTGAGATCATCCTTGAGTCCACTTATAAAGCTAGAAACAAAGTACCATTCAGTCAAGTATGGGTTATATTGCAACATATAAGGTTTTAACTCTTTGAATCTTTCTTGATATTCATCCATAGGAGTCTTTTGGGCTAGCTTGTTGAACTTCTCTATTATGTCAGAACAGGTTTTGTAACAGAACCTTTGACACAAGTCATTAGAAAACTCTGGTCATATCACCCTTTCCTTTTGCATAAGGTATGCATCAAACCACACCTCAACCTTTCTTGCTAAGTACATAGCATCTATTTCCAATTTCTGGTGATCATATGGGTTATATTGCAACAAAGTACCCTCAATCTTTAGTCCACTTATAAAGCTAGAAACAAAGTGCCTTTCAGTCAAGTATGGGTTATATTGCAACATATAAAATCTTAACTCTTCGAATCTTTTTTTATATTCATCCACATTAGTCTTTTGGGCCAGTTTGTTGAACTCTTCTATTATGTCAAAACAGGTTTTGTAACAGAATCTTTGACACAAGTCATTTGTAAACTCTGGTCATGTCACCTTTTCCTTTTGCATAAGGTATCCATCAAACCATGCCTCAATCTTTCCTACTACGTACATAGCAGCTCTCTCCAATTTTTGGTGATCATATGGCAAAGTATTTTTGGTATTTTTTAAGCTAACCCCTATGGTTGCTTCCATCTAAGACTGACAACTCAATCTTAGGTCTAGGTGCAAATGTATTCGTAACAGTTGAAGAACTATTACCAGCAATGAAATTAGCATTTTTAAACTATTTGGTATTAAATTGAAAGGTACTGTCATTGATTTCATGTTGTTTACTAGCTAAAAGTCCTACTCCACTAGGCTTATAAGCATATTTTTCATGATCATCTATTACTGTAATTTCAACAGGTGTCTTACCTACTTTATAGAATGAGAAATAGGAGTTGGTTGGCTGTTGGTCACCATTCTGGTCAAGTTTCAATTGCCTTTCTTGGATCCAACAGTTCAAGCACTTGGCTTATATGTTCTCGATTCTTAGCAAACTATGACTCAATAAGCTTCCTTTATTCTTCTCACCACCTTGGAACTATTAAGTCAACAGTCATTAGAGCGTCAAGCTATCCTGTATCACTTGGAACTACAAGCTCGCTCCATCGTCCATGGTTTGCTGTTTCTTAGGTTGTCTCAGATTGAAGGTGGATCTAATAGGCTCTGATACCAATTGTGTAATATAATAATGCTATTGAATTAACCACAGATTAATCTGAAGAAGAAAAAGAAAGAAATTAACTAGAAGGGAATAAGGTTAGGACCAAAAAGAGAGATATGAAAGCAAGCAAGTTGTGGTTTTTCATTCCTATTGAAAATGTGCATATACATAATAGTTGTACTCATAATTCGTGAATTACAACCCAACAATTATTGTTTTATTAACTACTATTCTTACACATATACTTACAATAACTGATCAATCATTGACTTAACAGCTTGCACAAATAACGTTATTCTCAACTCCTTTGCATCATCTTTACTGCCAGTTTCTTTAGCCCTTGCTAGTATCCTTGTCAGTATTAAAATTCCTTTTCAACCCCATATTGTCTTCCTTGATGGTTCTATCATCCTTGTCAATTTTTAACTTATCATATAATTTCTCTTCAATTAGTATGTCTGTTTTTCTTTTCAATTAATTTGATTGAAACTATTTAGAAAAAAAAATAGAAAGTATGAATTTTGAAATTGAATATCCAAAATTAAAATCATTCGAGTTCAATTTTCATTATAAAAGAAATATATATATATATATATATAAATGATTTTTGTATTATACACTTTTTATCAGTTTAATACTTAAAAAAATAAAATTATCAATTTAGTACTTTAACTCTTGTTCATTATCTACTTTAGTACATGAAGCTAACGCTGTCAATTAACTTGTTGATGTGTTCTGAATATTCAATAAAGTATAATTTTCTTTATAAAAGAAAATGGAGTTGAAATTGAAATATAAGTTTTACATGCTTTGCTTGATTTTGTTCCAGATGAATTTAAGCCAGCATCAATTGAAAAGAACCAACCAAGGTTGTTCCACAAGGCTAAGGATAACCGGGTTGAGGTAGAATTTGAAAACAACCAACATGGAAAACCCAAGGTTACATTTGAGGGTGTTAGTGGTAGTGATGCAGTTTGTTCTTTGATGGTGAGAAGTTTCGGTTAGAGCGGTTACACCGAGCTGTGAACTGGTTGAGGCATGTACGGCAGCCTGGTGAGTCCACAGCTGCAGCTACCACTGCCATGGCTCCTTCAGCTGGCCCTGCTGCAAAGTCTTATTCTCGTCCACTTGGTAAAGGAGTGAAGCCTGAGTCTTTGAACAGAGGCCCAGTTCTGCTATTGCCAGTAAGTTTACTTGACTCCTGCAATCTTATGCATCTGTTGCTATGAGTGAAAGCAAAGGACTACAAATTGTCTATAATCATTGTTGAAACTGTGTTTTGGCAGCCTGTTTTTAACTACTACCGTTTTAAATTTTAATAAATTAGTCATTACTGCTGTTAATGATGGTTGTACAACTTCAGGTGGAACGCATTGACACAGGTGACTTTGAGAGCAGAGGTGAGATTTAGGTTCAAACTAGAAAAAAAGACAATTATCTTTACTCATTGTCAGAATCCAGGTGGCTGAACTTTTGCAGAAACATTAACCACTTTTTTCTTTTAAGAATTTGTTGTTTTTAGTCAATTGGTTATACCATGGCAGACTCTCACTTCACTGCCACATGTTGCAGAATCTAGAAAGGAGAACAATGCAGTGTACCAATCTTCAATTCCTAATCAACCAACTGCGTCACCAGATCCTAAAAATTATGAATCAGATGAACATGTGAATATAGTCAATGATGATGATGAAGACGATGATGATAATGTCTCTGAAAAGGTTTCCACAGGTATTGGTTTCGATGTCCACTTACCACATCAAGCTGACACGGATGATGTGATTGCTGATGTAGATGTAAGTGATGATGAAGAACATAAAGTGGGACGTAATGCAGCAGAAGCTCCTAGAGCTCAGGTGAACGCAGAAGGGAAAGAAGAACAGACTTCAAGCTCAAGCAGTAGCAGTGGAAGTGTAGCGGGAGTGGCAGTGGGAGCAGTAGTAAGTGATTACAATCAGGCAGATTTACTTAATGGTAATAGCTGTTCAAACTGAACCAATGCCCCAAAACAAAAGCAATGTTCCATCATCTATAGCCGCTGCACAAAGATGATCTCACACTTTACATTATGCCAATGCTACAATCATGACTGTGTGCACTAATGCAATCTCAAGCTGATTTTAATTTTGATTTTTAAAAATTTTGTTACAATCTTACAAAGATAAAAGCTTGGTGAGAGAAACAACAGAAAATGACCTATAGCATGGGCACACAAACCAGTTAAGATAACTCTAAAATCTCATTAAGGAGCAGGTTCTCTCTTTTCCTGCTCTGCGTCTGTTCCTCCATCACTTCCTTGATCTCCTGTATTTCCACTCTCTAACAGTTTATGTTCTGAAGGCAAATTCGTGTAATTACCGCTCTCTGCGATTTTCCACAAATACCACACCTCGGTTTTGGGCGGAGGTATTGCATCAGCAGTAGGAGCGACTAACCCTGGCTTGCCATCATCTATAACTCCATCAACTAACCCATATTCCTTAGCTTCCCAAGGATTCATGAAAGTATCCCGTTCTGTATCTTTTTCGATCTGCAAAATAAAGGATGGTAAAAATAAGACAATTCAAAAAGGAAGACAAATGCAAAGTGCAAGAAAAAATAAACGATAAAAGAATGTTGGAAGGCATATTGATATGCATCCAACCTGTTCTTCAGGCTTTCCTGTAACTCTTGAAAATGTCTTTCTCAGCTTAATCTTATGGTACATCATTTCTCTTACTCGTATGCCCACCTCTGATGTCTGGAATCACATGCAAAACAGTCTGGTGTGAATAATAGAAACCACCAGAAACTAACTAGCGACGGTCATTTGTACCCTTCTAAAGTAACATAAATCTTAAAATGATCCAGAATAAGTGCCAGACAAATTACTAGCAGAGTTAGACCTGTTCTATCAAGTAGAAAATTTTCTACTGAGCTCCAACTTTTGACATTTAAAAACTCCATTTTTCCAATGGTCAACATAATTTTATCTTGCAAGAAAGTTACACTTGAACAATAAGAAAAAATTGCTACCAAATAATAGCCACAGACACATTAAGAAAATCAATCTACATTTATATACCATGAAATACGTAAGTAATGATCAGCCTCTCTAATCATCATATAACATTCTTCTTCAGCATATCAGCATGTAAATCGGACAAAAGAGAAAGTTGCTTTCAAAAAATTGCAAAAGATGCATTAAAAAATGTCCACCTACATTAATATATGACAGAAAAACACACCAACTAATCACCCTTTCTGCTCATCATATAGCATTCTTCTTGGGCATATTTGCATGTAAAGTAAACAACAAAGAATTAGCAGAAAAAAAAATCCATATTGCAATATGAGAAAGCAGTCAAAGTTGGCATAGTTACATATAGACTTCAAGGTTTATCATGATCAACTCTGGCGAAAATAATGCAATCAAATCTCTTGTAGATTTAAGCTACATCCATTTTCCTTCCACTTTTACCTCTGTCCCCTTCATGTATTAATATCTTAACTGAAGCAAATAGAAGAAGAATTCAGATTTGATGCACGCTAGAATATCCACACAAGTTACAATTTCAATTCAGATTAAGCAAAGAAAATTGCAGGTCCAAATCGGAATGATAGCATGTCTAGTTTAATAATGAAAACAAACAATGATTAAATCAAATTTTCAGGTTGAAACTTTTGAACACAAGCATGTCATTTTTAATAATGAAAACAAACAATAAAGTTAATAGTGCCGAAAAGCCCCTGAAACGAAGATGTATCATTCTTATCTCTGATGATCGATGTTCATAAAAGTAAGCAGAGCATCACACACTTACTGTGCCTCCAAAACTTCCAATTGGTTGATGAATCAGCACTCTTGAATTGGGCATGCAAAACCTCTTCCCTTTCGTACCAGCAGCCAGGAGGAATGCACCCATTGATGCAGCAAGCCCCAGGCAAATTGTTGAAACATCTGCTTTGCACATCTTCATCGCGTCATATATTCCCAGTCCTACATGTATCAGTCAAAGAGGGAAGGTTAACATAATCAGAAGGGTGAACACAAGCTACTTAGATATACTCAACTCTCACAAGCACATAAAATATTGGCATCACCTGTGTGGATCCTTTCTTGCAACTGATCAAGTAATTCTAGCACATTTATTTTTTGAACTGCTACATTCAAAACCACCAAGATGCAAATTTAAAGAGGTCACCTCCCAGATTATTTTGCATGTAACACTCAATGCTAACTAACACAACTCCTCAATGCTAACTAAAACAGTCTCCATTCTCACACCTTGGAAATGATAAAGCTCCATAGACTTATATACCACAGTCTCTTTTATTATTATCTTTAGTAAAATATTACCACAAAATTGAAGTTCCAAATGCTAAACAAAAAGGCCCATGTAGCTTAGGGCATAATAACATTATAAAATCCTGACATTAAAACAAAAGCACATTGCCACCACACTTATAATTTGCGAACTCTATTTTACCCTTTTGGTTGCATCATAAGCAGACAGAAATTAATTCTTCTGTATTTCCAATCCAACATTTCAGCTAGTTCCACAAGTCCTAAACGTACTAATGGTTTGCTAAATCAGATGCCAAAGGGTATATAAGAACAATTACCAATTGATGAAGTTAGTGATAAGATCTGATCTATTTACCAAACTATCTGCATAGTATGAAGGTGAGGAAATGAAGCTCACATTTTGCAATGCTTTCGGTAAGCTGTTTGCTTGTTTATCCAATAAAAATATTCATGAAAAATATTTTGTAAAATATTTTACTCATCCATCACTTGAGCCATTAACAAAGCACGAAAGAACAACCAAAATAGGGTAAACAAATTGCAAGCAAAATTGTGCCTATTAGAAAACCTAAGGATCATTTAAATTAGCTTGACCCAACATTTAACACTGGTTTCTAAATAAAAATCAGCAAGAACAAATTAATTTAGTAGTGTACTCAACCTTTCTTATGGTAAACTTGCTTTCAGTCACTTGATTTCTTAGCTGTTTGTTGTTTCAACCAATACCTTTCAGGGCCACTGACAAACCATAAGACTACCTTGAAGCTAACCAAGCTAGGAACTTTAGGAGCTTGCCTTATCATACATCACGACCAATACTCTAAAACCCTAATCGCAAAATATTTTGAAACAGTTTATTCAATTCAAAAGCCCATTCTGATGCTTATGAATAAGATAAGATCAAGAGTGGGGAAGCAGGGAGTCCAGCATATGGAAGAAAACCTAAAGACATACCAGCAGTCACAGAGCCACCAGGTGAATTGATGAACAATTTTATGTCTTTCTCGGAGTCTTCAGCATCCAGAAGTAACAGCTGACTTATGATCAGATCTGCTGTCATGTCATCCACCTGCTCAACATCAATGAAATCTCAAACAGATTCAAACCTGAGAAACTTCAAAACTCAACCAAAACAATTAACAAGACCTTTATATTCAAAATCCATAAAACAAAAAATTTCCCCAAACATACATGCAAAACCCATCTGAAAAATTTCAACCTATGACACACCAATGCTGAAGAGAGATAATCACACTTCCTCTATCTTTCATAAAAAGAATACAAAAACACAAATAGACACTAATAAACAAACCACTTTCAAAATTGAATTATAAAACTAAAAAACCAGTAATTCTAGAAACAGCAAAAGAGAGTGAAATGCCAGAACCAATAAATGCAAACACGATTGAAAATCCTAAACCCTTTAAAACAAAAAACCCACTTTCCCAATAGAAATATAAGCTAAAAAATTCGAGTACTTGTAATTAAAAGAGAAACCCACTTTCCAAATTGACTTATAAAGCAATAAAAAACAAGAACCTGAGAACCCAAAAAGATAATCCTTTGACGAAGAAGCATGTTGGTAGTATCAAGGTCTTCAAATCTAGGAAACCAAGATGGAGCTGCAGCTGGAGTAACAGCAGATAAATCAGAGACATCCCAGTTGCTGGATAAGGTTGCTCTTTTCGGATATGAACTCTTTAAAGCCTTAACACTAATGGTTCTTTCTCTTCTTTTATTTGGAAACAGAAACTGTTTGTTAACAAGACATGGAGATGGTCTGGCTATGTGGATTAAACTCATCTCCATTTTCTTTTTTTTCTTCTCTGTTTTCGTCTTACGTTTCTGTCTGTCGATTGCCTTGGATGGGAAAGTAGTGGGAACGGAAGTGCAGAAGTAACAGGTCGGATATTTTGGGATGTTTGGAGGAGTTTAGGATGCTGCAAACGGTGTCGTTTTAAATTTGGTAAATTAGAGCCAATGATTCTTATATTTGTTATATATAAAACATTTATAAAAATACGAAAAACTATCTAATCCTAAAACATGTGAATAAACCAAAAATAAAATATACTTTTTATTTTTATTAAAATCATATAAATATTTATCAAAATTTTAAATAATATCACTTTTATTTTTTTATCGTTATCATATAAAGAGATTTTTTGATATAACGAATAATTTTAATATTCATAATTTTTTATTGAAAACCAATATTTTTTATAAAATTTTTATAAAATTTAATTAAATTATTATTAAATAAGCATTTATATTTTGTCTACTAATGAAATTTAAAACCCCAAAATAATAATTTTAATCGAAAATTTAACAAAATTATGCTTAACAAAGTAATAAAAAATGAAAAAGAAAAACGAAAAGACTAATAAACAACATAAAATAAAAAGAAAGTATATTTACCAAAAAAACAACAATAAAAAGTTGAAAGTAGAGACACAGAAGAGAATGGCCAAGTTCACTGTCGGGATCGAAGAAGAAGGGCCAAGCAACCGAGTCCCTAAGCGTCAAAGGTTCGAGGGTATTGTGGCTGTGGAAGGCTTTGGTCAAGAAGAATCAGAGCAAGAGCAGGAAGAGGAAGAATCAGAAGGAGACGAAGTTTCAGAGGGAGAATCAGAAGAATCAGAAGGAAGTGGAGCTGAGCAAGGAACCATGAGCCCTCAGACTGCTAGCGATGGCTCTATTTCTATTACCTTAACTGACCCTCAAGTTCTTGATTGTTCTATTTGCTGTGAGGCCTTGACGATCCCAGTTTTTCAGGTTGGTCTTTATTTATTGGTTATCGCTTAAAGGCTTTGAAATTTGGATATGGGTTTTTGCTTGTTGGCTGAAAAACGTTCAGATTTTGGTTAGTTTCTGAATTTGATGTTGAAAGGATTGGATTTTGGATTTGGGTTTTAATTTATGTGTGAAAAGGTTTCAGATTTTGTTTAATGTGATTTTGGCACATAGATCCTTGTTTGTTGGGGAAACCTATTCAAAGTCTGGATGGTTTTCAAATTATATTATATTTCTTGTTTTCTTGATTTACAATTTGGGTTTTTCTTCAATTTCTTTTTTCTTTATATTTATGTCTCTGAAGATTTTATACTTGGTCTGATCTAGGTATATGGTACGAATTCAGTAAGACTAGTTATTGGTGAAAAGCTTTGTTTTTTATTTGGGATTATGTTTGGAAAACTAGCTTAGATTATTTTTGCTTTTGGGGTTATTAGTTAGTATTATTGATTTCATACTTTTGGGGTGAAGACAAGGTTCTGTGATTTAGAGAATCTGCTTATATTCTATAATGGGTACTAGAGTTGAGAGGTTATGGTCTGTTCGTATTTGTATACTACTGAAAAGAAGCATATGGATGTTGAAGAGGTACTCAGTGATGAGGAGGATGGTTTTTAAGTTGATAGATATAATGATGAGAATGATGCATAATTTGCAGACTTTGTTTTCTCCATATGAATTTGTAATGGGACATAAGTGAGATGATTTTTGCGAGGCAAATCTAATTGCTTTTTTGAAATTCATCATCTATGTGGATGATGCATTACACGGTTTTTGGTTGATGCAAGATTAGCAGGTCCAGATTTGTTAAGATAGTATATAAGTTTTAACATGATAAATTTTCTACATAGTTTTGTCTTTAGTCATAAATCCTGCTATCTCTCTTTCAACATAGATTTTCTTATTTACTGCATACTTTTTTCTTTGTCCTGCTTCAAGGGCTTGTTAGGACTCCTAAGAGATACTATTGTTTAGGCCTGTATGTGGCACCTACTGAAAAGGGAAACATGAAGATTAAGAGGTTTTAAAAGTTTATTTGTAGAGTTTTAGCTCCCTGATATTTGGGAGGTTGCTTGGGAACCTTTTTGTAATGAAGATGACTTGCAACTTTTAAACCAATGGTGAGATCTTAGTTGCATCTAGGAGAAGTGTCAGGATTTTTGAGTTTTTAGAAAGAGGCAAGCATAAGGAAGAACGGAAAAATAGGCCATTTCTATCTATCTTTAGCCATGTACACATTCTGGCTTCTGCAAAAGTGTTTTATAGATGTGTAAGATGATGGGGAAGCGGTTTGTGAGTTTTTTAAAAAGTGTTGGTCATACTCGGACATATATGTATAGACTTTAAAAACTCTTTCACATGCCCCTGTGATATATTTATACCAAATCAGTCTGGAATTTGTTAGGATAAAGAAAAATCATAACTTATTAAATAATATTTAACAATTAGCTTTTTGTGGAAATCTCTTAATGGCCAATATTTGATGTTTAATATTGGGACTAATTTTTAAAAGTTTTGCATGGTTTATTATGTAATAGTTGATTGAAGGCACATTTTCATTTTTTTCTTTTGAGCTTGAGGATGTTTTGGTGAATGGATTTGGCATTGTCTTATCAAAGCATATCATTGATGGCATCCATGAAGTTGGAATCTGATACGTTTCCATATTTTTCTAGTATATTATTCAATCTTTAAAATATTAAATGGATCGTGATAAATTTTTATGTGCTTGATTGGCAATTCAGTGTGATAATGGGCATATAGCTTGCTCTACCTGTTGCATCAAAATTAAGAATAAATGTGGATCCTGTGCTAGTCCTATTGGCTGTAGTCGCTGCAGGGCCATTGAGAAAGTTCTGGAATCTGTCAAAGTGTCATGTCAACACACAAAGTATGGGTGCAGAGAAACATTCAGTTATAGTATGAAACAGAAACATGAGAAGACATGTCCTTTTACGCCATGTTTATGCCCCCTTCCTGATTGCAACTTTGAGGGAACATCAAAGCAGTTATACGAACACATTGGTAATGAACACAAGAATTCTGCGATGCGTTGCCATTATGACTGCTCTGTACCGATTACCTTAGGAGTTGATGAAAATTTACTTATTCTTCGAGAGGAGACAGACGGTTCTTTATTTATTCTCAACAATAAGGTTGAAACTTTGGGAAATGTAATCACTTTGAGCCGGATTGGACCCTCAATGGAGAGAGGTTTCTTCTATGAACTAATTGCAAAAGCTCCGACCGAGGGAAGTAGCCTTAGATTACAATCCTTCATAAAGAGCACTCCAAAACTGGTTGATAGCCCAACTTCATTAGGGTTTCTTCTGGTTCCCAGTTGTTTCTCTTGCATTTCCAGGCAGCTCAAGATGGAACTCCGCCTGTTTCCTGGTCGAATTCCCTACAACATCCGGAGACCCTCGTGGCTTATAAACTTTTAACTCAAATTGTAGCAATTGTCATTTATGTCTAGCAAGGGTTGTATTTTTTTTTTTTTTAATTTTTGTTATTATTATATCGGGCATCGATATGCTTTCTACTAATATAATTTATCAAACCTTGCACCAATATTTCATTTACATGACCACTTTTCTACTGTTTTAGCCCTATGACCAGGTGTGTATGTTACACAATCTTATACCAAAGCAATGTTCACAGGTTCATGTAGCCTTTTTCTGGGGAAGATGGTCGAGTAACTGACTTCTTTATTTGCTGCAAATAGAGCTAGACATTGATTATAGATCAAGAGTCCATCTTGTCTTCAAATTGATTCCTTGGTTCTACACTTTCTGGTTCATTGCTAGCAGAAGAAGAGTTCATGTTCTGCTATGTGCGAGAAATATTGAGGAGACCAATGGAAAAAAAAAATTAAGGAACTCTTTTTATTTAATTTTTGAATTTGTGAAACTAATTGTCTTTTTTATTTTTATTTTTCCTTTGCTTCAAAAGTTTCCAGTCAAATATGCAGCAAAAGTTTATTGCACTGCTTTTATGATGAAACCATCCAATTTTAATCCATTTCGTCCATTAAAATTTTCACCATCTAAATCAAATAAATCCTTCAAGCAAGGTGGATGAATAATTTTGATAAGATATTGTGTTTAAGAAAACATGAATAAAACATGCATGTGATGCTTGGTATAATACTGCCATTGAAATCTCTTTTAGCTTTCCATTCTTCGTAAAACCTTGCCTCTATTGTTGCTTCTTTAGTCCTTTATTTTAGTATATGCCGGACACAAACATGGCCCAAAATGGTGGTGGTGCCGGTGGTTACAGTGGAGGTGCAGCTGATGCAAGTGGCTGCGGTGGACAAGCTGCTAATCAAAGGTTGAGGATCAACCACAAGCTCACCCTGTAAAAGACTAGCTACCCGGAACTCTTTTGCAATTCCCACAACCAAATGCTCTTTTTTAGTTTTTTTGGTTTGTCTGGTATGCTGGTCCTGAAACTTTGTTGATTGAAGCAGGTATTGGAGGTTCAACTTCCCGGTAAGAAGGTGATAACTGCATGTGCCTTTTGGAATGGTTTACATTGTCAAAACCTCAAGACACTATATCAGAGGAGTCATTTTAAATAGAGTGGCAGTGTAAAATTTCCTGTGAGGTTTAGATTGAAAAACTTTTAGTAAGTTCTTATTTTTTTTGTTTGAGATATTGAGATACATTCACATTTTTATGCAATGTCAAATTTATTTTTGTCTTATATTGCCCCCTCTTTGTTTGGACAGATCATGTGCAACTTTTTGAAGTGTTAACCTGGAAATTATATTTCACTAGTTGTGCATCCTATCACCATGATCAGCACCAAGAGCAAAAAATGGTACTATGACGCAAATTCGAAATCTAGTTTTTCAATGAAGTGATTTTTTTGGTTATGTGCTGTGACGATTGAGGAACAAGTTACCTCAGCTTGGTGCATAATTTCATGACTTATCAGACTTCATGAAGCACATCTTAGATGATACTTCTGTAACTCCCCTTATAATGACTGAGATTAATTGCTTGGGATTTTGTTTTGGATGTTCATCTAAGAGAATTACCTTTAATTGTCAATGTTATAGCATATCATTGTACATCATAAAAGACTTGATGTTTCTAGGGCATGATACTATTTGACAAAGAACAAGGTGCCATTGACAATGTAGCTATTGTTCTTTACTTCAGTCTTGGGGGCCAACAAATTGCATTTGCCAAGATACCAAATTATTATCATCTTCATTTCTAGTTATTTACATCTAATGAAACGACAGGTTTAATCATAGTTAGAAGCTTGGGAGACTTGAATGGTAGGAATGTTGTTCATGCTTTGCATTTAAGCTACTGGAGAATGTTGTATCTGACAGTTCTAATGTTCTGGTTTTGCAGACTATCCAGATTCCATGTCTCTGTCATCCAGGCAAAGTTGTTCAAAACATAAGACGCTAAAACAATCTCAGTTTTGTCTAGGTGTGTATGGTCCAATCAGGATCATCATTTTTTTTTGTCTTGCATGTTAAATTCTTGACTTAAGGTTTAGGAACATATAAACTTTGGTTATCTGATTGCAAGATAACCTTCTTGTTAACCTTCTTGTTACTGTATTTGTCATATAGCTTGGATTGCATTAAGTTTGAATGAACAACTTCATTGGAAAATTGAATCATTTGGCTCTTTTAGCAATTGTTAGAGGAAAATATATTTTTTCTTTTGAACAATCAATTCAATCCGATGTTTGTTCTGTTGCATGTTCAAGTTATATGATTTGCTTTCAACAATCAAATGGCTTATGCTATATATCTGTTCCTTCTCCCCCTCCTGTGATGTCTCAAGCATCTCACCAAATTAAAGCATTTGCCAACTGCCACTAAGCTATGGTAAGTGCATAAAGTTCATGCTTTATGAAATTTAGAATGAAGATGAGAAAGCAAGGAATATGCAATATATACAATTATCACCACATGGCATGATATCCCTCTGAGACTAAGGGCACATTCAAATGCTCATTTCTCAACGCAACTTTAAAAGAAAAAAAAAAAAAAAGTGAATTCCACTTGATGGTGAAGAAACAGAGTTGTTGTCAATGATTCTCTGTTCTAGGCAGGGCATCTATGAAAGAGCAACTTCTTTTTCACTTTTTTTTTGGGGCTATAATCAAATTATTGGAGCCCAACAAAGATGGTTTACGCAAATAGTGTCACTAAATTGTTTATTCTTTTCGAATTTTGACTAGCACAAATATGTTTGGAATTTTGCATACAGCTGCACTTGCATTCGTTTCAACTACCTAATAAAAACTAGGGTAGTCTCTAACTAAATTTCTTTTGGTTTCAACTCTTTTCACATAACATGTGGTGATTCTTCTCTCAAAGATAATTTAAAATATATTATAGTAATATGATATGAATACAATATAAAAAAAATTTAGAAAAATAATACGATTTAAAATTGAAATTACGATAAAAATAAATTACGAAAATCCATACTCAACTTATAAGGTATTATCCATTTTAATTCAAAGATCTCATAATTTTGTTCTACAAAAAAAATCTCATAAGTATAGTTTAAATCTCAACTTATATATTATACTAGATGCTTATAATATCCAAATATGAAATTTAGATGTTATAAACTCCCTCTATTAAAACTTGACGTCCCAGTCAAATCAATATAAAATAAATATATAACCACAGAATTAAAGTTATACCAGACATTAAAATTTTAAAAGTGACTCTTATCGTATAGTATTTAGCTTATTTAGATTTTAAAAAATATGAAATAAAAAAAAATATGAAAGTGATATGATTTAAAATTGAGATTATAATAAAAATTAGTTGTAGAGACATGCACTCAACCTGTGAAATATTATCTAATTTGATCTGAAAATCTCACAATTTTATCCTATAAAAAAAACCTTACAAATATCAACTTATATATCATAACAAATCCTTGAAACATCTAAATATGAAACTAAAGTGTCATAGACTCTCTCTATTAAAGCTTGACGTTAAATCCAACACAAAACACAATAAAAAACACATAATTAAAATCATACCAGATATTAAATTTTAAAAATGACAACACTTAGCTTCTTTAAAGTTTTAAAGGTGATTTTTTAGATGTAACAATTAATTTTCGTCTTCTTGGTAATAAAGGTATAGATAGATTTTAATCTAAAAACTAGCGAGGGATTGATTCAATTTATAAATTTATCCACCCTTGATGGTAAGTGTTGGTAGGTTTAGGCTTTAATCTGTAATCTTTTGCTTGATGTTAATCTTGAATACTTGAGCTTGGACCTTTTTTAAGGTATTGATTTTGTCATGAGTTAAAAGAGAATAATCCTTTTGGAATGCATTTGAACTCTTCTCTGAAGTGTTAGATTTGTTACTTGTCCAATGAGGACGATGGTCAATGGCAATTTCATCCAACAATGATTTAGGACAATCATAGCAAGAATAAACCCAAAAGACAAATGGAAGAATCAACAAATTGAAGCCATTATTGTGACTATTTTAGTAATAAATTAAGGGAAAGCAAACGCAACACTCATTGAACAAAATTCAAAGCCATCGGCTCACCCAAAAAAAAAATTGAGCATAGCCAAAAGCAGTGTTCCCCACCTTCTTGATTTTTAGGCACATAAACATGGTTTATGGGCATACCTTTCTAATTTTTTTTCTATACCCTACCTTTTTAAAGTTCACATATGTTTTTCTAATAAAGAGGTTGCAAGCTGAAAGTAGTATAGAAGGTTGCAGAAACTCAACTTTAAATTCTAAATTTGTGAGATATTATCTTTTAAAATTGATTATAAATTAAATAATTAAATTTTGAATTCAACACACAATTGTTTATTTTTTAAAAATTTTATAGGTTAAAAATTAAGACTTTGACCTATTAGATATCACCTTTTAAAAGTGAATACAAGAGCCGGTTAGGCTAAGCTTTGGCTTCTCACATATCTTCTCTTTAATTCCAACAAACAACTGTATATCTACTAGCTATCATGTAACAATTTCCTGTCTGTATAAATATATAGCAAGTCTCATAGTCCAATTATATATCATAGTTGCATTCTTTCCCTTCTCTTTTTCTGTCTCTTCTGTTGTCAGTTGTGTTCTGTCTTCTGTTGGCTTTCAGCAAGAAAAAGAAGCAAAAAAATGGGGGCTCTTGATTATATTTCAAACTTTTGCTCCTTTACCAGCACAAGAAGCAAACGCAAACCAATGCAGGTAACAGCATAGGCACAGAAAAGAGCTTGTTTCTCTTTAGTACTTTTTCGATTCCCTTCTTTGCTTCATGCTCTGTGTTTGCAATGAACAATTAAAGAAAAAAATTAGATAGACAACTCTTGTTTTCTTTTCTAGTGATTCTGCATTTTTGCTAACCTTAATACTCAAGATGGTATGTGTTTTTCTTGCTCAGACAGTTGAAATCAAAGTTAAAATGGACTGTGATGGCTGTGAAAGAAGAGTCAAACATGCTGTTTCCTCCATGAAAGGTTCTATAACATAAAGCTCTTCCTCCCTCTATAATTTCATTAATATTTTCTCCGTTGAAGCTCAACCAGAAACAAACCCTTTACAGGCAAACGTCAAAAACCAGGAACAAATTATTGAATCTTTTGAGCTATACTAATAATTAAAATCAGATTTGAACTTGAGACCTTCGAATTGCATTAAAAGTAGACAAGAAGTACCATCTTTAGACAAAACTTTATCATCAAATAATAGCCAATATAATTGAAAGAAAGGCAGCTTTTGAAATGACATATGTAACATAAGAATTTCTGCAATCATGGTCACATGGAATGAAAGGGAAAAATAAAACAAATATCCCCAACAAAAATTTTGAGCCATTGATTCTAGCTTTTTTTGGTTTGACTTCGTTTTATTGCTCAATTGTCTTTTCTTTGCAATTTATTCCGTTTTTTATTACAGATTAAAGTTCAATCGATGATTACAAGATTATAATCTCAGAATTTAAAATTTAACTCAATTAGTTCATATAGTAATTCTTGACATCTGTCAACGAACATATTTAAAGTTCAAAACCTAACACTTACAACCCCTTCTTCTATCGGAGTGCGGCTTTCTTTGTTAAAAAAAAAAAAATTTAGTCTCTATGCACTGATCATCATATTACAAATAACATATTCATATTATTTTTTGTTCTTACCACTTTCTTCTTAATGCATGACTCTATATATAGGTGTAAAAACCGTGGAAGTAAATCGAAAACAAAGCCAGGTAACAGTAAGTGGCTACATTGATCCGAACAAGGTGTTAAAGAGAGTGAAAAGCACTGGCAAGACAGCAGAATTCTGGCCATACATCCCTCAACATCTAGTTTATTATCCTTATGTTTCTGGTGCCTATGACAAAAGGGCACCCGCCGGCTTTGTTCGAAACGTGGTGCAAGCTTTTCCAACTTCCTCCAATGTACCGGAGGAGAATTTCGTTTCGTTCTTCAGCGATGACAATGTTCATTCATGTTCGATAATGTAAGGACAATAATTTGCAAAATATTGTAGTAGGGTGAAATTAAGTTTGATGCTTAATTTTTGAAGATTATGTATTATTTTATTTTAACGGTTTTGGTACGATTTTAAGAATTTAAATTTTAAACATATTAAATGTTACTTTTTAAGTATAATTTATATGAAATAAATGAATTAAACTTGAACCGTATTATTTTATTCTTTGCAAATTGCTTTAATTAACCCCAAATAAGAACCGATCAAGAGAAAGGGAATGATATCTATATAAAGAACTATGAGATTCACTAATCTTTATGCTTTAAAAGTTGACCCTCTTTTATATTATTATTTTTAGCCCTTTCAAAAGGAAATTTAAACAAGCATGAGATTCACCAATAAGCCTAATTACGTTTTGCATATAATTTGGATGCTGTTTTTTATTTTTTTGTTTGAATTTTCTAATTTACTCTTAAATTTCCCTTAAATTTCCTACCCTACTATATATCTGATTGAAAAAATATTATGTGCTTAAGTTCTTTCAAACTTACAATTTTTAAGTGTCAACTCTAATAACATGTTAACTGATCTAAGAGATTATTAGTGTTTTGAATATTGTTTTATTTTGGTATATCAAATGCTTATTTTTTCCTCATGTGCATACAAATAGGTTTAATTATTCGCATAAACTATTAATAGAATATTGAACTCATTTATTTATTCAAAATTCAAATTATGACAATTTTAAATACAAAAAAAAAATTAAATAGTTGACTGATTTTAATCATCTTATACTAAATTTCATATATATATATAAAATTCAAAGCAAGGGGCAGATGTTCAAGATTGGAGAGTTTGGAGTATAAGATTCTTGCTTCCCACCACAAAATGGATGGAAACATGGTAATAATACATATGATGGTGTTGGACTGTTGTCAAAATATTTGTTGATACTAGAGAAAAAAAAAATCTTTTATCTAAGCCATAAAATATATTTTATAATCCCTCACAAATAAAATTATGCTCCTTTAATTTTCAAAAAATAATTGTGTTCCTTTAAGTTAAGTAATTCTATATGAATTATAGCTTGAAAAAAAAATTTTTTGATCATGAAGAAGCTAAAAATTTATTATTATTGTGAAAATTATAACAATTTGAAATGAATTAAAATTATATAATATCAAGGTAGATTTGTTTAATTTAGTGATTATCTTAAGTGATGATCAGAATTTAAAGTTTGGACCCTTCATATTACTCTTGGTTTTGTTTAAATATACCCAAAGGACAAAGAAAAAGTAAGAATTAATCAAATCATGAGCACTTGGAACCAATATCTTCTAAAGAAATTACAAGCAATATCTTAGCTATAAAGATCTTTGAGTTACACTTTCCATCTCAAACTTGAATATTCTATTTGATATTTCCTAGAATTAAAATATATAAATTTGTTTAAAATAAAAAAGTTTGATAATTTTCTCTAAAATTAGAGTTTATTATATATATATATTTAGTTTTTAATCTACTTTTAATCTTTCCAACCTCTATCTACTTAATTCGCATGAGGAAAACATTAGGTTTCTAAATTCTCTCAAATCTGTAACTTTAAAAAATCTATTTAGTATATATGTCATTTGACTTAGTTAATTTTTTTAATAATATAGTTTACTTAATTTTCGTATTTACAATTATATTATTTTTATTTTTTACTCAAAATTTTACTAGCCAAAAAACCTGAAAGCTTTTTATGGTGAAATACAAGAATGAGTTACAAAAATAAAAATATTAAAAATATATAAAAAAAATGATTTCATTTATTTTGAAACATTTAAAAACAAAATTAAAGAGTTAAGGCGTTTTATTTGAAAAATATTGGATATAATAGAAAAAGCTCTCTTCTTTTACTTATTTGTTAATTACTTTTCAATATATACTTAGTCATCATTCGCATGTTTTAAATTGCGAAACTCATACATCATTCCCTTCATCGACACTTATACGTGATTTTACACGTAATATCAAGGCAAGCATGCTACTTATATAAGTAATCACATTATCATCTATGAAATATAAAAAAAAATTTGGTACAAACATTATCGAGTATGCAGATTATTCTCGTTTTACCACTCTCTTTCTTTGCTCTTAACTTTTTCTCCATTTTTTAAGATATTTCATTAATTTGAGTATAAGAGCAAATCTCAAAATTTTAATTTTAATGCTTGTTGCCCTTTCACTTTGATAAATTTGACAAATTCACCAATTAAGCTTCCAATAAATCTTACCGTCAAAAAATTTATATTATATAAAAATTACATATGATAATCCTCTTTCAATTTAAGATTTAAATTCAAGATCTTCAAATTACAATTTCAAGCTTTTACGGTCTAATTGTCCCATTGAAAAATATAATATAAAATCTAAGATACCTTTTCATATTTAATATTTGAGTTACTTGATTATGAATTAATACTAAATTATACAAAAACAAAAAAATATTATAAATAGAAAAGAAATATGTAAGGATGGTAATTTTATTCATATTTGATAAATTATCTATGGTATATGGTAAATTTGTATTTGATCAAGTAAACGGGTTCAAATTAGAGGATGGATTGGTAATACCTACCCCAATCATCTTGACATATATAAAATATTTTCATTTCTCTTTTATTTTTTGATAATTAAAATAATTTATCTATTATGAAAATATATAAATTACAAAAATATTTTTTAAATCATTTTTTTATGCTTTAAGCAATACTTTAATTTGACTGCATTATTATTTAAAGACCATTTTATTATTTTATTATTTCTCCTTTAATTTACTACTCCCATTCTTATTTAAAGACCAAATTTTTAATGCTTTTGAGCTTTTTTTTTTTTTTTATCTTTTTGTTATTTTTGTTACTTTAAAAAATGAAAATAAATTTTTAATTAATTTTGTTAGATTACATGTTTGATATTTTTAATTATTTTATAATTTTTTTAAATTATAATCCAGTATTCAAATTTTAATGAAGTTATCATTATTCATTAGATACAAAAATGAATATAAAAAATATTATTTGACAATTATAGATACAAAAATAAATATAAACATTATAAAATATATCATACCTGTCGTAATAGTGAACCGTTGTTATCTCCAGAAGTATGATGAGGACATAAAGTAATTAGTGCTTTAAGGTGAATAAACACTAATACAAGTTGTAATATTTAATAGGTATATAAACAAATAAACAAATCCATTCACTCCACTTTTTGCCTCCCTCATTATCCGCTCCATTTCATAGTGAATGCAATTTTTTTTGTTTGTCATTCTAAACGAAACCCACAAAATTCTCTCATATCGTCAAATCTTCTCTAGCTTATTCCATTAGATAATGCCTTCCTTCGCTTCATTTCTCAGCATTAATCAAATCATTGTAAGTTTGCTTTCCTTACATAAGAAGCTAAAATTAATAATAAAAAGATCTATAAGTCGGATTAGATTGGACCGGACTCAATCAGTCATTTAAAAGTTTTGTTTAAGGCTTAGTTCAGTTTGTCGGATTCAAGAGACTTAAAATTCTTTTAAAAGAATAAAATATTAAAATATTATTAAAATATAAATATTTTAACATTTTTTAATTAAAATTATATTTAAAAATATTTATTAATAATTTAACATCTCGGGTCAGATCAGGCTTGAGTTTGCAAATTTTTATTTAAAACTTGACCCATAAACATGTTTAATGAGATTCACATCAAAAATTAAGTAAACAATTTTTTTTACTCAAAAATTTAATATCATTAAAAAGAAAAAAGCACACAATGTCTCGACTCAAATGATAGCATAACGTTTATTAAAACTTTATCTTAAAATTAAGATCTCATATTTGAATTTCATTTTTCAATATTGCTTGAAGATGTAAAATCTCATTTGAAATAACTAGAAAAAATCATGTATTATAGGTATAAGTTATAATCTTCAACAACAAACAAGTTTTTTTTTTTTCTTCTTTGATGAATGTTATCCTTGTAGGCGTCACAATTCGATTTAATCATTAACAAAGAAAATAAATGTCCTCATTATAGCTTTTCGGGTTATTTATTGAGTTTTTCCCAAATTTTATCTTTTTAAAAAAATTTTCTTTTACCTTTCAAAAATATAAATAAATAAATGACCCTCATTTTGTGCCTTCTGTAATAAATTAAATTATGGTTATGCATATATGCACCAAATTTCTACCATAAACTTATTTGTTGAGGGATTGAATTATCCGTTTAAATCTTAAAGCTTGATTAATTTTTTAAAAACTTTAGTCTAAAATATGAAGACTCAAAAAAATGAGGTTTTTTTTTTTTTTTTTTTTTTTTTAAATCAGGCCAAGTCTTGATTCCAAGGCTTACTGTTGAACCCAACCCAACTCATTTTTAATTATATAATATATTACTTTTATATTTATATATATTATGTGAATTATATCATATAAAGAATAAATATATAGAATATTGCATGGTAAGCATTAGTAATTATGTTAAGTTATTTATATTTTAAAACTTAATAAAAATTAATAAATATTACTGAAGATTAAATAAAATTAACATTTTTATTTTTTTTAGAAAAATATGTAATTTGGACAAACATAGATATAATCTTAAACTCAAATTCCTTAGTCGAATCAAACTTAAATAAGCATGTATAATATTGATATCAGCCTAAATTTGATCCGATTTGATTCATTTTTAATTATATAATATATAATATATTTATATTTATACTTATATTTATGTTTATATTTATTTATATTATGTTAATTATATGAAATAAATGAAAAATATAGAATATTGCATTGCAAACATTAGAATTAATTATGTTAGGTTATTTATGTTTAAAACTTAAATAGAAAAAGAATTAAAATCCCTAAAGATTAAATAAAAATAATAATTTTCTCTTATTTTTAAAAAATACAATTTGGTCGACCCTGAGTTGTTTCATGGGTCTGGAATAATTTGATAGGCTCAAATTGTTAGATCAACCCAGACTTAAACAAGCTTGTACAGTATTGCTACTAGCCTAAGCTCAACCCGACTTGATCCATGGAGATCTCTATTTGGCATTTTTTATAATATTTCTTTCAAGTGGAAAATATGATTAATTTATAAACATATGCATTTAGGAAAAACAAAAACTTTATAATAAAAAAAATATGGGTTAATATTATAATTGTCTATAAATTATAATAAAATATTTAATGTGATATCTAAATTATAAATTTATTAATTAATATAGTACTTAAAAAGTTGTTTATGTGTTATATATCATCAATTGAAATTAATCACATTAGGTATTAATATTACATTAATTAACACATTTATAATTCAGATATTATATTAAAAATTTTTTAAATTCATATATCATATTAAATATTTCACTATAATTTAAGAATCATTCGTAAATTAATCTTAAAAAAAAAAAATAAAAAAAAAAACCATGTGTCGTCAGCTTCAACAAAATTTAGTTTCAAACAAAAAGCAAAAGCATGAGCAAAATTTTAAGTTTGGCTCCCTAGTGGCAAGCATAGTCTTCACAATTTCAACAACATATCCCTAAATTTTGGCATTAAATTTAATGGACTGACGTATATGTAATATTAATTTATTAAATCGTGGTATTTATCATTTTCCACTTAGCAACTCACATATCGATATGATCCTATCTAAATAATTAATGCAAAGAGGCAACAAAACAAGACAAACTTATGATCTTCCTTATAATCTTAAAATAATTGTGGTGATAGATATTTCGGCGATCTTATGATTAATTATGTATTATCAAAGTTAATCATTATTTTTTTTAATTTATAGATATGATAATTCATATAATCGTATTATATTTATTTTATATTAAAAACGTTTAAAACATAAAAATTATCGTATCATAATTTATATATAATCACATCTTTTTTGTATTTATATAATATTATTATATTATGTTTAAAATTATCATATTATTAATTTTTTTTAGATTTTTATTTTTTTTTGCAAAAAAATTAATCCATGATTACTTCTGTCAAGTTTCTGCCGCTATATGATATGAGAGAATTATTATAGAATTATAAAGAAGTAATAGATAAATAATTTATTCAAATTAAAAGTAAAGAGGGAGAAATGGAGATGAATGATTATAGGGAGCACCATCCCCTTGTTTTAGATTGGAGTAATCTTTGGTGAAGGTTCTATTAAATGGCCGGTAGCCTTTTCTTTTAATCTATTCTAGGCAATACATAATAAGACCTAGTTCTCTCTTATTTCTAAAACTTAAACCTCTAGTATCAAGATTTTATCCCAAAATTTAAGGTTTTTTTTTTAATTTTTAATTTATTCTTAAATCTTTCCTACCCTTATATTTATTTAGTTAAAGAAAATATTATCTACATAAATTCTTTCAAATCCACAATTTTTAAGCGTTAGTTACAATATTATTAATTTTGTTGACGTTTGCCATGCAAGGCAAATTTTTTTATACTTAAACTTTAAAAAATGTACATTTTGATACTTAAAAAATATACAATTTACATTTTAAACTTTCAAATAGTGTATCATTAACATAATTTGCATATATGACATCTAAAAAGTTATAATTATATCATATATATATATGTTATTTATTAAATAAATATGTTAAATATTTTGTAGAACTTTCATGTGAATGTAATGCAAATGTCATTCGGTAACTAATAATTGATTGATCTTGAACAAAAATTTTGTAAAACTTTCATGCATGTGAATGTAATGCAGATGTCATTTGGTAACTAATAATTGATTGATCTTGAACAAAATTCTTTTTGTTTATGAAAAAATATTTCTTTATTTATATTAAAAAGAATGTTGATGGTATGTGTGCTAAATACGTAACTTTATAATATTAGTCAAATATCACGTATAATAAGTTGATTGAATTTATGAAATTAAAATTTTGGTTAACATAATATATATTTGAAAGTTTAGGATACAAATTTTACAATTCATCTTTTTAAAAATTTGTTAATTTTTTCAAAATTCAAATATCAAATTTATTATTCATTTAATATTAAATAATTATAATTGTTTTTATTATCGATAATAAAATCACATTAGACATTACAATCGAAGTTACTTTTAATTGCAATTAAAAAAGTTAATCACAAACGCAATACCAAAATGTGATTAAATTTGCATTCAAAATCTCAATTACGATAGATTTGTTCTCAACCGTAAATGCTAGTATGAATATAAATATATATATATATATATGTATGTATGTATACACATTCACTTAATTGCTTTTTTAGTTGTGATTATTAGGGTTAAGAAAAAAAATTCAAGCCATAATATCTGATTCAATTTAGATTAATTTTTTTCTATTATGTTTGGATAATAAAACTTTCTTATTCAATTCATTTTTGGTTCACAAGTTTAAAAATCAAAATTATCTAAATAGAATTTTATATTTTATTAATATTCTAATTTTTTTAGTTTTAATAAAATAAAAATAAGTATTTATTTTAAAATATATATAATAAATTAAAATACTATAAAAAATACAACATTTCAAAATCCATGAACCAAACTAATTTGAATGAGTAAAATTTGATTTAAATGAATTGATTACAAATACAATTCAATTTGGTTTCAGAAAACCAAAAATATTCCATATCAATTGTAATTTTTGTCCCAATAATCAAATCGAATCAAACTATATCAACCCAAGTGATTGCTTTCAATCACAATTGAAATGTCAAACTATACAAGTCCACAAGTTAAGTTGATCTAGGCATGCCACATGCATAAATTTTGGCATTGCCACATGCATATTCGTTACTATTAAGTAAAAATTTAGTGACACTAGGTTTGTAATTGTAAGACAACGAGGCACGAATATTCAATTAAATAATTTCCTTGAACTTATTAGGTTTATAGGCATGCTATTGAAGTGGGGTGGAATTATGAGGGACGTTGGAATTTTGTGAATTTTATTAGATTCTAAAGCATTGGTGGAAGATTTATTGATGACATGTAAGGGGCAAAAGAAGAAAATATTAACCTTTATAGGAGCCTGCAAAAACATTTCATATTAGCCCTGTCCATCACAATCAATCCTACACATTTTTTGCAATAATCAATGATGGTAATAGATTAGGTCGGAGTGAGTTTTTGTTCGTTTTGAACTCAATTCGATTATATATTGATAAAATTTGAATCCAACTTGAAATTTTTTTTTATTTTTTTATACTCAAATTTGATCTGATCTAATATTGCATAAACAATATTCGATTCGAAATTAATAAAATATTATTTTTTAAATATAAATATAAATATATAAATATATATAATAAATAATTAAATAATTAATTAAAAATTAATTTTTATATAATATTGGATCAAATCGAGTTTAGGCAAACTCGAATCTGATTCGACCTTATCTTTTTTCTTAACATTACTTAATCTAATCCAACTCAAAATTCGATTTAAAAAAAAAAATTGACCCAATGTGATTAAATCTTATCAAAATCCATCGATAAAGGATTGAGCTACCATCCCTAACAATAATAGATTTAGTCGATTCCAATTTTGCATTTTTGAACTTCGTAGCATAGCTAGAAAAATCAACTTGTTGTCCTTGTAGTTGTTGTTCACGTGCTAAAGATTGTTTTGGTTACATTTTTTTTTTTTTTTTGGTTCTTGTTTACCTTTCATTTTCTTTTATCCTTTTTTACTTTTGGCAGGGCGAGGAAGGAGGGGTGAAACGATGGATGTGAAAAGGGGAAAAATGGAATTAGCAAAAGTAAGCGAGAGTAAACAGACATGATAATTTTTAACATTATATGAAAAAATATATAAAATTAATTAATATGATTTAAAATTTTGATAAAAATTATATATGAGTTAAATAAAAACTAAAAATTTATTTTATTTTTGACATGTCAACAAAATTATGATATGAAAATTTGTGTCTAAGTAAAATATTTTATCATTGTTCATTTGAATTGAAATTTATTTCGTTATGTATGATTTTGAGTTATACTGTAGAAGTTAACCCCCATGTATGGTAATAGTGGCCAACCCTAAGCAGAGAGTTAGGCCAAACCATGCTTGTTGGAAGAGAATTTGATCCAAACCCATAAAATTTCAATCCAACTTTGATCATGTAGTAGCCTTTCTTATTGATTTTGGGTTGCCTTAGCTAATTTGAAAATAATAATGTATTTGACATTTTAATGATCATAAACTCTCTTGGCTTCATATTCAAATCTCATATATCTATCACAGCAAACTATTAAACAGTGAATATTTATTAAATTATATGTAATGTATAATAAATTATTAATTTTTTCAATAATATAATTATGTGACTTGATTTGAATAAAAATAATATATGTTGATTCAAACAATTTTTTTCTTGCGTTACTAGAAGTCAAGGGCAATTCCAATTTCCTTGTTTCTGCTTGTCCTGAAAATACATGGGAATTTTGTGTTGATATGCATTGTGTACCTTGCACAAATACTAAGATCTTGAAAAATTAATGATCTTACTTACTTGGCATGATATAAAAGCTATATCTTGTGCCATAATATAATGTTCTTGCAGAGTCTCCAGCTGTAGAACAGGTTGAAGGTGGATTTCAGTCATGTTTCTGATCAGCTCTTTGAGTAGCCATAAACTTTAATTGTTCATTACATGTGAACCAGTTTGTGAAAACAGCACATCTAGCTACCAATTATCCTTCCTAAATGTGTTTGTGTGTATTAGTAACCTCTATGGGAAGAAAAAGTGTTGGTTTTGGTGATCTACTAACCACCTCAAGAACAAGAGTTTTGTGCATCCATATATGCATGTTGTGCACTCCAAGTTTATGCAAGAAATTAAGTAAAAAAATTCACTAAGCTTTCATATAAGCTGAAACAAAACCTAACCTACAAATAATAGTAAGAAATCAACCTAATCTTTTTTAGAGTAAATAAACCCTAAATAGGAAACATGAGAGAATACTTTTTTTTTTTTCAATACCCTTTGTTAAGAATAATATATAGTTTTCATAAGAATAATAATATAGAAAAAAAAGGTGCCTATATAATTCCAAAAAAAATAAATTAATTTTTTTTTAAAAGAAAAAGATATTAAAAAATTTGACAAAACTCGAAATTTAACTTAATTGATTGATACAATCACTTTTAATAAGTGAAATTTAGTAAATTTAGAGTTTAAATTCTAACATATGTAATCTCTACTCATAGCCTTATGTTACAATTTTTTTGTAAAAAAAAAAAAAAAACTGGCATTATATATATTATTTTGCAAATTTTTTATTTTTGTCTTGAAAAACAACTTCTATTATTGAATTAAAAATTAAATTTTGGCATTATGACTAAGGCTTATCTTAGGAGGAAAATGACAAAGTGTTCCGGTTGTTAAAGTGTTACACCACAAGTGGCAGTGATGGCATGTTGAGACCAAGACAAACTGCCATTAATCTTAAACGACACTATGGAATGCGACATTCCCTCCCTTCCATCTCTTTCCCTTGTTTTTGTTTTAACTTGCTTTTTCATCACTTCCATGGTGGCAACTTAACATTGCAACCTACAAAATATGCGACAGAGCTAGCAAATGCCGTGTTGGAAAATGAAGGCAAACTTTGGAGCAGTAAATTCAAAATGCCCCACATGACTTCCTTTTGGTGCATTAAAACCAATTTTTTCCCCCCAAACACCACCTTCTTTTTTTTTACTATAATTGGGAAGCCTCACAGTTATCTTTCAAAGCTCAGCAACAAACATACATTCCATCAAAGGGACGATGGTTTTTAATATAATGGTTTGGTTCAGATTTAATTTTTTGTTTTTATTATTGTATAAGATTATAAATTTTTAAAATTTGATTTGAATTTGAACCAAATTTTTATATAATCCAATCTGAAAAGAATTATACTGATTCATTCATCAATTTTTAAATTTTATTCATTTTTATATATTATTTTAATATATTTAAATATATTTTGAGTCCCAATAATTAGAGTTATGTCTTGAAAATTTTGGTTTTGGATTGTTTATGAATTATGGATTTCAACTCAATTCTTGTTATATGAGATTTTGTGTCAATTGTGGCAACCACAAATCTCAAGTGATTTCGAGTTTAGGGTTCTTTAAGATTAGATATCAAGTGATTTTGTATTTTTTTTTTCTTTTGTTAACTCCAAAAATCATATTTGAATATGATAAACGAAAAAAGAAATCTATGTCTAGCATATCAATATAAATTATAATATGATAATTATTTTATTTATACATATTAAATATGAAATAAATAAATATAAATATAATAAATATTAAATTTAATAATCTTTACTATAATTTTAGAGAACTAATAATCTTCTATCACTTGTTTTATTTAATCCCCAGGGCCCTGGCCTTTGCTTTCTGCTTAAGCAATTTTCTTTATGTTTTCCTTCTTTTCTTTGAAAAGGCTGCCCAAAGTTGAATTATAGAGTTGATTAGTACAGTTGTTTTAGTGTCTTTACTTGTAAAAGCATGGTGCATTATGGAAAAAGCCTTAGGTATCCTACAAACTTGTTAATCTAAACAAAAGATAAAGGAGCATCAAAGCTTTTTGGATGAAGGATTTTTACTAAGTAGGAAACAACAAAAATGACAGAATAAATTTTATTTATGGATGTCCTTTTGTCAGTGGAGATCTTTTTTAGAAAAAGTTAATCCAATTTTTAAAGTTTTGCCCAACCTATCAAAATTTGAAGCCAACCCAATCTACTTTGATGGGGAAAAATCAATAACATGAATCCGTCCAATCCAAATCTTAAACAATTCAATTTTGAATTAATTCAAACTCAAAAGAATTGAAATAATTTGAATGTAAATTAATTTGATTTTAAAACATTATAATTTAAATATGAACTAACTCAAATTCAACTAATTTAAATATCAAACTTACATTATTCGAATATAAAATAATTTGAATTGGTTTTGATTTAAAATAATTTAATTAGGATTGATGCAACACTAAATCCACCCAGCTTACCTTATTGTCATGTCAAAATAAATTAATTTAAAATTTGAAATTAATCTAAACTTAAAAGATCATTAAAAATAATCTAAAATGATTAAATAATTTAATCTCGAAATGATAACGTTTAACGTCTCAATTTCAAATGTTTGTAAATCAAAACATCCAAAATGACCTAATTTGAATTGACCCGACCGACCCTAGTGCCACATCTACAGCGTGTTTCATTTTAAAACCGGGTCCCTTTCCATTTAAAGATAAAGCTGCATGCTTTGACTTCGGAACAAAATGCCAAGTATTTTATAACTTATTAGTAAATATATTAATTTAAAACATAATACGATATTACAAAATAATCATATATTATAATTTAAAATTTTAATAAAAATTATATATAAATTTAATAAAATAAAAATATATATATCATATTTTTATATAAATATAAATTATAATATATAATTTATATATATAAATATATATAAATATAAATATTTTATATTATATAAATATATAAATTATCAAATCTATTAATTAAATTACAAAAATAGGTTGAGAGGGAAATAGAAAATAGAGGGACCAACTCGCTTTATTGTTTTCCGAGAGAGAGAGAGAGAGAGAGAAAAGTAGAAAAGTTTCCGTGGCCGAGAAAAAAGTAGGACACCATTGCTTTGGCGGTAGGGGATACCCTTAACGAGAAAGGTGAGTAATTTTCTCGGTTTTCTAAATTAGACGGAAAATATAATAAAATTAAAATATAAAAAGAAAGAAAAACTTTGAGTTACTTTTTTTTATAATAAAGATAGACTTAATTTAATCTCATGTAATACCCTAGTGTTTTAGTGTGATATATTAAAATTCATAATATTAATGGTCAACAACTATATTTAATATAATAATATTTTGTACATTTTTTTTGGTAATTTTAAAGAATTTCTTAAAGCATTTATTAGTAAAATTTTAAAAATAATTTTTTTTCAATTTCCCAAATATCATATTTACAATTTCATAGTATGGTTGAAATTTTGAAAAGTTAAAAAAAATTGGGGAAAATCTCTAATGAAGAGTATTTTCTATTTCAATAATTAGAAATTAGTGAAATATTTTATTGAAAAATAAGAAAAAGAGCGTAATTATGTAGCTTTAATCATAGTAGGAATTTATCATATAAAATAACTTCAATTTACATATACCATCTTACAATGTTCAAGTACAAATTCATTAAAAAATCAAGAATATATATAAGTAAAATCTAAATAAACCAGAGTAAAAAAATAAAAGCAAAAGGACTCAATTGTAAATGCAATCTAACTTGGGCATAACCCAAAATACTCCTAAATAAGACAAAAGAGGACAAAAAAAATCCTTATTATGCTTATCTAGTGGACAAACCTTTTACAAAATTCTCTTCAGTACCTAGAAATCACTGCCCACATAGTGTTAATTTGTTAAAATTTTTTTGTTAAATCAAAACAAATAAAATGCTCAAACTGAACCAAAATTTTATTTAATTGATTTATATAATTATTTTTAAAAAATAATATTTAATAATTTTAAAATTTATATCTCAATATCTGTAATAATTTTATATTTACATATTGCAACTTCCTATATAAAAATAAAAAGCTCAAATTAAAATATAATATATATAAAATTATCTCATACACGAAAATTTTAAATTTCACCTAAGACATTAAAAAACTAATGGAACGCACATATAACTTTTTAACTGCTTATATATATATATATTATATATATATATATATACATATATATATCCATGAAAATACAAATATAAATTAAAGGTAAGAGCATGCACTGTTTTGGTGAGGCTGAGATGGCAATGGCTCTCAAAGCATGTCTTTAGGTGTATATGAAGGCATATCTCTCCTATATATCTCTCTCTAACCATCTCAGTTTCCATCAAGCAGAGCGATAATGACGACTTTTCTGCTCTCACTCGCCTTTTTCCTTGTCTTTCTCCCCATCCAAACGGTACTTTCTTCATCAACGGATTCATTTGTCTTTGGAGGCTGCACCCAACAAAAATACACACCTAACTCACCCTACGATTCCAACCTCAACTCCCTACTCACTTCCCTGGTTAACTCAGCCACTTACTCCTCCTACAACAACTTCACCATCATGGGCTCAAGTCCCCAAGACGTTGTCTACGGCCTTTACCAGTGTCGTGGCGACCTGTCCATGCCCGACTGCGCCACCTGCGTTGCCCGTGCAGTGAGCCAAACCGGTAACTTATGCCCGACCGCATGTGGTGGCGCGGTTCAGTTGCAAGGCTGCTACGTCAAGTACGACAACTCTACGTTCCTAGGAGTTGAGGATAAGACTGTGGTGCAGAAAAAGTGTGGGCCGTCCGTGGAGTATGAGAAGGAGTCTGAGATTGTGGGCCGTCGAGATGCGATGATGGCTGGATTGATGGGCGCTGGTGGCCCATTCAGAGTTGGTGGGTCAGGGGAAGTCCAAGGTTTGGCCCAATGTGAGGGGGATCTGAGCGTTGGTCAATGTCAGGATTGTTTGTCAGATGCCATCGGACGGCTGAAAAGCGAATGCGGAGCGGCTGCTTATGGTGATATGTACTTGGGCAAGTGTTATGCCAGATTCTCCACTTCTGGGGTTTCGGATAATCACTATTTTGCTAAATCCCATAATGGTAAAACCTCTTAAACACACTTTTTTATACTTATGAAATAGAAACAATTCTAGAAATTGCCTCACAAATATTGGATCTAATGGTTGCTATCGGTGATAACGGATCGAATTTAATTCAAAATTTATTATTTTAATTAATACATAATATCATAAAATTTTAAAGTTTAATTTAAATCTAAATTGATTAACCTCTTAAGAAATGAATTGATTTTTTAATTTTTGATGAGTTTATTTTATTTAATAATGTTAATTTAATTTAATTTAATTTATTATTTGTCTTCTATATGTGAATAAATTACATGCTTCTTTCTCTCATTTCTTTTCATATATTTTATCACTAATAAAAATATTTTTGGTATAATGTACTTCTTTATAGTTATATAATGTCTATATTCAATCTAATAAAAAATTAATAGAATTAATTAATTAATTAATAATTAATTTGAATAATATTATTATAAAAAAAATTTGCATAAATTAATCAGCAACTATCATAATGATGTTAATGCAATTAAGTTTTTCAAATTTCATATTTCTTAGAATATATAAATAAAATAGTCAAACACTGTGCTTTGAAAAGAAACTATAACTTTCTATATTCATTAAAATGACAACAAAAATTACCCAAAGCTATTTGTTTTTAATAAAAGCAATAAAAATATTACCATTTTGAATATTCTGCGTTTAATTACATCATGTAGTACATTAGCAAATAAAGAACATCAAATTATCAAGATATTCTGGACTTTGCCATTCATCTAGACTTCCTAAGAAAAGTGTTGAGCAGAAATGGTAAAATCTTAATCTTTGAATACTCTTTTTCTTCATCACAAAATTGTTTATTAATAAAATTAAATTAAACTTTAACATTTATTTAATTTTAATAAAATTAACTTTGGTTAATAAATATGTATCTTTTAATATGGTAACAAATAAGATGTAAATAGATCAAATATAAATGAATTTTATTATATTTATGATCTATTTTTTAATTAACAGATTTTAAAGTGCTTATTTTTTGTAATCGTTTGTTAAATTTAATAAATAAATAGAAATCAAACCCTTTATTTACACATTTAATAATAAATATATAATTTTTGTAAAAATAAAAAAATAAATTTGGTGTGGTTTGGCCTACTGAAATTTTTTATTTGATTCATGGAGATGCTAACATGATTCTTTGAATTTCAATTAACTATTATTATTGGAATACAGGTAAATGACATTCCAACTTTTCCAGAACATAATGGTGGAATTGATTTGCTTTTGGTCGATCTTTTCTTTCAAGATATCCAACTTTTCTTCCACCTTTTCTTTCAAAAGAAGAGCAAAGTAAAGATGGAAAGACGTGCCCAATGCAAAGTTGAAAGGAGGAAAAGGGAGGCTAAGATTCCTCTCTGCCCTCCACTTAACAAAGTTGCCTTGTCTCAATGTGAAAAAAAATGTCATATTCTTTTTGTAAAGCTGCAAATGATGTTCCTTTTGTGATTTTATTTGTGCATGTTATTAAACTTTTCATCCTAAGTTTCGTCCCTTAATAATTAGTAATATCCTAATATTCATGTCTAATTGCTAACTTATAAGGTTATCATTGTTAGTTTATTTTTAACCTAATAACAATAATTGTTGTTAAAGGTATAAGCCAACAAAGTAGCATCTATTAACTAGTTTATAGGACATAGAGAAAACCTTAAAAGAATATGCATGAATCTATAGGAATCTCTTTCTACAATTGTGGGCTAAGTTCATGTCATATCATGACTAATAGTTTACTTGGAATTTGTTTTTTTGAAATTCTTAATCTATGCATCAATTTATAGGAATCTCTTTCTACAGTTGTGGGCTAAGTTCATGTCATATCATTACTAATAGTTTACTTTGAAATGTTTTTTTTGAAATTTTTAATCTATTCTTAAACTTCATACCCTATTACATATTTGGTCAAAGAGAATATTACACGCCTCAACTCTCTTGAAGCCGTAATCTCCAAGTGCTAACTATAATGAAACGTTAACTGATCCAAATGATAGTTAACAGTTTACTTGAAATTTTTATTTAATCTAATTATAGTATAATTTTTTAAATTAATTAAAATACATTTGTTTAACCAATCACACATTATAGGTATAATATTCTGATAATCAACTTCAATAGAGAGATATCTATCATTTTTTAAAAGTTCATACAAGAATATAAGATATGCGATTAACATATTTTGTAATCTTAAAAATTCATTGTCATACAACTATTAGCAGTGAAGGGATGTAAGTTAAGCTAGAGGGAATGTTGGCTTCTTCCCAAAATTTTTAAAGTCTCTTTATCTATAAGAATATATAAAAACTGTCCTTTTTTGATTTTTTTCTTACCACATTAGTAATGTCAAAACAATATGATTGTTCGATTATTTTGAGATTTTGAGATATTGTTTTTAAGGTTGATGTGCAGTGTGTTTTGCGCTACTATTTTATTTCTCATTGCGTAAGAGTTTTTCTATTTTTGTCATTTTCTTCATCCAGGTTGGTTTTTTCATTTGGTCTTATGTTTTAGTTGCTTGTTTTTTTTTTTATTTTCTTTTTTGTCGACAAAGTAATTCCAGTTGAGTTAACTCATAATTCAAATAATTTTGATGTTTTTGTTTGTGGGTATAGGTATTTTGCAATTTATGATTTTTTTCATGCATTGTACATATTGTTATTTTTATAGTTTATAGGTTTCATTTTTGTGTTTTGATTTTTTTCTATGCATTATGTTTTTTTTTCATGCATGGTATTTTTTTTTGTTCAGTTGTGGTTTTTTTTTTTTGGTTTTGTGTTAGTAATTAGAGATGTGTTTATGTTGGAAATTGAGTGTTTTTGTTTTGTTTTTATGTTTTGTTTATTAAATTATTTTTGAGTTTTTTTTTGTTGTATAAAAAAGTACATGATATTTTAATAATTTATTTGAGTTATTTTTTGTTTTTTTTTTATGCATGTGTGTTATTTGTTTTATTGTTTTTGTTTTGCATGTGTTGTATAAGTTGTCATTTTTGTGGTTTCTGAGTTTTAGTATTGTGTTTGAATGGTTTTGATTGTTATTATAATAAGTTGTGAGTGTTGGTTTTATTCACGGTGGGAGTTTTTTTTGTTGTTTGTATATATTTGAAAGTTTAATGTATTTTTCGGTATTTACTATTAGTTTGCTAATTTTGATTTGTTTTTATTGCAATTGAAGCTTGCTCGAATTGATAGTGGTTGTATAGATTGTGTCTATATAAGATAAAGTGGTTGATATACAATAGGAAAAAGAAACTTTTATGGAATCTGAAAATTTGGTTGTGATGTTAGGTAAGTGTAGATATCTTATGTTATTCTGTTGTTAGATAATGGTTTTGAATTTTAAATATTTAAGTGTTTTGGTTGTAATTAAATTATTGTATATGATTAGAACTATTAATATTTGTTTTGAGACTTACAGGTAGTTGGACTTTATGGTTTACATTTTGATAATTAAAATTTTATTTTTTAAAGGTATTGGTCATGTGTTAGAATGTTTTTGTTGTAAGTAATACTATTATTTAGTTTATTTATTAGTTTTGTTGGAATCAATTTATGCAGGTTATTATTAATTAAAGGTTTGGGGGAAGATTTTGAAATTCTAAAGTTGATTTAAAATTAGGTGTTAAATGATTATTATCTATTTAATTATAATATAAAAGATTTCGTAATTGCTTTATATCATTGTTTTGTTTATTATTTAAGTTTGTACTTGATTTTGTGATTGATAAAGTGTATGCACTTTTTAGTTTGATTTTATTGAGTTTTTTTTTTTTTTTTGTATTCTTACAATTTTGTTGTGATTCTATTAATGGTTTTGTGGTTTGTAAAAATTTGTTGACTTTACTGTTATTTAAAGATTCTTGCTGTTAACAATTAAGTTAAGGTTTGTTTTATGGTGTTGTTGGTATTTAGTATTTGAATTAGTTTTAGTTTTGGAATGGTTGTTATTCTATTTTTATTTTTATTGTGGTTTGAGTAATTGGTGATGAATGTTGTTTTGGCAATGAGTGTTTTGTTGTTTATGATGTTGTTAGCGATGAATGTTGTTTGGCAATAGTGCTTTGTTTATAATTTTGAGATAAATTTTTTATAAGTGGTTTATGTTTTTTTGCATGATTTAATTGATTTGTATTAAGATTTTTTTAATGTGTTGGATTATGTTATTTTAGATTCTTTATGTTTTTTGTTTGTATTTTTTGAGTGTTTAATTATATTATTTTGAATTGGTGTTTGCAAATAGCAAGATCATATATCTTCGGTTTGTTTGTTCTATATGATTATATGTTCATGCCTCAAAGATACTTTATATATATATATATAATTTTTATGTATTTTTTATATTTACTTCTAATTTTTTTTTTTTGTTTATTTTTACCATATCAAAAATCTGATCAAACTAATGGTGGTTGAGTAGATTGTAGTTATGACAGTTTTGAATACATGTTATTTTATTTTTATTTTTATTGTGTTTTTTATAGTTGATGTAAGGTTATACAATTGTATAGACTGTGATGAATATTGTTATACTAATAGAATGGTTTGTTTGTAAATCTAAGGTAGTTTTTTTTAAGTGGTTTACATTTTTTTTGCATAATTTAATTGATTTGTATTAGAATTTTTTTCATGTATTGGACTATGTTATTTTATATTTATTGTGTTATTAGCTTACATATTTTGAGAGTTTGTTTTAATAATATTTACACTAATTAATTAGCATAGCTACATCAACAATCAAGTTTAGGTTTTGCATAATGTAATTGTTTTAATCGTAATGATGTTAGAGTTTGTGTTTTTTGACTAAGGTAAGTATAATTTTATTTTGCATTTTTATGTTGTTACTGTTATTAGAAGTTTGATATTGGTATGGTTTGTTGGCTTCTAGTTATAGGCGAGTGTAAAGATGTTTTAATCTGGGTGATGATTGATTACTATATATGCTTGAATTGTTTCTATAATTGTTTGTTTTCATATTGTTTTCTTTTGATAAAGTGGTAACCGAATGTATTCTATCTAAGCTTTTCTATTGAAAAGCATGGTTTGTGATATTTTTCTAATGCTTTCATAATATAACATTTTATTTTTATTTTTTTAATGTTTGATGGTCTATAAGGTTTGTATTTTTTTTGTATTTTTAACAAATATTGTGTTTTAAATATGATGTCTTTTTTTTTGTAGTGTTATAATAGATTTGTGTAATCAATTGTATTATTTTTTGTTTTATGCCATTTTTCTATTATGATATATGTTTGGTTAATTGCATGTATCATATTACATCATTCATTATTATTGTCAATAATTATTTTATTTTGTATAATTAACCAGATTCTTGTCATTATTATTTTAGTTGAAATTTATTTTTGTATTTATATTTTTTTCTCATGTTGTTTACGTTTTTGTAGTTTATAAAAATTTGTTAATCTTGAGATGATTTCAGAATTCTATTAGTGGAGATCAAAGTTGAGGTTTGATCATCTTTTTTTTTCTTAATTATTTTCGCTTTTGATTTGATGTTATCTTCGATTTACTTTTGTTTAGTGTTATGTTTATTCTTTGATGAATAACTGTAAAACTGTGTTTTTTAAATTGTTTTAATTATTATTATGTTAAATATTAAAATGGGTTGATGTTGATTTCTTGTAATTATTATATTAATCATTGACTTTGATTGTTAAAAGAATTTTATTTGTGGTTTGTATTTCAATTAAGTTTTGTGTAATTATTTTTTATATTTCTTTGCAAGGGTTTAGGCTTCCTTTTAATTTTTACTATTTTGAGGTGTTTTTGTATTAGATTAGATAGTGAGTAATAACAGGTTTAGGCAAGGTAGATATGTGAGGATGATAAGAGTACAAATCAATGAGTCTAATATTTATGAAGTTCTTATTTTCATTGATTCTAGAAGTCAGTTGACTATAAATAGACTTAAAAGGTTAAATATACTTCGATATAATAGAATGAGACAACAAAGAAGTTTAATCAGTTCTAATATAGTTGATGTTGTGTTTGGAGAAGTTGATAATGTTGTTTTTTATAGTATAAAAGTTGTTTGTAATGAAGTTAATAATAGTGATAATGTTGTTGATCCTACTGTGGTTTAGTGTTTTGATAATGTTTCTAAGCTAAGTTCTGATATGTTTAATTAGAATGTAAATCATGTTAGACTACATTCTATTGTACGAAATGATGGTGAATTAAACATTGTTTCTTATGAGTATTCAAGAGGTGATCCATCTTTTGTTTCATTTATTAACAAACAAGATAGATATGATGATTTTGTTGGTTGTAGCAATTTTGAAATGAATATAGGTGAAAGTAGTTCAGTGCATTTTAATAGACAATTAGGTGACAGTGATTTGACTATGCCCTTATCTATGAATATCGTCTAGCAATATGCTTGAATTGCATCAAGAAAGTGCTAGATTGGTTACTAATTTTTATGAATCATTCTAAAAATTTCATGGTAAATATTTTTTTGATAATAAGTTTGTTTTATACCTTTATTAATGTTTGTAAAATTTTTGTTTTATTATATTAAGATTCTGATGGTACTTTGAATGGTAATTTTGACCAATTAAATAAAACAAATGAAAGGCTGTTTAAAGGCAACAGTGGAGGTAATTTAAGCGAGTGAATTAATTTGTAAGAAATATGCTAATATTATAGTGTAGAATAAAATAACATTTGATGAGTAACAGCTTTATTCTTGTAGGTTTTATTTTTTTAATAGGATAATATTATGCATCGTATAGCTTTAGAGTTCCTAATTGTGTTTGTCTTTTTTGTGGGGCATATATGTGATATGAAGAGAATTGATATTTAGAAAAAAAACGTTTTATCCCATATTCTTTCTTTATTGTAAACAATGTAGGGTTAAATTATATTCTTTTAGACCTACTATAAGTTTTCTTATATGAGCTGCTTAACTATGAGAGAGGTGTTAGAGTTACCAATTTTAGAGAGAAAATGAGAGTTTACAATTCAATGTTTTAGTTTACTTCAATATGAGGTAAAATTGATGATTCTGTTAAATAATTCACAAGGATCTTATGTTTTTAAAATTAGTGGATAAAATCATTATTGAATTAGTTCATTATTGCCTATTATGGGTCAAAGACCAAGGTTTGCTGAGCTTTACATTTATGATACAGAGAATGAAGTGTTAAATAGGATGATGGCTTTAAGAAGAAATGATGAAAATCCTATTGTTGACCCTAGAATTGTTAATGGTTTGGTTAAGATGCTTGATGAAAAGAATGAAATAGTGAAGGCTTTTAGGATGGCACGAGATAGGTTTGTAGATTCTGATTATATTTTGACGGTTTGAAATTAGTTGATAATAAAAGTGAGTATGATCGAAATATCATGCTCCTACTACATTTGAAATTGTTGGTTTGATTGTTGGTGACATAGAAAAATTTGATAGGTAAAAAGATATCATTGTTGAGCATAGGTCAGAAGGTTTAAAACATATTTCTTATTTGCACCATTCATTTATGGTTATTCAGTATCTATTGTTATTTTCGTATGAGGAAAACGATTTCAGTCTTGGTATCCCTTATACACAGCCTACTAATAGAAATAGAATTAAAAGAGAAACAATTATCATGTGAAACTATTACGCTTATGTCATTCAATAATGGTTTGTATAGAAGAATACACTATTGAAAGGAGGCAGGTTATTTTAACAGTTCATTATAAATGCTTATTGCAGTGTTGAGGAAATGACACTTCAATATATTAAACAAAATAAAAAATAATTAAGGTCTGAGCTATAAAAAAAATAAAAGATGCTATAAAGAGAGGAGATGAATAAGCGGATACTATGGGAAAACGTGTTGTTATACCATCTTCTTTCACAGAAAGTCTTCAGTATTTATTTTAAAATTATCAAGATGCTATGACAATTTATAGATATTATAAATATCCAAATTTCTTCATACCTTTTACATGCAATGCTAAATGGATGAAAATTTAAAAAGCATTAAGTTTGATTCCTGGACAAAGAGCAGAGGATATACCTGATATTGTATAAAGAGTGTGTTAGTTTTAGGTAAAATGGTGATCCAAAAGGGAGGTGAATTGGGTATTTTCAAATTTTTTCTCAAAATAGATTTCAATATAATTCAATGAAAGATTAAAACGAATATCAAAATATGATGCAAATAACAATAAATTAATGAACTTGAAACAAATATAAACTATAATTAAAGTAAATAAATAAGGATAGAAAAATCAAATATAAAGATTTAGAGAGGTTTGGTCCTTCTCCATAAGGCACCTTCGTCCTCTTTCTTGGTTGTTTATACCAACGCTTTAATCCATTAATCTTGAATTAAGAATATAACCCTATTTTTTTCTTCCTAAGGCTTAAGATAAAAACTTCTACCTTTATACAATTAAAAGGATACCTTACCTCTTACTTACAAAATAACCTAAATTAATTTTGCAAACTAAAATACCTCTCAAGTTTGAATATTTACCTAATGAAGTACAAAGAAAATGGTGAATGAAATACAACAATATTTGAGATACAAGAAATATAAAGGATATTGAATTTAAGCTCTAAAACTTTTAATTTCTTTAAGAGAATAAAAACATGAGTTATTCGATTTTGTTCTCTTGATTCATCAACCTTTTTAGTATGTTAGAATGCTCAATTTATAGAGAAATTGAGGAATTAGCCAGTGAAGAAGCTTGGGAATGTAAACACATGATTTTCTCCTTTGAAACTAGTTGTTAGAGCATTTTTAGGCATAAAAGATCAATCGATTTTGATAAGGGATCGATCTAGTGCATTAGAGGGTCAATTGATTTTTGAATTTCATTCAATTTTCTATCGTTACAGCTGAAGGGATTGATCAAGTTACGCTGAGTTTTGGATTTTGGATGAATAGTGCCATTAGTTGTCTCTTATTTTACCATCTGCTTACTAATTTGATCATATCTTGAGTTATACAACTCCAAATAAAAATTGTTTGAAGATATAGAAACTAGACTTAAATGGCTTTTTATTCATATAAAATTCATCATCTAATTTATTGTATACGAATTATAGTGAATTTTCAAAACTATCCCTTATGTAGTTTTTAAACAATTATATAATGTTTAGTAAAAATTAAAAACTTTTCTTAAAAAATTTAAATTTAGATTTTGTTTAATCCATTAGAAAATAGACTCAAAGAACTTTCCAAAAATATAAAATTCAAATATAAAAACTTTGTGCATTAATACAAAAATAAAACACATTCAATGTTGGAAACTTTGTTTGTATAAAATAACTTTTTTAAGTTTATCTATTTCTCAAAACCAATATTATCAAAATTGTATTGAGTTCAATATGAATATGGTCACTTTAAAAACAATTATTGGACTTTCATTTAAGCTCAAATAAATAATCTTTAAAGATAGATTTGGTTTGAGAAATATGAAAACAAAAAATATTTGTTTACACTTTGAAAAACATATTATTCATTTAGTATTAAAAATAATAAAACTTAAGAACATGTACTAAATAAATTTTTTTTAAAATCTTAATTAAGTTTATTTAGCTTAATATTTTGTAATTTCAAAATAAGGATCAATTCAAGACTAATAATATTTCCTTTTTTGATATGACAAAACTTAAAAATAAATTTGCTCAATAAAAATTTTTCATTGAAACATTTAAAATTTTTGAAAACCATTTTGAAAAACTCCCCCTTAAACAATGCATGGCAAAATTCCCTTTCAATTTATGCATCCTAATTTAACACAACTCAACTAACATATGTTAGACTATATATATTAATTAAGCCCACACAAATATATCTATATCAAGCACAAGCAAATTTGTCCATCCAATATTTTCTTTTTTTTTTTTGTTATAGTAAAAAGGCATTAGCAAATAAACACAAAAAAGTATTAGCAAATATATTCATAAAACATTTCTCTCCTTTTTTATTTAAACTCTTTATACCAAATGTTTAAACTCCTATATCAATTGTTATAACTATACAAGAAAAAATATCTCTAAACTTACCCCTTTGTTATCATAGCAAAAGAAAAAGAGATCAATTCAAGGCATGAAACAAAATGCATGATACCAATAATATAAAAAGTACTTTTGAATGCAAGTAATTAAATGATGTTCACAATTAAGTTCAAATACATGTATTCAAATGCAAGAGTATAAAAGTATTATAATGTATCCAATTTTAGTATTTTAGCACAAGTCATCAAATTTACTACATGAAATTTATGAACAAAGGATAACAAATGATATGTAACCTACTCATAAATCATGTTATTGTAGATGTGCTTAAAACATAAAACACTAGTAACAATTAAGCATAAATTCAAGCATATATATTTAAGCTCATACTAAATGTTAAGGATACCAATTGTTAAAGATATGTCATCAAGAAGCATACCAATTGCTATCACAAAATAACTTATTTAATCCAAGTAAAATTGTATTTTAAGATTTTTTTTTCAAAATAAGGAGTAATAAATTTAAGGCATACATAAATTTGCATGAAAAGTATAAGCAACAAGGATAGACATAGTAAACAAGCATCAATGAAAGTTCAAAAGATTCATTAGCAATTTTGTCCAACAATTTTCAAAGATCACACATATTTCAAGCATATGAAAAATTTAATCAATAATTCTAATATGATAAAACCAGTATTTCATAAGCATAACCTATCCAAAATAAGAGCCATAAGCTTATACATATATAATGAATCATGAGTACTAAAAAACAATGAGGTTCAATCATCATGTCATAATAAAGATTATATAAGCATGATTTTTCAAACATAATGAACACATATGCTATAACAAAGAAATAATGAAAGCATAATTATTCAAATACAATTCAAATTATTTCAATGTATAGCAATGTACTTAACTAAAAAATATACAAGTATTCAATCATATATTTTAATTAAAATCATACAAGCATATCCAAAATACATAAGTAATGTACTTAATTCAAAAAATATGCAAGCATTTAAGCACAATTTGGTACATGCCATCTCAATTATCTCAATTAATGAATATGTATATAAATTTCAAATTTATAATTCATAATCTATGAGTCAAATCAATTTAAAAATCAAGAAATCAACATAGCCAACTCATAGCCATATTAAAAAATTCATCTTAAACAAATATTCATGCAAATATATATATATATTAATCACATCAAAGCAAAAAAAAAATAGGCATAAATATTAATCAAAGTGAATTAATCAATCCAAGCCTTAAAAAAAATTGAGACAATTTTTATCAAATAGCTTAGTGACTAATTTATACAATGTGTTCATATGTTCAAGCATAATATCTCATTTTTGTACCCAATCAAAGCATTCAAAAACATATAAATCTTTTAAGCACATATCAAGGCAAGCATGTATTCAAACTTATTCATCATAAACACATAGCATAGAGTTAATACATTTACCTCTATCCATGTCAAGTTATGTTGTTATGCTTATTTGGCTTTGAATTGTCCAATCCAACTCTTTGGAGCAAAACTAGGCTTAATTGATGAAGATGACTTACTTTGCTTGTTCTACTTAAAAACTAAAAAATGTTAGCTCATTCATGTTTATTTTAAGTTCTCTTAATATAGACTTAAAAAAAATTTTTGACAAAAGATTTTTATTAATAGCATCAAAAATACTAATTGATAAAATTATATCAATTAATAAAAAATGGATTTCACATTCTAAGTCATTATAGGCAAAAGAAATTTTGTTCATTAAGCATAAGTTACCTAGCAAAAGAGATACATAGTTAAGCTAAAGGCCATATATGAATTTAAACATCAAGTAGCACAAGAATGGCACTTAAAAAAAAGTTCTCATGTAATGTGCAAAAATTAATTTATGATAATAATGAACACAAGAAAGACATATTCGATATTCAAAATTAGTCAAGAAAACACAAAAGAATATATCAGATGCCATATAGAAATTGAAAGCACAAGGAAGATATATTTATCATAAAAAACACAATCAAGAAAATTTCATCACAAAAGCATAAATATGTCTACACAAATTATAGGCCATAATCAACAATGACTTAAGGCAAACATAAGCATTGTAAGAAAATCACTTACTTAAGACATGTTACAAGCATGCCAAGTAAAACTCGATCATATTCATATAAGCATACATACTTGATAAGAACAATAGATGAACTAATAATATATTTCATTTAAGATCAATTAGCTTATCATGCATCAAATTAAAATCACAAATCAAGAAATAAGTCAATTAAGCACAAGAGCAAGCATATTTTAAAAATATTTTATTACAATCCAAAATCATAGACAATCAAATAAATTGTGACATACCAATCAAGCATAAAAATATATTTCAAAATTTTTAAAAGAAATCAAGAAATAAACAATTTAGCAATTTTCAAGAATAAAGTATTTTGGCCACATAGACATTGCATCAAGAGATAATTTTCATCCACATGTGCACATGAGATTTATAAAAGTAATGAAATTGAATAAGAAATAAGAGTTCAAGCACGGTAAACAAATTCTTACTTTTAGCATAAATAGTTGTTCCAAGATTAAAAATATAATCAAATAAATATCCAAAATGCCTACCCTTTTTAATTAAAAAAATACCATTATTATTATTATTTAAAACATTTATTGAAAAATTTAAAGTCAAAGTCAAAATCAAAAGTGTTAAGTCAAAAGTCAAATGTTAAAAGTCAAAGAGGTGTAACATAAACTTGACATATGTGATTTCAACCCATTTGAATAGCCAAAATGAATTTGGTGGCATTTTGCATGAATGAATTGATTGCCTCCATAAAGGGATCGATCCTGCAATTGGGGTGATTGATCCCCCATGTAGGATGATTAATCATTCATTATGATTTTCAAGTTCATTTCGCTTCTAGCCAAAAAACCAATCAATTGTTTAAAGAGGGGATCGATCCTTTTTTTTGCTATAGTAATAAAATAGTGAAAAATTATAGTTTTTTTATTTCAAATATTGGATTTTGAAGTTTTTAATCAAAAATAAAATTTAAACATATTAAAAACATCATTTTAGATTTGTAAAAATAAGGCATTTGGATTAAAAACATTTTGAAGTAAATTTTTGGCATAATTTTGCAAATGTTTTAACTTTATCCCTTTTTGCAACTCAAGTATGAAAATGTATTTGGACAAAGTTTGGGCATTGAAACCACTTCAAACAAGTTTGAATGATCAAATAAATATGATAAAAGCATAAATATTCAACAAATGCATTTATTTCAAATTTTCAATGGTCCAATCCCCCATTATGTATGAATAGTGCCCAAAACACCATTGAAACATTTAAACTTTTGTGACTTCCATTCAAAAAACTTTGGGACAAGTTTGCAAACATTTTTCATAAATAAGAAAACCTGTTTGAGTAATAAAACATATGAAATACAAACAAATTTCTCAAGCAAGCTCTTTAGGCCTTATACTATTCAATGATCAATATATACCATATAAAATGTACTAAAGCCATAAAAATCATGTTTGTATCACCAACTCATGTAAGAAAATTCATTTATACCAAACAAAATAGAACAAACCATTCAAAGCTTAATATGTTCAAGATTTTAATTATTGAAAATTTTGTAGCTTATTTTTGCTTGAAAAAGATCATAAAAAAATTAAAAACTTGTCAAGCTCATTTTTAACAAACTTGAATCATTTCCAACAAATTTCAAATATCAAAACAAGGTTGTTCAAGTGGTCATGTGGTTTTAAAACAAGGAAATCAAAAAGTTAATTCTTAAAGCTCATATTTCCTTGAAAAAGGCTACTAAAATGGGCAAATGCATTTAAACTCAGATTTAAGGTCATTAAACCATTTAGAAAAGTTTACTATCACAATTTGAAAATGTCCAAATATTTTTTTGATGCTTATAAATGTTCAAAAAATAAGATTTGATATTTTAAGCTTCAAGATCTTTTATAATTTGCACTTAACACTATGAAAAATTAAAACTGATGCAAGTTATCATGTTTTCTTGTTTGAGCAAGTTTAAAACATTGAATACTAGATATTCAAATTCATTTCCTTTTAAAACTTGCTAAAACAATATTTCATGTTTTAAAACTTGACTCTAGCAAAAATCAATTTTAAAACAAATCATAAAATTTAATAATCATTAAGCTTTGAGTGCTCCCCTTAAGTTTGTGCAAAAATATAAAAGCACGGAACTTAATCACATCAAGCATATATAAAATATATCTCAAGCATTAAATACAATATCAACAAGCATATGTGGGCATGTATTTCCTTCAAAACAATTTATAATTAATCAAGATATATTAATAAAGCATATAACAATTTAGCACTCAAAATTCAATTAAGAATAGGTAACCAAATTTCAAATTTACTTCAATTAAAGTTTAGAGGTTACCTATCTCTTCATTGTGTGTCTAGAGTTCCAATATTCAATCTCACATTGTAGCTCCTTGCTTTAGTACACCTACAAGAGGTATTCTTGTTTGATTTTTGGTACCAAAATTGATTTAGGTAATTTAGAGTTAGTCACCAAGTCTCTTGTTTCTTTAGAAACTTATACTTGTTTCTTTAGAAACTTATACTTGTCTAATTCTAAAAGAAACTTTTCTCTTTATAGGACAAGTATGTATAGTATAATTATGAAAATGACAAAAATTACATTTAATAATTTTAATACTTGAATTATTTACACTTTTATATTTTTCATTCATTAACTCATCAAATTTCTTTTTTAAATCAAAATTTTTTTTTTCTAAAAATTCATTTCTACTTTGAGAGGTTTCCAAATTCATTTTCAACTTTTAATTTTGAAATTATTTTTTTATGTTTCAAGTACATCTTTTTAAACTCAATTATCAAATCGTTGTAGGCATCTTGTAACTCATTAAAAGTATAAGAGTTTGTATCACAAGAGTTAGAGGTTGCCTTCAGTTCTTCAATAGCCATGGGACATGATGCATGTTGGTTGAAAATTTATCTTTTATGTAGCTCATCCAACTTCTTCTATATCTCATTTGAAATTGAGCAATTTAAGACCAAGTTGAAGTTGTGGGAGTCAAGAGCCCAATAGAGTAAGCACTTGGCTTTTGCATCATCCATTATTTACTTTTAATAATTGTAAGCACCTCATTTTTTATGGGGTTTAAATTTATTTTATTTTATTTATTGTTTATTTATCTTTTCAGTAAAAAAATAACAGAGACTTGGTTGAAGAATGATTGTTCGATTGGTAAAAGGTTTTTTTACAAAATAAAATTTAGTCTTAATCTAACTATGAGATAGACTCATTGAAGAATTTAATCATAGTTGAAACACTATTTGAACTTGGATTCTCATTTATAAATTGATTCCAATATACAAAGAAACAAGGTGCACTCTACCACCATAGCTCAATCACCACATTGCCATCTCTATTTAAACACAAAACTGAATCCTATAAATTATACTCAGCCTCCCCATATCACCACTTCAATAGCATTCTTGCTACCACAATCTCTTCCAAGCTGATTCTACCATCATATTCACCCAACCAAGTCACAAACACAAGTTTAAAGAAAATCCAAAGCCACAGTTTCCTAAATTCAATTCTAATTAAGAAATCCAAAGTTAAGCCATACAACCAATACTAGCAAATACACCACAAGTCAACAAACTTGGACACTACACAACCACTAAAATAGTTTCAAGTAACATTTCAATAGATCATCATTACTTGCAAACCCAACCTTTCATCACCGAACCTACATGCTACATTGCCATCATCAGAAACACAAACTAACATAATTAATTTGGCAATAAAAAAGGGTGACACAATAAAAAATTCATAACCCAAGTCAATAAAAGACATTACAAAAACAAGTTAAATACTAATAAAAATATTAGAAAACACAAAAATTATAAGGCTTCCGAAAAAATTTTGTCCCAGCAATGGCAGCAGTAGTGACGATCCATGGTGGAGACACTGTTTGAAAATCGAAATGGAAGAAAGAGAGAATGAAAGACAATGAACAACATATCCAAATATCAGCCTGATCAGACAGTGAAAAAAAGTCACAGCTTGTAGCTCCAGATCCAAGGCTTTTAAATAAGATTTGCAAAAACTCAAGCCTGTATTCGAGACAAGAAAGCATAAAAGAGTGGCAGTGGAATTTTAAGCTACATTGGTGATCGAACGGCGATGGTGCATGACAATGGGTAGTGGCGCTACTGACCAAAATTTGGAAAATAAGATTACTGGTCAATTGTTTCCTATAGATAAAAGGTAGAGAAAAAAGTTATTGAGAGAAGCTATGCAGAAGAAATGAAAAAAGAAGTTAATTTTTAACTTTTATAGTAGTGTGAAACGTCGCATTTCAACTAAATGAAAAAGACCCGCGCCTCGACCCGGATTCGGATTTGAAACTTGCTTTTGAGACCCAACTTGCTTTAAGGTTCCATGGGTCCCGAGCCGCCAAATAGCTAAGCCACGCTCTCAAGAGCCTTCTTTTGTGTTTGTAACCAAGCTAACGCTTAGCTTTAGTCGAACCTATCCTTTTATTTTAGGTATTTGTTTTATTTGTTTTATGTTTTTTTGTCTATTTATATTTATATATGTTATTATTTTCTCTATTTTTTAGTGTTTTGCATAATTAAATTTTATGAGGATTTTAAGGAAAATTATATTATAATTATTAAAAAATATAAAAATTTTTAATAAAATTTTTTTAAAACAAGTAATAATTATTCAATAATGAAATTTTTAGAAATTACAAATGGTTTTGTAATTTCTAAAATTTTTATAAAATTTCTAGGTAAGAAAATTTTTTTTCTAAATTCATCTCAAATGGAGAAAAATTTAGATAAAGTTTTAATAAACAATAATTTATATTTATTTTCAATTTTAAAAATAAAAATACAAATACAAATTTAATAAAATTTAGGAATTGAATTAACAATCACCCAATGATGATATTCTTAGAAATTTAAAATATAAATTTTCTAAGAAATCTCTAAGTGAGAAATTTTATCTAAATTTGACCCAAGAAATAGATTAATTTAGATGAAATTTTAATAAAAGTAATTGTATTCTTTTCCTAAATAAAAATTAAAAAATATAACTTAAAAATTTTGTAAGAAAATATTTGACAATCAAGGATGAAGTCTTAAGAAGAATCACAAATGGTTGAACTTTTATGAGATTTCCAAGTGAAAAGCTTTTTTTTTCTTTTCTAAATTAGACCCAAATAGTAGAAAATTTAGAAATAAAACTTGTATAAAATTAAAAATAAATTTCAAGAATAAAATTCTTAGTAATCTCAAATTGATGATTATCTAAGATATTTATATATGAGAAAATATTTCTAATTTTAGCCCAAATGATGGAAAGATTAGATATATTTTCAATGTAACAAAAATTTAATAAAAAATAAATGATTAAGTTTTTTCGATGACGGAGCCTTTTCAAGAAAACAAATAGGATTCTTGAATACTCTCGAGGTGAAATATTTTTAAGAATTCTGTCAGATTGTTGGAGAATCTTAAAAGTTATTTTCTATAGTTAAATGTTAATAGAAGACCATTAGAATCAAGACTTTAAGATAATTGAAAATAAGGTGGTATTTTTCTTTGGATGAGCATGTAAAGGTGCTATAACCTTCTTTATATGTAATCGAACTCTTGAACTTAATTTTCAAATACAAACCAGAACCTATTCTTTTAGGGATCCTTAGTCAAGCTTATGACATTCTTAAAATAATAAATTCATTAGGTGATCAATCATACCTTAAAAAAAGATCAGTGATAACTTTTAAAGTTAGGTTTAACTATAGATTTACGAATTTATATGTTATGATAATAGTTTACATCATTTGAAGGAGTTCCAAGCTTTCTTTCTATCATTAACCAAGCTCCAAAATTTTATGATATGATAACATCTTCATTCACATTTTTCATTCATATAATTCAAAATTTTCAATCACGGGAGCTTTAAAGACTTCATCACCATCTTGGAACCTAAATTAAGCATTAAGATCTTTACTTAAGGTGGTTAAACCTACAAAAAGTGACCAAAGCTTTGATACAAATTATTAGTTTTTTAGGTGAGATAGTGATCCAAGAATGGGTGAATTTGATTTTTTCAAATTTTTTTTCAAAAATAGATTTCAATATAATTCAATGGAAGATTAAAATGAATATCAAAATATGATGCAAATAACAATAAATTGATTAACTTGAAACAAATATAAACTATAATCAAAGTAAAAAGATATGGATAGAAAAATCAAACATAAAGATTTATAGAGGTTCAGTCCTTTTACGCAAGGCACCTACGTATTCTCTCTTGGTTGTCCACACCAAAGCTTCAATCCACTTCTCTTAAATTGAGAATACAACCCTATCTTTTTCTTTCTAAGACTTAAGATAGAAACATCTACTCTTACATAATCAAGAAGATACCTCACCTCTTATATACAAAATAACACAAATGATTTTTGCAAACTATATACCTCTCAAGGTTGAGTGTTTGCCTAATGAAGTACAAAGAAATGGTGAATGAAAAACAATAATATTTTGGATATAAGAAAAACAAAAGATGTTGAATTTAAGCTCTAAAACTCCTAATTTATTTTAGAGAATGAAAATATGACTTATTTGATCTTATTATCTTGATTTATCAACATTCTTAGTGTGTTGGAATGCCCAATTTAAAAAAGAATTGAGGAACTAGTCGTTGGAGATGCTTGAGAATGAAAATACATGATTTTCCCTTTTAAAACTAGTTGTTTGAACGCTTTTGGGCGTAAGGATCAGTTGGTTTTAATAAGGGATCGATTCGATGCTTTAGAGGATCAATTTCTTGAATTTCACTAAATTTTTTACCTTTACAGCTGAGGGGATCGATTGGGTACCTTAAGGGATCGATAAGCTGGGTTTTGGATTTTGGATGAATAGTGTTGCTAGTTATCTTCCATTTTGTACTCTATTCACTTATTTAATCATATCTTGAGTTATACAACTCCAAATCAAAAATTGTTTAAAGATATAGAAACTAGACTTCAAAATCTTTCTATCCATATAAAATTCATCACCTAATTCGTTGTATACGAATTATAGTGAATTTTCAAATCTACCCTTTATGCAATTTTTAGATAACTGCATAGTATCTAGTAAAAATTTAAAATCTTTTCTTAGAAAATTTTGATTTTGATTTTGTTTATTCCATTAGAAAGTAGACTCAAAGAGCTTTCCAATCATATAAAATTCATATATTAAAACTTTGTGAATTAATACACAAAAATAAAATATGCTCAATGTTGGAAAACTTTATTCTTATAAAATAACTTTCTTAAGTTTATTTATTTTTTATAACAGATATTATCAAAATTGTATTGAGTCCAATATGAATTTGGTCATTTTAGAAACAACTAGTGGACTTTCATTTAAGGTCAAATAAATAATCTTTAAAGATAGATTTAGTTTGAGAAATATGAAAAAAAAAAGGTTTATTTACACTTTGAAAAATACATTATTTATTTAGTACCAAAAATAATAAAACTTAAGAGCATATACTAAATAAATCTTTTTCAAAATCTTAATCAAGCTTATTTAGCGTAATGTTTTATCATTTCAAAATAAAAATCAATTTAGGGCTAACGATTGCTTAGAATTAAAGTTCATCATCTGATTGATGATTTAATGAAACGTAATCATTTTGACAAAACAATTGGAGGTAGGTTTCCTTTTTCAATTTTTAATTAGATTTTTTTCAGTTTGTTATTTAAAAATTAGACAATTTAACTTTATTTTTTTAAAGTGACATACACAGTTGAATTTAAAAAACAAGGTCTTTTAAATATCTACATTCTTTTATGGCTTCATCCAAGCGAGGGTGTTCTTCTTCTGAAGCTATAAATAAGATTATTTTAGCTAAAATTCATGATCATAATTTTTACCTAGTAGGGTATGAAATTGTTAGTAATTTATGATGCATGTCCTGTGTTGTGTAATGAATAACTGAGCTCCACGTATGGTGAAAGGAAAGTGTTCAAAATTTTTTCCAAAATAGTTTCAAGGTGAAACAATTATAAAAGAAAATGGATTTTCGATTTATAGAATGAGAAAAAATGTGTTGAACTAGATAGTCACTTTATTGTGCCTTATAATATTGATCTCATTGTCAAGTATCAAGCTCATATTAATGTAGAGATTTGCAGTCGTACAAAAGCTATTAAATACTTATTCAAATATATCAATAAATATGTTAAAAGAATAACAGTAGTTCTTTAAGCAAGCAACGGTCAACGAAGAACTAATGAATAACAAAGAGTTGCAAGCATTGATGAGATAAAAATGTATTTAAACTATCGATATCTTTTTGCTTATAGAGCATGTTGGAGAATGTTTGAATTCCCAATTCATCATAGAGAACCATCAATTCAAAGGTTGGTTATTTATTTACCAAGAAAATAATATTTTTTTTTTTATGGAGAAAAGTTGTCTAGAGTAATTCAAATACCTTATGTACATAAGATTATGTTCATTGAATGGATGACTATCAATAGAGATGATGAAACTGCTAGAACATTACTATATACAAATTTTTCTAATCAATAGGTTTGGTATAAATTTGAAATATAGTGGAAAAAAAGACAGCATTGAAAATCTATATGCATAATAGTATATGTTCATCTAGCAATAGGTAAATTATTTTATATACGTATGTTATTGAATGTAATTAAAAGACCTAGGAGTTTCGAAGAATTGAAAACCAGTGATGGAATTTTGTATCCATTTTTTCGACAGGCATGTTAAGTGTTTTGACTTTTGGGAGATAATAGAAAATGGGATGACGTTTTGACTTAAGCATCATAATGGGCTATGAGTTATGAACTTATAAAATTGTTTGTAACAATTATACTATTTTGTCAAATAGTTGATCCAAATGCATTTTGAGAGAACAATTGAAATTGTTAAGAAAAGATATTGAGCATAGATTAAAGTAAGCTATTGGTGTGGCACAGTATACCATTCTAGAATCTGAATTAAAAAATTATATTCTTGTGGCACTAGAATAGCTTTTCAATGAGCGTTCCACTTCTCTGTTAGAACATAAACTGCTTATGCCTTCCAGCAGAAACATGCAATTGAATGTTTGATAAACTCTTGCATGAAAAGTTGGACTATAATGTGGCAAATCTTCATCAACAGCATTTATAATTGTTATCCAATTTAAATGAAGAACAAATAAAAGTGTATGAAGCTATCAAACTATCTATTTACAATAATAAAGGATAGATATTTTTTGTTTATGGACATAGTAGAACGGGAAAGACATATTTGTGAAATACTATTATATTTAGTGTAAGGTCATTGAAAAAAATTATTCTTGCTGTGGCTTCATTTGGTATAGTATCTTTACTTTTACTTGGATGTAGAATAGCTCACTTAAGGTTCAAAATTTCTCTCAACATTACTAATTCATCAACCTGTGAAATCAGAAAGGAGCAAGATTAATGCATAATGCAAGTCTAATTGTTTAGGATGAAGCTCTAATGATGTATAAAAATTATTTTAAAGCTTTGGATAAATATTTTAGAGATGTTTTAAATGTTGAATCACCAAATGAATTTCAAAAACCTTTTGGAGGGTTAACTGTGGTTTTGGGAAGTGATTTTAGGTAAATACTGTCTGTTGTCATAACAGTTTTGAGGATTGCTAAACGAATTTGAAAACAAAAGATGGAGTCGTCACCAATCTTTTTTGGTTAGGTGTGATTGGCCATCTATTAAAACTTCTCCTTTTAATAAAAATTTTAAAATTAATTAAAATTTATTAAAAAGATAATTTTTGGGTCTATGAAAAAATAGTTAGGTTTGGGAATCGGTTACACGCAGGAAAAGATTAGCACCCCCACGGTGCTTATTTAAAATAGTACCAATTAATTATGTGTTATCTTTTAATATTGACTAAAATGGTCTTAATTTTTGTATTTAAAGATTTAATTTTATCAATTTTCTTTAAAAACATATTTTTGATTTTTAGTAAGCTTGAATAAATAAAAACCTTATATTGAAAAATTCCTAAAAATATTTAAATACCCTAACAATATTAGAAGGAACTATCTCACCTAAGGAATTTTTAAAAATTGCTACTCAAAATTCTAAAAAATATTATCATCGGTGATTCATATTTATTTTCAATAATTCTGTTAAAAAAACATAAAATATGATATCTATAATTTTAAAAACAAATAGTATTTTCTAAAACTCATTTCTATGCCATTTATAAAAAATAAAAAATATTTATAAAAAATTAATCTAAATGCTCTAATACATTAGCAGCATTTTTTTATCTAAAGATTCATAAAGAATCATTACTCGAATTTCTTTAGGATCTCATATTTAGAGATTTTTCATTTGTTTTTGTTTTAATTATTAAAAGTTATATAATAATATAATTATCTACAAATATATTTATTTCCTAAAAACACACTTTTATTTATTAAGAAAAACTATTCAAATTAAAGAAAATAATTAAGAAATGGAAATATTTTGTATTGAAAAGAAACTTTGAAATATTCCAATACTTTGGTAATTTTTTGAAAAAATTTTCGCCTTAAAAATTCTCGAGAATCATCACTCGGACTTCTCAGAGTCCCATCATCAAAAATTTGTATTTCATTTATTCTTATATAATGCAAACAATAAAGTAGAATATGCATACAAAAAATATAATACTTATTATTATGTTATACATTTTGTTATTCATTTTAATTATTATTTAATCTTTTTTAATTGTTTCAGAATTACCACTAAATTTTTTTAAAGGAACAAAGTAAATAAAATCTTTTATTGACAATTTCTCTAGATATCCCAATATTTTGGTGGTATTTTAGAAGAATTTTCTCATTTAGGGATCTTAGAGAAATCTCTACTCAGACTTTCTTACAATCTTATCATCGAAGATTTTATTTACTTTTTTTTCTTTCTCATTTAATTTTATTTTAATTCTAATTTTTGATTAGTATTATTATTTTTAATTTTTAGTATTAAAAATTTTAGAAAATAGTTAATTATATCAATTCACTACCAAAAGAGTCATTATTATTAACATGTATTAAAATTTTACAAAAATAGAGAAATGAAATTATTTTATATTGAATACTTTCCTAAATACTCCATTACTTTAGTAGTATATTTGAAAAAATACCCTCACATAGAGATTTTAAGAAATCACTTCTCGAACTTCTTTAAAATCTCATTCTCGAAAATTTTTATTATTATATTACTAATATTGTGTTCAGCATAAATCTCAGTATAAAAAATAAATTGTTCTAAAAATAAATTTAAACACAACATTGTAGATTACATAAAAAAATTACAATAGGCATAAAAATACATTCACAAAATATATATATATATATATATAAACATGAATTGTAATTGTAATTGAGCTTTAACAATATAAAAGGGATGTGTCTATATTTACATGATACATATAAATTATGTATGACAACGGGCCTTATGGAGAACAAGTAGATTTTTAGCATATATTATAGCTATTGTGTATAAAAAGAACTTTAATAATACCTGGGATTCCTTATCACCTAGTTTGAAACCATTGCTACCATTTTACAACTTTCTATTTTCATCTAAAGTAAAAATAATAATAATAATAATAATAAGAAAATGGAGCTCTAACAATCCCTAAAGCCTCTATGTTTTGAAGGCTCATTTTATTACATATTTTACTTTTTTTTTTTTTAGGTCCTTTAGTTTCTAGTTCCTAGGCTTTCTAATTTTTTTTTAATCTTTCACAACAAAACATGAGAACACAAAGGATGTGATGCCTAACTTGTACATGCAAAGGACAAGTATACAACCTAAACTGTTAATGACCTCCAGCTTGGGGAAAAAGAAAAAAAAACTATCATTCGAAATTCCCATCAAGTAGTCCTTTAGACCACACCATGCTTGAAACATTTTTTTTTTATGAAACAAGGTTACAAACACATTGAGGGCTGCAAGCACCATCACTTATGAAGCTAATGGACTATATGCAGAAGCAAGGAAATGGTGAGCATGAAAGTTCTCTACACTTCCCTAAATTTCTATTTCCTGAACAATAAACCACATTTTACCTAGAACTTAAGGATAATGGTGACAGAATCCTAGAACCTTTTTAATAATCAAGCAGTAAAGCAAAGCAAATCTATTAGACCAACATATGCAAATAAAATTTACTTTATTTTTTTCTACAACCCTCATGCAAGAAGGTCTAACCAACTTGAATCAGTGTGCGATATAAATCCCTAATGAACAAACCACATGCAAGAAAGGAAAGGAATATGTGCAAAAATAAGAAAATCGAAGTTTCTACAACTTGACCACACATAGTAACAGTTTCAAAGAGGAAGAAAATACAGTATAAAAAAATTTATTTTAGCTTTCATAATGCATAAACGAAGGAGATAAAATAATAAATCCTTGAAGTTCTTCAAAACTTTCAATTCTTTTGGTGTTTCTTGCCTATTTGAAGATTATTAAGCTTGAATAAGAATATAATGAAGAATAGCAAGTTCTCCTTCAACTTTGCACAAGAATATGGCATATATAAGAATGAAATGTTTACCTTTTTCAAGTTTTCATTTTTTCTTTGGTGAAACTTTTTTTGTTTTTATCATAACCGTTTTGTGTTCGCCCGATAAATTTGGAAACGAAGAAAAAAAATAACGGAGTCGCCACCAATCTTTTTTGGCTAGGTGCGATTGGCCACCTACTAAAACATACCCTTTTAATAAAGTTTCAAAATTAATTAAAATTTATTAAAAAGATAATTTTACGGTCTGCGAAACAGTTTGGGTTCGAAAGTCGATTACGTGTGGGGAAGGATTAGCACCCCCATAGCGCCCGTTAAAAAACGGTACCAATTAACAACGTGTTATCCTTTGATTTTAATAAAAATAGTCTAATTTTTGGTATTCAAAAAAAATAATTTCCTTGATTTTTTATTTATTAGAAAAAAGAAAATTTATTCTCGAGAAAATAAATTAAAACCTTTTTATTGAAATTAATTCTTAAAATGTTCCAGTACGTTGGTAACAATTAGAAGAGCTTTTTCTCACCTAGAGATTTCTTAGCATCGCCTTCTCAGATACCTAAGAATCTCCACCTTCGGGAGGGCTCCAAATTTACTTTTCATAAACATGGTCAATGATGAATGCAAATATTATCAATGTCTATGCACACAGTTTACTCTCCTCTGTTTAGAAATTTTATTAATATTTTATTAATATTCTTATTTAAAATTAAAATTTTGAAGAAAAAAGAATTTAATTATATTGAAGATTTTCTATAAATATTCCAATACGCTGGTAATATTTTATAAAAAATCTTCTCACCTAGAAATTTCTTAAAGCATCTCTACTCGGAATACTTTTAGAATTCCATCATTGGATTAAATTTCTTTTCTTCTCATTTTTATTACTTATTTTTTTAATATATTCATTAATTTTTATTTATTATTTTTTTAAAAAAGAAAATTTTTATTGTATTAAAATTCTTTTATAAATACTCCAATACACTGGTAGTATTTAAAAAAAATCTTCTCACCTAGAGATTTCGTAGGCATCACTACTCGGAATACCTTTGAATCTCATCGTTGGATAAAAATTCCCTTTTCTCTCATTTTTTATTAGTTTAGTATTATTATTATTAAATTTATTTTTATATATTATTTTGTTTTTAAAGTTTATTTTAAAAATTAACAAAATTATAAAAAATTTAACCACATATTTCATCACTTAATCTAACAAATATAAATATTTTAATATGCATAAATATTAATAAAATAATATATAAAAAATTAAAAAAAAAATTTTTTTACCTGAATCGGACCGGTCAACGGTTTGATGAACGTCAGGTTGGGTTCGACGGTTCGGCTCAGTTTGGTTGGTTTAACGGTTCAAGCGCAGTCCGGTTTGGTATAGACGGTCTGGTCCGATTCAGATGGACCGGTCAGGGGTTGATAGAGAAGCGGGTCATCGGGTCGGGTGCGTGGACCTCCGGTCAAGTCGCGGGTTGACGCGCGAATCCTCCTTAGTCTAAACGACGTCGTTTTGGCTATTGACAGTTTATATAAAAGTGAAATTTTTTTTCATTCATTTCATTCGTTTTCCAGCAAAAAAAATCTCTTTTTTTTTCTCTCTTCTTCAGCCAACCTGGGGCCGGTGGCCGTCCGTCGCGATGGCCGTCGCAGTCCTTACCGACAGCGAGCTTCGACCGCCATCGACGGTGTCAAAAAATTTCAAAAATCTCTCACAAACTCCTCTCGACCCCCTGAACACAGATCCGACCTCTTTTTCACCAAAAGAGTCCCAAAATTCCTAGATCTGCTGGTGAAGTTTCAATGAAACTATATTTTTTTTATGTTTTGACTCTTTTTTTTAAAATGACTCCTTTTTTTCTTCTTCGTGCAAGAAGCTCGGCACTGGGTTCCTCCCTATGGGGAAGACTGCGTATATTTTTCTTTGTGTTTTTTTTCAATTTTTTTTGCAGCGTCTCTCCTCTTTTTTTCCTTTTTTCTTTGGCTTCACTAGGAGCTCTATTTATAGAGCTCTAGCCATGTGTGTTTGGAGGGAAGGGCATGGGGCTCGGCACGGATGTAAACACGAGCCCCATATCTGGCAGTTTTGTCAATAGAAGGATTAATTAGAGGGGTGGAGGGTAGGGTCTGATGATCAAAAGGATGGGGTGTAGGGTCTGGTGGGTCTGGTGGCATGGGTGGTGGCAGTGGTGTCGGGGATGGCACCACTGCCATTCTCAATTTTTCTATTCTGTTTTATTTTTTTTCATATTTTTTGTATTATTTCATATTTTTTATTTCATATTTTATACTTATACTACGTATTTATTACTTCTGGATAAATTAATGTCTACAGCTGTCCCTCTTTGCATATTGCTGGTAATCAGTAATAAGACAAAGACAAATATAACAATTTTGTCCGAAATCAAAACAAAATTTTTTTTTAATCGAAAATGCTCCTGTCACTTGAGGCTCGATAACTTTTGAAAATTTAAAATCTAAAAAAGCTCATCTTAGCAAAGGCTCAACAATTTTAAAATCTCATTTGAAAAAGCTCCTCTCAGCAGAGGCTCAACAACTTTAAAAATTCATTTGAAAAAAGGCTCCTCTCAACAGAGGCTCAATAACTTTAAAATCTCATTTGAAAAAGGCTCCTCTCAGCAGAGGCTCAACAACTTTAAAAATTTCAAATGAAAATGCTCCTCTCAGCAGAGGCTCAACAACTTTAAAATCTCACTTGAAAAAGCTCCTCCCAGCAGAGGCTCAACAACTTTAAAAATCTCATCTTGAAAAAGGGCTCTTCTCAATAGAGGCTCAACAACTTTAAAATCTTGAAAAAGGCTCCTCTCAGCAGAGGCTTAACGACTTTAAAATCTCATCTTGGAAAAGCTCATTTCAGTAGAGGCTCAACAACTTTAAAATCTCATCTTGGAAAAAGCTCCTCTCAGCAAAGGTTCAACGACTTTAAAATCTCATCTTGAAAAAGCTCCTCTCAGCAGAGGCTCAACAACTTTAAAAATCTTATCTTGGAAAAGCTCCTCTTAGTAGAGGCTCAATAACTTTAAAATCTCATCTTAGAAAAGGCTCCTCTCAGCAAAGGCTCAATAATTTTAAAATTTCATCTTGGAAAAGGCTCATCTCAGTAGAGGCTTAATAACTTTAAAAATCTTTTCTTAAACTGAGTTCTTTTCTTTTAACAAGTAAATTTTTCTCTCTTGAAATCTTTTGTTTGATCAGAAAATGGAAAGTCTCTATCCTTATTAAAACTGCTCATGGATGCATGTACTAAGTGCTCTAAATGCAATGCATGTAATGCGATCAAAATTATTCATTGTAGTAAAAAGGTTCTCAAAATCTCTTGCTTTTGGCTTCTTTTATCAGAATTTTTATTCGATCAATCTGTTCTTAACATCTGACCACAATATTTTCCTTCTTCAAAAGTCTACAACATCAATGTCTTGTCATGCTTTTCTCATCCTTTTTCATTTACCTTTGTCAAGTTTTTTTTTTTAAAAAAAATAATGCTAAGATCTTTCATGTTTGTTTTTCTTTTCATCATTTTGAATCCAAGACCAATGAAATGCAATCACACATTTCTCCTATTCATGTAGAGGATAAAAAAATGAGAATAAAGGAATAGATAGGTATTATTTCTAAAAAAAAGAAAGCATATTTTATTAGACTGGTAACAAGTGCATGGTAAAGTATTTGAGTTGAAACAAAGGTGCCCAAATGATGATCATAAGATAATCATGAACAGAATAGTCCCAGATCCTTTTTTTAAAACTAAATTAGATGACTTCATTGATCCTTCAGAGTTCATCAAACTACACTTGCCCTTGTATTATGGAATGATGTTTCTTTTTCGCATCCAAGTCACCTTTTTTCAGGTTTTCAGCTTCAGACGAGTCATTATTTTTTTTATTTTTTTACTTTTTTTTTCAAGCAAAATATTTTTTCACAGCATCTGAGTTTATCGGAGCAGATAAATCACTTCCGTCCATCTCTGCCAAAATCAATGCCCCACCAGAAAAAACTTTTTTCACCACATACGAGCCTTTCCAATTTGGTGTCCATTTTCCTCGATTATCATGTTGATTTGAAAGGATCTTTTTCAGCACTAAATCTCTTTCTCTAAAGCAACGAGGATGGATTTTCTTGTCATGTGCTCTCATTATTCTCTTTTGATATAATTGACCGTGACAAAGTGTTGTAAGTCTTTTCTCTTCAATGAGGTTCAACTGCTCGTAGCGATTTTGAACCCATTCTGCTTCTTCTAATTCTACCTCCATCAAAACTCTTAGCGAGGGAATTTTTACTTCGACTGGTAGCACAGCTTCCATTCCATATACCAAAGAAAATGGAGTGACCCCGATAGATGTTCGGACTGATGTTCTATAAGCATGCAAAGCAAAGGGTAACTTTTCATGCCAATCTTTATAAGTATCAGTCTTTTTTCTAGGAGTCTTTTGATATTCTTATTTGCAGCTTCTACTACCCCATTCATCTTTGGATGATATGGTGTCGAATTACGATGATGAATCTTGAACTGAGTGCAAACTTCATTCATCATCTTACTGTTTAAATTTTTGGCATTATCAGAAATAATTATCTTTAGAAGCCCATATCTGCATATTATCTTCATTTTTATGAATTTGCTTACCACAAATTAGGTCACACTAGCGTATGATGTGGCTTTTACCCATTTTGTGAAGTAATCAATCAACACAAAGATGAATCTATGTCCATTTGAAGCTTTTAGAGTGATGGGACTAATGACATCCATACCCTACATAGAGAATGGCCATGGAGGAGCCAAAACATGCAACGCTATTGGAGGAGTGTGGATCTTGTCGATATAGATCTGACATTTATGATATTTTTTGGAATAATCAATACAATCACTCTCCATTATCAATCAATAGTATCTAGCCCTCATAATTTATCTAGCCATCATATGATCATTTGCATGTGTCCCACAAACTCTATCATGCATCTCTTCAATAATCTTCTTCGCTTCAGTTGCATTCACACATCTTAAGAGTACTTGATCTTGACTCTTTTTATAAAAGACATCTCCATTAAGAAAAAAACTCATAGCCAACCTTCTGATAGTTCTCTTATCATTCTCTATTACATGTTTTAGGTATTGCTGGCTTTTAATGTATTGCATAATGTCATGATACTATGGTTTCCCATCAACTTCTTCTTCAACACCTAAACAATATGCTGGTTCATCTTTCACATCCAGCTCGATGGGTTAGATTTCAGTATTTACATCTATTTTAATCATTACAACTAGAGTAGCCAGTGCATTAGCAATTTAGTTTTCTTTTCTAGGCAAATGTTTGAATTGAACTTTTTCGAATTGTTTAACCAACTAAGAAATGTACTTATGGTACTGTATCAACTTGAAATCTCTGATTTTTCATTCTTCTCATAACTGATAGATGACTAAAGCTGAATCTCTAAACACATCTAATACTTTAATTTTTTTTTCAATTGCTGCTTGCAGACCCATAACACAAGCCTCATACTCAGTCACATTATTTGTGCAATTAAAATTTGACCTGGCTGTAATGGGATAATAGTGCCCATCAGGAGATATTAAAATTGCCTCAATACCATGACCCAAGGCATTAACAGCTCCATCAAAATACATTCTCAAAGACTCTTCAATAGGTTTATTTTCTTCAATGGCCATCACATCTTCATCAAGGAATTCCAGGTTCATTAGTTCATAATTTTTGACAGTACGATCAGCAAAGAACTCGGTTACGGCACTTCTTTTTATAGCTTTTTGAGTCACATAAATGATATCATATTTTAAAAGCATAACTTGCCACCACACTATTCTTTCTATCAATGAGGGTTTTTTTAAGATATACTTAATAGGATCCAGCTTTGCTATAAGCCAAGTAGTGTGATAAAGCATATATTGTCTAAACCTTCGAGTTGTCTAAGCTAATGCATAAAATATCTTCTCTAATGGTGAATACTTGGACTCATAATCAGTGAATTTTTTACTCAAGTAGTATATTGCTCGTTCTTTCCTGTCAGTTTCATCTTTTTGCCCCAGCACACATCTCATGAAATTTTCATGCACTATTAAGTGTAAGATCAAAGGTTTTTTCAGGATTAAAGGTACCAACACAGGTGGATTTGACAAGTATTCTTTGATCTTATCAAAAGCTTCTTGACATTCATCATTCCATTCTTTTGGATCATATTTTTTGAGAAGCTTGAAAATAGGATCTCACTTATAAGTGAGTTGAAAGATGAAATGAGCAATATAGTTCAGTCTCCCTAGGAAACCTCGTACTTCTTTTAGGGTACGAGGAGGAGATAAGTTTTGGATGGCTTGTATCTTATCCGGGTCTACTTTGATTCCTCTTTCACTGACCACAAAGCCCAATAGTTTTCCTGACTTGACATCAAATGTACACTTAGCAGGATTCAACTTCAGCTGAAATCTTCTCAACCTGTCAAACAGCTTTTTGAGATTGACTATATGATCTTCTCTTTCATGAGATTTTGTAATCATATCATCCATATATACCTCTATTTCTTTATGCATCATGTCATGGAAGAGAGTCACCATTGCTCTTTGATAAGTGGCACCAGCATTTTTTAACCCAAAAGGTATGACTTTGTAACAGAATGTTCCCCACATGGTCACAAATGTAGTTTTTTTCATATCATCTTGAGCCATTTTGATCTGATTATAGCTTGAGAAACCATCCATAAAAGAGAATATGGAATGCCTAGCAGTATTATCCACTAGAGTATCGATGTGAGGTAAAAAAAATTATCCTTGGGGCTTGCTCTATTCAAATCTCGATAATCGACACACATTCTCATTTTTTCATCTTTCTTAGGAATTGGCACTATGTTGGCTACCCATTCAGGATATTTTACCACTTTAAAAAATCTAGCATCGAATTATTTCTTCACTTCCTTTTTAATTTTTAGCAGCATCTCTGGTTTCATGCGCCTTAGCTTTTACTGCATCGACTTACATTCTGGTTTTAAAGGTAACTTGTACTCTACAATATCAGTGCTGAGTCCTAGCATATCTTGGTAAGTCCACACAAACACATTTACATATTCTCAGAGTAGCTCTTCTAACTTTTATCTTTCAGCTGATAAAAGAGATGTACTAACTTTGACCTCTTTTTTATTCTCACCATCTCTCAAATTTACTGATTCAATAATTTTTTGGTGGGGTTCAATTGACTTATCTTCATGTTCCATTAATTTTAACAAATCATGAGGCAGTGTATAGTTATCTGAATCTTTCTCATTATCAAGTTCATCAATATGAATTAAGTTTTCAAAATCAAATCTGAGATTATTGCCATGATTATCTTCATGTTCATTGTTTGGGACCTACAAAGGGTAAGATGGAGAGAATATTGGCACACAAAAATGGAATGACAAGAAAATGTAGGAAAAAAAAGAATGAAAGATAAAATGAAGATAAAAATAATAAAAGAAATGTGGATGCATCTTCTAAGTTTTTTATTAGAATGACAAACATAAACACACCATAAAAGATCTCTTAATACTCATAAAAAGTAATTAAGGATTTAAAGTTCACAGTACATTACTTTTCTAAAGTTTTAAAAACAACAGGTAGCTCTGTAACTTTCTAATTATCCAGCTTAAAATCTGAAGGACAAGGGTACACAAATAGCTCTTCACTTCGATTCTTCTTTTCTTCATCATCCACCATTTGAATGGTCAACTCCAAAAAATTTTCCATGAATCCTGCATTTGAGGCTCCCAGTAAATCTGGATAAATGTATCCTTCCGAGTGAAAAGAATCATAAAGGTATGGAATGACTATGGGCTTTGACTATGGCTCATATCCCTTAAGATTAGCTATCCTCTTATCTCTTTTCTCATTCACCATTCTTGTTCTGTCCCCTCTCGTTGGCTTATATCCCAAGCCAAATCTGTCTTTCTTTTCATATATGGCCAATGGCTTCATGATTCCTTACAGGTTCTTCTCAAGTCTGACTTTAGGTCACCATCCCATCTTGGTAAGCTGTTTGACTACTATTTTAGTTGTCGTAGATAAGTGTGATGAATACAATTTAGATCCTCTAACTATATATGTTACATTGGCAATCTAAAAAAATCTATAAGAGTATTCTAGAGCTTCATCTATCGATTTCACAAAAAGAGTATTTATCGGTTGAGTTACTAATAAATATTCTTCTCCTGCCACACATGTTAGCTTTCCTTCAACAATAAATTTAACTTTCTGATGTAATGAGGATGAGACAGCACCTGCCATATTGATCCATGATCTATCCAATAAATAACTGTATGAAAGAGAGATGTCCAGAACTTGAAATTTCAAGTTGAAAGTGCATGAACCAATCTACCATGGCACTTCTAATATCTTCTAGCACATCTCTTATGGTTCCATCAAAGGCTCTCACTATCATATGACTAGGTTTCATATAAGATCCATCAACAGGGAGTTTTGTCAAAGTAGTCACAGGTATAACATTGATGGATAAGCCATTATCAATCAAAACCTTAACCATTATATGACTTTTACATTTCACAGTAATGTAAAAAGCCTTGGTACTTCTTTTACCTTCAGGAGGAATCTTTTCATCATTGAAGGAGATATAGTTTGAAATTGTCAGATTTCTAACAAGTTGTTCCACATATTCAACAAAAGCATTGTGTGACATATATGCTTAATTTAACACCTTCAGCAAAGCATTACGGTGTGACTCTGAATTGAGCAATAATGATAATAACGAAATTCTAGTTGGCATCTTGTTAAGCTGTTCTACCATGCTATACTCATTATGTTTTATTAACTTTAAAAATTCACCTACTTCACTCTCAGATACTGGCTTATGGTATTCTTTTTCTGAGGTTATGTCAAGACCACTCTAACTTTGATTTTTTCTTCTACTTTAGCTTTCTCCTTTTTAGCTTTTTCTAAAGCCTCTGGGATATAACATCTCCTACTTCGAGTTATGCCTCCTACACCCGTTATGTTGACAGTATCTGGGTTGACTACGATATTATAATCATACTTCTAAGGTACTACTTTATCATTCTGATATGAAAAAGGGCCAGAAACTTTAATTGTCACCACAGGTTGAGAGATAGGTTTTTCTAGCTTCGATGTTGGCTTCTTATTATAATAGATAGTTACCGGTCCACGCACAAACTTATTCTTTGAATCAATGGTAGACACTTTAGCTTTCACCAACTCTTCTCTTTCTTGGTAAAATTCTATTCAACCCTCATCCATCAATTTTTACACCTCTTGACGAAATTGGTGACAATTTTTGATAGAATGCCCCAGAACACCTTCGTGATAATTGTAGCTTTCAATTAAGCTAATTGCTTTAGAGTAATTTTGAGGTTCTATTGGCTTCAACATGTCAACTTTGACCAAGACTTCAAACACCCTAACCATCGGAGTCTTAACTTCATTTATTTTTTCCTTCATGTGACTTTTTTGCCCATTAATTAAGGCATTTATTGATGGTCTGGTATGATTTGGTAGAGGGTTCCCATTGACATTTAGAGTTCCTTGTTGGTTGGTATCAAAATTTAATACTCTTTCATTGATTAACCTTGCACTTTACGCTTCAAAGTAGTACAATTTTCAGTGGAATGACCTGGATTCCTATAATAATAATCACAATATACATTAGGGTCATACCATTTAGGAAACAGAGGTTTCAAGGGTTCAACGATAACAAGAGTAAGCAGATATTTATCAACAAGTTGAGGATACAAATCTGTGTATATCATGGGAATGAGATCGAAAGTGATTTTTTTTTTGGGTATTTTTCGGGGCTCTCAAACCACTATTAGGACTAGATCTCCATCCTGGTCTAATAGGTGCAGCAGGACAATTATAGGTGGGTGTCTGAAAGGATGACTAAAAATGAGGTGGATAAGTTGGTTGTTGTAGTGGTTGGTATAGTTGATATGGATGAGGGATGGATGTAACATTATTTATGGAAGGGTAATGGGTTTGGTAAACTGGTACAGAGTAAGGTGTGAAACCTCTGAACTGTTGCCCTACATAGTTTACTGCTTGGGCTTCATTCTCTTTTTTTTTTAGAGCTCTACCTTTTCTTGCTCCACCTGTCTCTCTTGCATCGAGCTTACCATTCTTTATGGCATTTTCAATGATCTCACCTGATACCATCATATCTGTAAAGTTTTTAGTTACATTGCCTATCAATCTCTCATAATACGGTACTTTCAAGGTGTTCACAAATAAAACAGTTGTTTCTTTCTCAGTGAGAGGAGGTTGAACTTGTGCAGCCATATCTCTCCATTTTTATGCATACTCCTTGAAGTTTTCAATTGCTTTTTTTTCCATACTTTATAGAGATAGACGATCTGGAACTAGATCCGTGACATGTCGATATTGTGTAAGAAATACCTTTGTAAGCTCTTACCAAGAACGAATACAAGTCTTATCTAATTGAACATACCATCTAGCTGCAGAATCCATAAGATTATCTTGAAATATGTGCATTAACAACTTCTCATCTTGAGCATATGCTACCATCTTTTGACAATACATGGTGATGTGGGTCATTGGACATTTTGTGCCATCATATTTTTCAAATTCAGGGACCTTGAATTTAAGCGGAATGATCACATATGAAACTAAACAAAGGTCAGTCGCATCTGTGGAGCCATAAAAATTCATTCCCTCTACAGCCCTAAGCCTTTCTTTTAATAACTTCATATTCTCTCGGGCACTGGTATCTTTTACTTTTTCAGGTGTTTGCATCCCTAGCTTTTCTCTTTTCTTGGGATCATTCAAATCAGGAACTAAGATTGGCTCAGGTGGTTTTTTCATCATAATGGGATTAACAAAATTTTAAAATTGTCTTGGAGCAAGTGTGGATGTCATTCTTGGATAAGGATTAGGATATCTATCGGGAGTAAGAATTGGTACTCTAGTTCCTTGTGAAGGTTGGTTCAGTCGTGGCTCAAACCCTGGATGATAGACAGGATTTACCATATTTGGTGATTGTTCTTGAAAGCTAGGATTTTCTTCCACTGCTTTTTCCTTGTCAAGTTTCTTGAGCATATCCATTATTGTACTGAGATCCCCTCTTAGTTCTTCTTGAGCTTTTTCAATTCTCTCAAATCGGCTGACCTGTTCTTGTTCCATGATTCTTGTCTGTGTCCTGGTATTGTATGAATGACGAGTAGGTTGGGTCAAAATTTTTAATGGGTGAACTATTCTGGAACCTTTATTACCACAAAGTTTTTATTTTGAAGAAGAAAAAAATTAAAATTTTATTTTTTACTTATTTTATGAAAAGTGATGTATATGATGCATGAATGCAAATGAGAGATATTTGTTCTTGGACGAATTTCAACATTAAAAATTTTTATTGATCCCATACAACTTTTATTACATAGGATTTACCATCTTAGAGTTATATCTATAGAAGCGTTTGACTTGCTCATAATGGTCTTTTACCTCATCTAAAAAGTTCACTAAGCACTGTCCATATTCTCCTATGGGATTGACTTCTCTTCTTAATGCTTCTACCTTTTCAACCATCTCTCATGCTTTCTTTACTACCTTACAAACTTGATTAGTCAAGTGCTCTATGTACTATTACCTCTCTAAGCTTTCTGCCTTCCATCTCATGTGGGCATCCCTTTCTGAATCACATATGAAGATCCAATCTTTTTTCCTTCTATGCCACCCATCTATCATTACTAAAATATGGCTCTTGTGGTGTTGTAGTTGTATCTTTAACCCTTGGATCACTTGGTGAAGTGATTCTTTTTCATTCAGTACTTCGAAGTGCTTTTTTCTTTTTTTTGCGAGCATGACTTTCAACCTTTCCTTTTCGTTTTGGCATTCCATCAATCTTGCTGAGGTTGTAGAGTATAATCCCTTTCAATTCTGACATTCTTGAGAAATTCTGGTGGTCTCCTCTTGTTTTTCTTAAGCTTTGCCCTTCCATTGGTTTATGATGTTTCATTATATGAAAGAAATATTATTCACAATTTTTTTATCTTATAGTAAAATATTGATATTGAAAAAAAGCAGTCATGCTTATATTTATGAATTTCTACTAATATTAATAATTAATGAAGTAAAATTTTTTGCTAACATCGTTATAATTGAATACATTACTGCATTCGTTCTAATATTTAATCTATTCCTTGGTATAATTTTTTTTTCATTAGGACATTTCAACCATAAGTTGTTGCTTATATTTCAAAGTATTTAGTAATTAATGATGAAAAATGATCATGACACATATTTTTGTCACTAATAACAATTATGATTATTTATTTTAACATAATTACTATAAACTTGTTATTTAAAATTTATAAATAAACAAATCAAATTAAATGCATGCAAATAAAATAAGTCTAATACTATTATTGGGAAAAATAATTTTCATGATAAAAGTTTTGAAATTTTCAAATTAAAACTTAAATTCTAAATCTCAAGGATGTTTAATTTTTAAAATTTATCATTACTACAAATAATAGGTGTGACGTAATTTTTGGTCACATTATTAGTCCATTAAAAAGTATCAATCTATATAAATATAAATTTGTATTGTTGTATATATTTTAATAATAAAAATATTTTGATTGTTACTATACATTTAATAGTAAGTAACTCCTATATAATAAAGATTCTTTAACTCCTAATAATACTAGCCGTTAGGCAATATTTGTTATAAATTCAATTATGATCAGTTACAAATTCTAAAACATATAAATGGGTTCTAAAAATCAAATAACAAAAAATCTATTCTATTCGCTATTTTTATAAACCATACCTAGTTATATATTTTTTAATTTTTAGTGTAAACACTTAATTTTATCTGGGATAAGTTAATTTCAATTGATTTTCAAGCTTGATTACACGTTTTAATTTGAGCCCATTTTAACACTTTGATTAGATTTATTTTATATTGGGCTTTGTCTTAGGGTCAATTTTTCTTAGGATTTATTTTATGTAGGCTTGAAACCATTTGGAATTATAATTAAGTGATTTAGGCTTAAGGATCCAAAGCCTAATAGATGTCTAAATTCAATTTTAAAGCCTAAGTCATTCTTATTAGGATAATTAAGCTGTCTAAAAAGTCAAAAATAGAGCTCATCATGGTCATTAGCCTTTTCTTCCTTCCAAACTAGTTGACTCCAAATTGTTGCACCATTTTTAGCTTTTCAATTTTCACTTTGTGCATTACCCACTAACTTCGACACAAATCCACTGAACTTTCTCACTGTCCCAAAACCAGCATTATATAATTCTTGTTTCAGGCTATCCTTGTTTCTCCTCATGTTTTACCCTATTTTATCTTAGCACAATTTGATTAAAACTCCCTAAAGCATCACATTGCCGTAATCCTATAAAAAATTAAATTATATTATCTTATATAAATGATGACGCTACAAGAACAGAAAAGAGAATACACAAAGGAGCCAATTTTCTTAAAAGAACCACCAAAAAAAGAAAACAGAGAGCACTATTCAGCCAAGAAAAACCCATTTCCAACCTTTACCATTCAACTATTCAGCCAAAGAAAAAAACCCAAATACCATTTAGCCAAAAAGGGAAAAGCCCAAAAAATCCAACAACCAAATCAACCCACTATCACTTTCACTTAAAAAACCCTAGTACATCTCTATCTAATTTTTATAACATTGCCTTCACAAACTGCAACCACCATAGCCACTATACATTCATCAAACAGCCTCTTCCTAGCCGTGACCCTTTTTGCTAACCAAAAACCATTTGACCACCTCATTTTTATGCCTTAAAACACCCAGTCTATCATGGTCTTCATCACCACTAAAATAATCCCCATCCTCGTGAAACAACACTGAAGACTTAAACCAAATTCTACTAAGCATACCCAAGCTTTATCATCACCCATTACTAAAACCCCATTCACTAAATTGAGACCCATAGCCACACAATTTTTCTACCTAAATACCATTTTCACAACAACTAGAAAAAACTAAAAAAATAAAAAAAAATCCATAATCCTCACAATAGGTGAGAAACCCAACAACCAAAAAAAAATCACAATAGCCACGATTTTTACCAAAGAAAAACCTAGTTTAGCAAAAAACAAAAATTAAGAAAAAAATAACAAATAAAAGAGAGCAAAATGGGTTGTTCAATAGGGAAAAAAAAGAAAGAAGAAGAAAAAAAAGAAAAGAATAGGAAAAAAAGGAAAAAAGAAGAAAAAAAAAAAGGAACGGTACATTAGTGGTAGTGCTGATATCAACAGTGATGAGGAGACTTTTGGGCAATTTGAAAAAATGAGAAGGTAGAGGGGAAAATGAGGAACAACATATTAAAAATACAAAATAATTGGATGACAAAAAAATATGAAAAAAATGTGAAAAACTATGGGCTTTTAGTCCAAATCTAGGAAAATCTAGTGAGATTTGAAGGAAACTAAGCTCGGAACAGTGATTAAGGGGCTAAGAAGAGCTTATGATGAAATTTTGGGAGGAAAAGGATGCTAGTCGGTGGCAGTCACTGACGACAGCCAGTAACAGCCGACTATGGTTTTTTGGGTTAAAAGGGTGCTGTCTGATATTTTTCTAAGAGTTGGGAGAATTTTTTTTAAAGAAAAAAGGAAATGAATGATTAAGCTTTTATAAAGCTTAAAAAAAAGAAAAAAAAAATGGGTTAAACCTGACCTAGTTGCTATTAATCCAACCCATTCCAAAATTGACCCAAAAGCTTGTTTCATTTGGGCCATTTAACTTTCTTGTTTGAGCTTAGGTTCAAAGCTTATTTGAGATATATGTGTGTTTTATATCTTAGGTTTATATTGTTAATGTTTATATGCATTCATAGATTTTTAATATATAAATAGATATGGAAATCAATTTTTATTAAAAAAGAAGATAATATTTTTAAATAAAAATAATTTTTAAGTCTTTGTTTAGATATTAGAAAGAACCTAAATAATTATTCTCTTTGTTTTAAATGATTATAAGGAAATTTTGAAAATGAAAAGTTAATTTTTCTAAATTTCACCTAGATATTGGAAAATTAAGAAAATTTTCTATCACTTAAGATTTTTATCAAAAAAATAATGGTAAGAAATATAAAAATAAAAGATTTGAAAATAATAAAATAAATTAATTGTGTTGTATGATTTTTATTTGTGTCAATTATATATGGCATTACATGCATCATAGTTGGTAATAAATGTGAAATGGAAAAAATAAAATTTTGAAAAAAGGATTTTTGGAGATAAAAGTTAATATTCTTAAGTAAGAATAATTTTTTAGAACCTAACTAAATATTAAAGGGGTTCCAAATAATTATTCTTCATAAAAAAATATTGTGCCAAAATTTAAGGAATATCATGAGAATTCTAAATAGAAAAATATTTTTTGAAATTCTATCTAGATATTGAAGAATTAGAAAATATTTTGATACTAAAAATTTTTATCTTATTCCTAAATAAAAAGTTTTATTCCTAAATAAAATGAATAAAATTTAAATGTGTGTTGATAAATTTAATTGGTTGTCTATATTTTAATTTGTATTTGTATCATACACTTGCTTATATGATATATGCTTGCATTTCATTACTTTCAAAAAAAATAATAAATGGTGATTTTTGGAAAACTATTTTAAATAATAAAAAATTAATATTTCTAAGTAAAAAATAATTTTTGAGATCTTGTCTTGATATTGGAGAGTTTCACAATAATTATTTGTTATAAAAGAATATTGTATAAAATTTTTGAATGAATTAGTATGAAAGTTCCAAATAAAAAAGTATTTTTTAAAGTTCTACTTAGATATAGATGAATCAAAAAAATATTTCAACATGAAAGATTTTCATCTTATTCCTAAACAAAAGGTTTTTTTTTTCAAAAAAAAGAGATTTTTACAAAAAAAAATTTGGAGGAATCATTTTTTAAATATTAGAATTAAGACCATTGTTATCAATAGTAAGAATAACATGTGATTAGTTGATACCTTTTTTAAAATGGGCATTGTGAGGTGCTAAATGGTTTCCATGCATAACTAACTCCTGGATTTAGCTTTGTTTTTCATAAACCAAAATACTTTTTTAATAAACTATAAACTCGTTTTATTTTTTTATTAAAAAAAGATAAATTCTTAGATGACCAATCACACCTTCAAAAAAGATTAGTGATGACTCCTCTTTGTTTTGGAACTTTTAAAATTTTCATTTAATAGTCTCTAAAATTGATATAACACTTGGCTAGAGAAGTTGTTTAATTTTTTAAGCTTTATTACTCTATCGTTAGTGTAGAATTGTAGAGTATATTATGAAGATATAGTTGGATTGTTGTATCTTGGAGGCAATATGCTTTAAGAACATGTTGCACTAGTTGATGCAATCCCGCAAAGGCACGAATCATCTTAAAAAAGTGAGATATTCATGCATCAGTCTAATTCTTCATACTATAAATGAAATCAATCTATTTTCCTTTTATTCTAAGAATTTATATAATTTATTTTTACCACATTTATATTATAAGGTGATTAATTTTTCATGATTTCCTTTATACATTGACAACATCCAAAATATAGGACAATGGGCCTCAAATTAAATGTCCATTTAATTCACTTGGCCTTAAGAAATGTAAGACAATAGGTCATCAAATTTTAATTAGATTTTTTCCCTAAAATTTCATGTCTAATCCAAGTCCCCCTATTTTATTTTAATCAAATTTTTTGTTTTAGTTTTTTTTTGTTACATTAGAAGGGTAAAGCCCTAGTACAAATAAGGAGAAATGAGAGAGGCATGGTTCGAAACCAAGCCCTTGATGTCCTCTCAAGCGGCTTTAACCACTAGGCTAAAGGCTTAGGGATAAATTTTTTGTTTTAAACTCTTTACTTTCTTTTCCTTTAGCCTTTCCCCCCCCCTTTTTTTTTGCTTTTATTTCCCTTCTTTTCCACCAGCCCCCAACCACCAAGCACCAACAACTGTCACTTTCTTCTGTTATTTGAGATTCTTGGTCTCAGATCTCCAACCACTATGAGCTTTTCGAAGTTCACAGCTTTTATCGCACTGCTTGACCGAAATTAGTTTAGGTTAGATTACTTGTTAGTGTTATTTACCTTTAGTTATTTGTTTTTTATTTTTGTTGAGTTTGATTGAGACTAAATTTTGAGTGAATGTTGTAGATTTAGATTATTTCTCTTTTTTTTTTTAGGAATTTTTTGCTGTTGATTTAGGTTGAAATTATAATAAATGAAAAGTTTACTTTTTGGTTTTATATAGCATTTTAGAAACAGAGTAACGGTTCCACTACCAGGTGGTGGGGCCGTAAAATAGCAGTTGTTGTAATGGTGGCGGAGGCTGCAAAATAGCGGCCGTCGCAACACAATTGCACTGCTATTTAAATCCATGGTTTATTTTGCAAATAACATCGACTAAACTAATGTATATCCAACATTACTAATAATTTAACATAGATAGCATTCTAATAAAATATATATGTTCAGTTATAAAATATTATGCTATGTTGTAACATAATATACAAATAGTTATGATAAAACACACATATCAATCACTTATTTTATACAAATTACTCTAAATCACATTATTGATGTTTTATATTTGAAATGAAAGATTATACATTTTATTTTAAATAACATGTATAACCTACAAATTATTAATATAAGATTCATATATGAATTATATATTTTATGTAAATTATTCTTAAATCACATTATAAAAAATTAAGTATTTGAAATTAAAAATAACACAATAATTCTAATTAATATATAATGATAAAAAATTGTATAATTTATTTCATATTATACTCATAAAAATTAAAAAATATAATTTATTTTCAATCATATCATAACTTATAACAGATTATTATAAGTAACATAATATACGATTTGTTTATTAATCTTTTTTTTTGGCTAGTAATTTAATACATATAATAATAATTTGCATATTTTAATTTTTTATTCAAAATAAAATTGATTTATATATTATTTTATATCGAAATAATATTCATAAAATTTTAAGTAGGGATGTCATACATTAATACAATAATATATATTTAATAAAAATAACAATATTTGTTTACAACTTAAAAATTGTATTTGCTTACACAAAATTAAAATTATGTAATTTTAACCACTTAGCATATAATCCTATAATAAAAAGTAAAAGCCTATCTACTGCCCTTTTCCTTTATTTTTTTTCTCACCCTGGCGCCTTTCTTTTTTTTTTTTTTTCCTTCTTTTTCTTCCTTTCTTTCTTCCCTCACCCCCACCCTCACCCTCACCCTCACCCTTGCGCCCACAGTTCCTCTTTTCTCTATCACTCGTGTTGTTCTTTTTTCTAACCCTCTTTTCTAAATTTTTTTTGTTCACACTCACTTTCTGTGTTCATGTATTTTTTATGGAACGAATTTTAATTTTTAATTTTTTTATTACGATTCAAGAGATTTAAATTATAATCGTGATCATATCATTTTTGTTATAATTACAGATATAATTAAAATTATTACGATAATTACAATCGTGAATTTTTTTATTTTGCATAATTTGTAATAAAATATTATAATTATAATTATAATAATAAAAATTCTTATTTTATGATTTTTAAAATAATTTTATAACATCTTACATCTTTTATTTATTTAAGAAAAAATTATTCATAATTTTTTAAAATTATAATAAAACATTCATATTTGATTTAATAATAAATCCTTACTTTTGTCTTTTAATTATAATGAGTATCTTCAATTGTTATTTAATTACACCAAAATAATAATAATTTAATAAGAATTAATCTAATAACAAAAAAATTAACAAAAATACATATACCAAAACAATAAAAAACTATTATTAAATTTCAAATAAAAAAATTATAAATTAATAAATAATAAAATCAATGTATAATTGTTTCATTTTAATTATTTTTTCATCTAAAATCTTTCTATTATATCATATTAATTCTTTTTTTTTTCAATTTTAGACTTCTCTCAATCAATCTTGTAAGATCTTCTATAATAAAAATTCTCAAAAAATATAAAATGTATTTGATACATAAAATTATGATATAATAAGATATAATAATATTATTAATAAAATTAAATTAATTAATGTTATCTTATTTTATGTTTGACATATACAAAGATTATAATGAAATAATTTATTTATTGATTAAAATTATCTTTTCTCAAATTTTATAATTTAAATTATTGATATAACTTTTAAAAATATAATAAGATATGTAATTTACTTTTATGAATTAAAAATAATATTTTTATTTTAAAAAAATTGAATTAAAAATGATTAATCCTCTTTATAATTTTATTTTTTATATAAATTAAATATAATATAAAATAATTATTATCCTATCTTATTTAATATTTTATACAATAAATATGATCATAATTTCTCAAATTTCGCTTTCAGTAAAATTAAACTCTAAATTAAAAAAAATTGCAAGATACACAAAACAGAGTTATTTACAACAATTTAAAAAAAAAATTTCCAACCCCCTCCGACACTTCCCATCTTGCCTACTCCCTATTTCCCATAAGACCCAAAATCCTAATAACCCTAAATCGTTAAATCTCGACGTACACACAAGCCTCTTCATCGATTCCTTCATTCAAGGATTCTCGTCTCTCTCACTCAATTCCCAAACTCCTAATCTCAATCTTGAGTCTGCCATAGTCCCAATTTCCCCAAGACCCAAACCCAAACAGAGGATTTTTTTTCAACGCCATTCAACACAAATTACCAGCAATTTTAAATAAAAAATGTAATATTAACTTGCTTTTACCTTAAAATTACTTGTTTGGCTGTTTGCATTTGATTGTTATTGTTTTGGTTATCTGTTTATTTGGTTTAGCCGATTGATTTTTTTAATATCAGAATTTTGGACAGATAATGGGGAATAACAGCCAAAACGGACCGTTGCTTTTGCTATTCTCCGTTTATGCTGCTTTTCGGTGGCCGCCACAGTTTTTTGAACGTATTTGACATTCACCCTGCTTTTCCCTTACTATTCAACAACTATTTAAAACCCTTTGAATATGTGTGTGTGGATTTTTTTTCATATTTTCCTTTTTAGTATTTTTTTGTAATTTCAATTTTTTTCATTGGTGTAATATTAGTTTTTTTTTATGCATTACTTGATTTAGATTTTTTTCTGTTTTGTTACTTTTTAATTCCAGAAAATTTTAAAAAATTGGCCATCTATATATATCTTTTGTGGATCTTGTATTTTTAAAAAAATTATTCTGATTTTTCCCTTTTTTAGATATTTTTGAGATTTTTGTTGTGTTTGGTCTGCTCGATTATTGATTTCTTTATTTTTGCCTTCTTGAGTTTTTTTTTAATTAATTAAAAAATTATCACATATTTATAGGGTTCAGGTATTGAGAAATTTAATCGGATTCAGGAACAGGTATCGCAAAAGTAGTGGATATAGGTAAGTAGTTTTAGTTATGTTTTCTATATGTAGATCTTTGGCTATTCTCTCTGCATTTTCCACCAACTTAACAATAACATTTTCTTCAAACATACACCTCAACTCCAAAAGTTGTCACCACAATCACCCAAATGCTACCATTTGCAATTGCTTTGCTTTCCACCCAGATGCTGCCCTTTTAAATTTTTTACAAGTTTTTTGATAGGCAAATCCATTGGTTTATCCTTTCTGGCTTTTTTGCTAACATAGACATGTCAAATTCAACATGTAAGTAGTCAAAATCTCTATTAACATATGGTATCATGGGGTAGTCAATTATACCTGTTTATCTTAGCAGAAAAGGCTTGTAAACAACTTGAAGGGGTGGCATCTGGATGTAAAGCAAATGAAAATGACAGCATTCTCTGTTCCCTAAAGGATTTGGGTGATTGTAGTGAGGTAATTTTGGAGATGAGATGTATGTTTGAAGAAAGTGCTATTGTTAAGTTGGTCGAAAATATAGAGATAATAGCTAGAGATCTCAATTTGGAAAACATGCCTGAAATTACTTACCAACAGTGCCCCTGTTACAACTCAATAGCTGAAGTTGATTCAAATAAGTGTAAATTACGGAAAGCTGCTTCTAGAGAAGATTCCAGTGACAATTATTTGTATTGTCCATCAGCAAGAGATATTCAGAATGCAGACTTGAATCATTTCCAAAGGCATTGGGCCAAAGGTGAGCCTGTTATCATCAGTCAAGTGCTTGAGAATGCATCTGGAGTTGGTGTGAGGTCAGTTTCGCCACTGGCTGCTATTGTCTAGTGTCTGAAACATGTGATATTGAAATGACTTGTTATATTCTAGTCATGGATTTTACATTTTAGCAAGAATGTTGGCAAAGAAAAGAATCTATGGTAGGTATTTTGTTAGGGAGATCGTATTAGTGCCATACTAGTATTGTTTTGATCCAGCAGCTGTGGCTATCATTCTTGAGTTTGTGAATTAAACTAGTGACTATGGAAATCCAGATTATGTGATTTGAATTTAAAGAGTTCCAAATATTATCCATTAGTTAGATATAACTTAGTGCTTCCCTATTTGACATACATCATGTTTTATGCTGGAATTTTAATAGTTTATGATTTATTGTCCTTCATACCATGCTTATTTCAAGGCCTTCATAGGGAAATTTACTTGCTGGGATCTTTCTTCTTTGCAAAGTGCAGTGTTTTGGAATTTATTTATTCCTATTGACCATCTTGGAAAAGTGCAACTTGACATTGAAGAATAGTCTTGGAACTTGGAGATGTTTCTCTTTTATCATTGTTGACATCAAATGCTCTCATAAATTAACCAATTTTGCCATGGTCTCGACTTACATGAATTGCTTGCTTAAGAAGCATATAAAATAAGGTAGGGCATGCATCTTTGGACTCCCCCCCTCACACCCATTCAATATTGCAGAAAATGATTTTGCCAATTTCTGTCTTGGATGGTGCCTTGTTTATCTTCTGAAGACTTCCATCCTTCTCTTTCTTGCCTTTTTTAGAGTTATGTATTCTGTGGTACTTAGTTGATATGGGGAAAGTTAAGTGTGGCTATAAGTTGAATCTAGTTAAGTCATCAACAAATTAAATTACTTGACAATAAAGGGAACTTTTGTGTGTCTGTGTCTACGCACATATAGTAATATCTGTTGTAATATGCTATTTCTTCCAACCGAACTGTGCCTTTTCATCTTTCCAATTGATTTTAATGTTTATGACACAGTGAGCTTGGTTTCTAAGTCAGCTGTTCTGATGGAATGCACTTACAGTCAATATTCACCAGTTCTTTAAGGGTATATAGAAGGCCGCTTTGACAGAGAAGAATGGCTTCTGATATTTAAGTTGAAAGGCTGGCCCCCATCCAACAAATCTGAGGAGCGTCTTCCTTGTCATCTTGCCGAATTTCTTTATTGTTTGCCATTTGAGGAATATACGCATTCTCAAAGTGGCCTTATAAATCTTGCTTCTAAATTGCCTTTGGATTCCCTTAAGCCAGACGTGGAGCCAAAGACATATATTGCTTATGGAGTTGCTCTGGAGCTTGGACGTGGAGACTCTGTAACAAAGCTTCATTGTGATATGTCTGATGCGGTATATGCTTAGTTCTCCCTTTCCCCCCTTACTTGTTTTTAAGTTTAATTTTTATTTTTCAATGCTGCTTATCTGCTAAACTTGTTCATTTACAGTTCATAAAGTCAGGAACCTACAGTGTAGACTTTTCATGTCCTCCAGTGTGAATTTTGAATTATTTGCATGATAAAAACTGCATTTTGATTAAGTCAATTCTCATGAATATGGAACCTACAACTATATTTGTTCCTTAGAAAGTGTTAATGGATCACCTGTATTTTGAAATGTGGTGTTCTGGAAAAGGTGCTAACACCTTCAATTATGTTGCGTATGTTGTTCTGGCATAGATTTTATAACCTGTTTGCAGTTTAATTAGGTTCTGCCTTGATTTTACATCTCAGAGTAATCTCACGTCGTGTACATGTTTAAGGAATTTTTGCTGCACTGATGGTTTTAACTTGTCAATAATGATATAAAAGTATTAAATCATGAATCCAGCTGCCTAGCACATTTGGAAGTGTGGGTTCAAGAGGCCTGAGGCTATACTGTCACTTTATTGAGACACTACACAGATGCTTTAGGAATCTCATTTTCTTTTGTGGTTTTTTTATTCTGAATATTCTATGCGTATTTAAAATGTAACCAAAATGGTTATATCCAGTACAAATGATGTTTTTTCCATATTGGATAAGGGACAAGTATTGAAGCCCATTTAGCTGGTAGAGCTGTAGCTATGACTACTATAGATGGTATTTGTGATGTGTCTGATTTCTGATGCTCTTGTATTTCTGTCTTCTAGTCTGCATATAGGTTGCTCTTGACTTTGTTTCACCTGATAATACTGTTGAATCTGTTCGATTACTTCTACAAGGCCATGGAGCTAAAGAGGACAAACTGGAGGTACATGGATAATAACTACCGGACTGGATGCTGTAATTTCTAGGTTTTTCTTTTGGCCTTTGGAGAGAGGGACAGGTGAGTTTTCTGATTTGATGTCCAACCCAAAAAAAGGATGTTGGAGATAATACCTGTTTGAGTGCATGCTTCGCTTAACTTCGATTGTTATGGAATATTTTTTCCAAGATGTGCTCAAACATTAGTAGTCCTCTCCGTTCATCAATAATATCAGCTAAACCGATTTTGGCACATCTGCATAAGGTTGCATAAAGTTCTTGTGACGGTGTTTTATGTTTTAATATAAAAGTTGGGAGTTCTGGCACTTAGAATGCTGTTCTCTCATTTCTTTTCTGAATCAGGTCCGGAAAATTATATACTGCATGCGATGTCTCAGACTGTTAAGTATTTGGATCCTCATGCAAAGTCACTTTAAATATATATAGCTGGTATTTGTTTCTTGATGCTTGTATGTTATTTTCTTTTTTTTTAGTTCTTTGCATAATATGTAGAGGTTGTGCATGTCTATGCAAAACAAGTAATTATGTCTCATGGTGTTGGCTTCACACTTTCTTTATACCTCCTGCAAAATTCCAATGTACATGTGAAACACTTGGCATGGCTAATGTTTAAGAGCCAGAACGCTATGAAGCTCATTCGTGAGCAAGAACTCGTTGTCACTTTTGCGTTGACTGCATCACCCGCCTACGTGGGGTAGCGGTTTAATTGTTCCGGCGTGGAAATTATCTTTTAAGAGGCCGTTGACTCTGATCTGCAGACCAATATTTACATTAATTCCTTTGACTTGTATGCTTATAGTTTTAGTATTGAATTGCTTGATTTAGGATTACACCACAACTCTGTGAGGTCGCTGACTTATCAATATCTTTTTGGAGCCATTCTTGAATGCAACTGGGTTAGCCTGTGGCATCCTTCAGGTTTCAGGCCTTGACCACTTTCTCTTGTTTACACTTATGTCATATGCCTGCATAAAACTCCTTGCTTCATTTGCCTCCAAAGAAGTGGCAATTTTATTTTTCAGAAAGTGCAATGTATTTATAGTATTTTAGCCAGATATTATATATAATTATCTATGAAAACCAAACCATATATATATATATATATATATATATATATGTTGAATTACATAAAATTCAAGTGTCTTGCATTTTCAACCTCTATCAGTTCAACTCAACCAAACAGTCCTCTTTTATTTACTTCAAAAATATATAACTTATAAAATGATTTTTTCTTTTGGTAAAAAAAATTTAGGGTAGATAGATTATTCAGTTTCTCAGGTTAAGATAAGATATGTCACATCTGATAGTTTAAGATAGATAGTTGCTGGTTTTACATTCGAGATGATCTTAACAAATGATTACCGATAAAATTCAAACTTAAAACTTTTTTATCGAGGAGAACGATATTAACCGATTAAATCAAACATTTATTTGTATAAAATGTTTTATTACTATCAGTATATAATATTTTTGAATAATTAGAGATAAGAACCTCTTATCATATAAACATATAAATATTAAATTTAAGAATTGAAACATTTAAAAAATACAAAAATATTAAGTACCTAATAAAATTGATTACAAAAATATAAAGTATATAATTAAAAAAGTTTATATTTAATATATTATCAATGTATAAATTTTATATATTATTAGTGAATTAAATGATAATAATTTATTAATAAAATAAATTAGATGATAATATTTTATTAATGAGTAAATTATATTAATTTGTATATATTTATTTTAGGAGTTAATATTCGTTAATTAATGAGTAGTTATGTATTATATAAAATTTATACATTAATAATATATTAAATATAAATTTTAATAAAAATTGGGATGTTACATTTATGATAATAATTACAATTAATAAGTAAAAATTATAAAATTAAAATTTTATTTCAAATTCTCATTAATGTTGTTAACATATGAATTGGATTAAAACAATTAAAGCGCACAGAATTATTAATTGGTTACTATACTAATTTTTTTTATAAACATTAAAATTAAAATAATTTAAAAATATATTTAAAAAATATATAAACAATTTTTATTTGTATAGTGGTAATAAAATAAATAAATTCAATAATAAAAGATAAAATCAAGAACATTCTGGACGTTCTCAACTCTTCAACGCCCCTTATATTTAACAACTTAACGCTTCTTCCTTCCCATCTATTCAATAAAATTTGAGAGTTGAGACAAACAAGGCATGGCTGATGGTATATTCGGTTACCCTTTGAGGCGCCTTTTATGGAGCCCTCCGGTCTACCGTGAATGGTCTGGATCAAGGGCCCTCATGGATTGGCTCGAATCCCCAACCGCCCACATCTTCAAGATCAACGTCCCTGGTAATTTCTTAATTCCTCTAATCTCTTTAATTTCATGGGTTTTTTTTTTTTTTTTGGTTTTTCTTTGATTGCTGGAATATGCAACTGCACATAAATAATAGGATACAACAAAGAGGACATAAAAGTGCAGATAGAAGATGGAAATATTATGCATATAAAAGGAGAGGGTGTGAAGGAGGACACAGCAAAGGACACTGTTTGGCATGTAGCCGAAAGGGGGACAGGGAAAGGGGGATTTTCTCGGGAAATTGAATTGCCGGAAAATGTGAAGGTTGAGCAGATTAAGGCCCAAGTCGAAAATGGTGTGCTCACAATTGTGGTTCCAAAAGATGCTACCCCTAAGCCTTCTAAACTGCGACATATTAACATCACTAGCAAACTTTAAAACCTTGATTAAATAAATGTGCTTGCTTTTCAAAGTTGTAAAATTAATGTGTTGTACTATAATTATTATAAAAAAAAAAGGTTGTAATAAAACTTATAAATATGTTATAAATATGTTTAAGACTAAACTTGTGTGCAATGTTGTGTGATAAGTTGAGGATTACTCTATTTAACTATTTTTATTGTGATTAAAAATGAATTTTGGCATTATAGCTTGGCTTGATATTTAATTCCTTCTTGTACTTTAATTTTATTTAGTTATGCAATTATACATTCAATTTTTCATTAGTTTTATAATAAATAGTAACAAAATTAGAATGTTTTACAAAATATTTTTGTTAATTTAGGTGATAAATTTTCATCAATTTTATTATTTTTACCCAAAAAATAATAAAATAATGAGAAAAACCATTTTTTTCTAGATTATAAAAGTCAATGTTGATTTTAACAATAATGAGATATTTTTAAATCCAAATGAATCCAACTAGCCCAAACTACTGGGCCGGAAAACGAAGCCCATGAATGTTATTTAAGATCCGGACTTCATGTATCTTTTTTCAGCCAGCAAGACTTGACATGATGAAGTCGCCTAGTTCTTTTTAAAATATATCATTTACAATAATTGCATCACAATTAATTAATTAATTAATTAAAATTTAGAGTTAATTTAAGTCTGTCAAAGTATTATGTGGAATTTACTCTTATAAAGTGGACGTTTATATAAATTTTTTATTGTGATTGGGTAATTGTAATATTATAAAAAAAATTTATAGATGAAACGCTTTCGATTTTTTACATTGATTTGGCCCCAAAAAACTACGTTGTTACATTTAACTCATTTTAATAGGAGTTTAGGGTTATTTTCTTTTCCTAAAGGGGTTTATTTTCTTTTTTATTCTCTTTTAGCTTCTTGTTTTATTTTTCAATTCTTTAATAGATTAATTTATTAAATAAAATATAAATTATGGTTTGCATGAATATTGAGTTTAATTATATCAAATTCGAGCGTTGTTAATTTTGGATTCAAATTATTTGAAGTTTGAAATTTTAGGTCTCCATTAATAAATTAAGTTATTATTAGATTTTTATATAAGTATAGTATATTTTTAGTTCAAATTAACTCGAAGTTTAAATAATTTAGAATTCAAATTATTTAAAATTTAAGTTTTCTTGAGTTTGGGCTTTAAATATTTTTTATTAAATCAAGTTTGATCTGATTTGATTTTGAGTTTTTCAATTTCAATTTTTTTTTAATTAATTTACATTTTTTGTATATATAAATTGTAAATTTGTAATGGTATGGATAAATAAAAATTTTAACCGACAACATTCCTAGCTTCTATTTAGATTATGTTTGTAATGGTATGGATATATGATCAAGTTATATCCATTTAAAAATAATTTATTTTCATTTTTTATAATTATTTATACAATTAATTTTTTTCACAAATAAATAGTTTACTTAATAATTTACTCGTACTTTTATACGTGTAAAATTTAAAATCAATGTGATGGCGCTGTCATTTTCATTGTAAATAATATAATTTTTAAGACATATTAACGGATAAAATTTTTTTATTATTAAATGAATAACTGAATATTTTTAATTAATTTGGAATTTGACATTCTGACTTATGCAATTAAAATATTAAATTTAACTATTAAATTAAAAATTATAAAATTATATTAATTCTGTGTTGATGTAAAGTGGAATTTTTTTTTTCTTATTTTACCATTTAAGAGGGGACCCCACCAAACGCCACACGGTAGCACTGACGGTTGCCTAATGATATTTTAAGGTCAGTGTGGGACCTACAAGACGTAAAGCCGTTGGACGGTGATAGATGACCCAATCAAAATAGACCGTTTATTGGCCTAACTAGCTGTTGCCACGTCATATCGCCCATTTCTTGTCACGAAATCATTTCAAAATGTTTATAATCTGATGATTCTGACCACATCAGATAGTACCCAGCCGTTGTTGGTTATTTTCATCGGTCACTGACCAATCATTGGAGCGTCCTCACTTTACTCGATATATATCAACTAAACATTATGGAAATTTTGTTATTTATGCAGTTTATTCCATTAATTAACTAAATTAAAGAATTGTTCATAATAATTTATTAAATTTAATAAATAAATATAAATAAGCAAAAATTAAATTTATTCACAAATGATTTATCAAATATTGGATTTGAATTTTTTTGAGAATTATTTATTTATAATATATATAAATTATTTACAAATTTATTAAATTTATTGATGAAAAAATATTTTAAATTTTTTTTTATTTTTTAACTTTTGAAAGTGCTTATGAACACTATACTTCATGCTTTAAATCTCTATTTATTTATATTCTTATATGTGATAATCTTCCATCCATATTATTACTTTTTTTTAATCTAAAAATAAACTTTTAATTAAATAGATGCTAAAAGGGAGTTAGTGTATTAAAATATGTTCGCGATCATGTTTTTGTTTTTTATTACGTTATTTTATCATAATTATAGATATAACAGATAAGCTAATAGTAATTGCATTCATAATAATTATGATTTTTTTTTAATTTTTACAAGAAAGTAAAATTTTTTTTATATAATAATATTTATTTATTATATTTAAAATAATTTATGATATTTTAATTTACATTTATAAATTAAAATAAAATTTTCACATATTTTAGTTATAATTTAAAATTAATATGTTATAAAATTTATAAATATATTTAAAAAAAACAAATAACAGTTTTAACGTCTTGTTATAACCATAATTTTTTATTATATTATTATTTATGTGAGTAATGATTTACATTTTTATTACAATAAATAACAATAACGAAAAATAACGTTACCATTAAATAAAAACCATTATATTGTATTACGAACGTTATTTAAATTCATCAAGGGAGGTAAACTATTTTCCACTAATACTCTCCGTTCCCTCAATATTATCAGCCAATTAGGAGTTGGCAATTTTCTTGGTATGAACAAATTGCCACCTTTTGCAAAGCAAAAATCATCCGATTTCAAAGATTTCTGCAATAGCAAGTCAAAACCATAGTGTCGTGCGAATCCCAGCTTTCATAAATATCAAATGTATTTAACCTTCCAACCCAGACGCATTTTTTCAAAATCGGATAATATCTTGTAACACATTCAATCTAATAATCATTGTATTAAGAACCCTAAAAAAAATAAAATTATGCTCTTTTTTTTCTTGAATGTCCAAAATTTTTATTTTTTATTTTAAATATTAAAATTTATAAAACTTAAATTTTATAAAAAAGTTTAATGTTAGTATTGAATACTGAAGTTACAACTTTATTTTTAAACATTTTAAAATTAAAAAAAGGATAAATAATTTAAAACATAATGAATACTATTAATTATGAAAATTCCTTTATTATTCTCTTGATAAAGAAACTTGAAAATGATTTTTTCTTAAAGAGAAATCTTTTACTCTCCATTTGAGTTGATCAATTCAATTTTGATCATTATTATTAAAATTTCAATTTTTTAACTCAAAATAATAATTTAAAAAATAATGATCAAAATTAAATTCATTAAAAAAAAGTAGACAATAAAAAAAATGGGTGGGAGTACATTACGAATATATTCGTTTATGGGTGCAACATTGGTCAAAGATTTTTTTTAATTATTAAAATGTAAAAATATTCGAACCAGTTCAAACCATATGGCTATCATGAGGTACGCTTGTTGGGCCTCCCGTTGCATTTAATTTAGCAACTTGATAAAATTAAAATGTTTAGGTATGGTAAGTTTTTTTTTTTTTTTTTTTATTGCTAAGGTTATTTCTTTATTTTTTATTTTGAAAATAATAGTAAAATATGTAAGCTTAATAGAAAATTTTAAAATTTATATCTAGCATTAGAGATATCATAGATGAGACAAACCAAATTCAATCTGAACTTTCATATAATTTAATTTGAATTGAATTAAATTTTATAGATTTGATTTGATTTATTAATTTTTAATTTTTTAATTTTTTGTATATTATTTTAATATATTTAAATTAATTTTAATATAAATTATTATTCTTAAGGATAAAATTTAATATATAAACTAATAAAAATATATAATTCGATTGTATTCTTTTTTTTATTTTTTACTTTTTAATTTTAAATTTAATTCGAACCAAAATATATGTTTAATATACAAATTTAATTCAAATCAAATAAAAAACAATTCAAATCAAACAAGACATTACAATTTCAAATCAAATTTTAAAATTTTCAATTTTTTTTGCACCCAGGTTGAAGTTTTTACCTACCAAACTTAAATGCCATGAAAATGAAACTACTTTGATTGGGAACATCAAAATTCAGAACCGTCGGAGAGTTATGTTGGTTTGGTTTCTGACCCAAAGAGCTATTACCCTATCTCCCCATAGTCCTCTTCTACCAAAAAAAAAAGAAAAAATCAAATTATAACCCTCCATGATTTTGGTTTAATTTTACATTTTTTAATTAATTTTACATTAATTTGTTAATTTATTTATTAGTTTCTTCTACTAGAAGTAATAGTAATGTCATAAATTAAATTTTTTTGAAATAATTACAAAGTTAATTTTAAATATGAATAAAAATAACACATATTTTATAACATAATATGAATATTAATTTTTTTTAAGAGAGGAAAAGAATATGACAATTATATTAGTATTGGTTTTGATTATTTTATAATTGCCTTTTCCTATGTGAGTTTTTTCTACTATTACATATTTGATATGTGAAATGGGATTTTGTTGGTGCTTGTAGGATACTTTTTTTTTTTTTTTTTATTTGGCTTTTAACCTTGTATGAATTTAAATTTCTTGTTTATTAAGGAAAAAAGAAGTAATTTTCAGTCATTACCTCAAAAGATTATGATAGAAATGCTTTCCCATTGATTTGTATTGGAGATTTCATATACATACTTAATAAGGATGATTTCCATTTTTTTCTTTCACCTCTTTACCAAGTTAAAATGAAAATTACTTATAGGAGTTAATGCAATTGGTGGTAAGTAAAGAAATTTATTTCTTGTCAACCAAAAATAGGAACGTCAATAGATAAGATATGGGGAGAGTAGAATATTTTTTATTTTTAAATTTTTATATTATATTTATCTTGATATTAATATCCAATGAATATTTTATATTTATTTTTATCATTATTCTGCGAGGATTTAATAGGTATTGGTAATCTCTATTGTCATAGCTTTAAAAAAATTAAAATTTTTTAATTTTTTTAATTTTTATTTTGTATATTTAAATAGTTTTTTATAAATATATATTAATATTTTTTTAATAAAAATATATTAATTTTAATTAATCTAAAATAATAATTTATATTATTTAATAAAAATTTATTTATTAAATATATATAAATACATATGTAGAGTAAAAATACGAAAAAAATATTATATTACTCATATCCATCCTTATATTTAATAAAAATTTAAAATCATATATATTTTAATCGTATTTTTATTCTCACAATATAATATCTATTTTCATTCGTATTAGTATAAAAAATCGAATTTCTTGTAAATATGAATAAAATTGATATTTTTAATTAAAAATTAATCTTTGCGAATATATTTGATAATAAAATCTTAAATGCGTCGTGTTGATAAAAAAAATGTTTTTTCGACTGTTTGAAGATAGGATTTGGTCCAGAAAAAAAATTAAGAATACCCTTAATCAAATTAAAGAAAATTGGTTGAAAAAGGCGAGACTGATGGCTGTGTCTTAATTTTTTATCCTTTTTGAGTTAGATGTAAGAGATTTTTGAGCTGTGTCTTAATTTAAATATTTAGAAAGTATCCAACAAAAGTAGATCTCCAATAAAACACCTTCATTATACCTGTCCAAAGATACAGATCCAGCTAGCATTTCCTTTCTTTTCTTTTTTTATTTTTTATTTTTAGAATACTGGTAATAATTAATGAGTAATAAAACAGTTGAAAGCTCACTCTACCTAAGCCTTAGACAATGTTCCTTCCTAATCCCAATAGACAAAACCCCAAAATCTACTGAATTTTGTTTTTTTTAATCAATTTTCCCATTTCAACCTTCCTTAATCTCCTCATCTTTCTATATTTTTTTCCTTTTTTCTTTTTATGATTCTATATTTTTAATCTTTACCACTAACAATTTACTAACATGATTTTAAAATTTAAACTTTTTTCATAAAAAAAAAAATCTATTTATGATAAATTTAAAAATGTTATGATTATGATGCTTAAATCAAGATTAAGTGGTAATTTTCTTGAAAATAAGTAAGATTGAAACTTACCTATGTAAAGACAAAACTCCAAGATCCACTGATCTTTTTAATCAATTTCTCAGTGATATCTTCCTTAATCTCATTGTCTTTTAATTTTTTAATTTTAAATTTAATAATTTAATAATTTATGTTATATATATTTTTATTAAATATGTATAAAATATAAAAATTATCGTCTTATATTTTATATTAATATGTTTAACCGGCAAGATATATTTTTTCAAAATCTTTCAAATTTATATTTTTTTTCAAAATTAATCTATGTTGTTTTCGTACAAATAATCGTATAATATATAAATAATCAGATCGATTTCTCTTTCAATCTAAAAAGTTTTTAAAAATTACGCTCCTAAATATTTAATCTTTTAAATCTTGAATAATATATTAACATTAAAAATCCTTCCAATTTTAAAATTTACCGGTCCTTCTGTAAAAACAAACAAAGAAATTAATCCATACGGATTGCCGATTCAAACCTAACCAGGGAGTGCAATTCCTTAATTTAGACGTCAAATCACTGAATTATTTCCCCACAAAAAGTCCAAATAATTAAAATAAAAAAAGGAAAAACAGGCTGCAAGTGGCCAACTCAAATCCGGTGGTTCATTTCCTTCTTTTCTTCTACAGGTTTTTAGAAGTTAATGCTCATCAACAACCTTAAGGTTAAGCCTTTTTTTTTCTTTGCTCAAATCCAACCAAATACCTGAAATTCATCAATTTCCATCAGTTTCCATTGTCAGAAAACAAAAGGTTTTCAACTTTCAAGTTTCAACAATTCACATTCACAAAACTCCAAAGCATGTTCTACTACAAAAGTTCTCAAACAACTACCTCATGAAACCCATCTTCATTTCAATCTGAAAACCACTTTCCAGCACTGTGAATCAAACGCAGTTTCATTGTTGGTTTTGCCCCTTTTGTTTTTAGAGCAACAAAAACGATGAAACTAATCGGTTTCTCGTTGTTTTTATGGACAACATTGTTGGTGAGTGTACACTCAGATCTAGCTTCCGACAGGGCATCCCTGGTGGCTCTTCGAGCAGCTGTTGGTGGACGCTCACTTTTATGGAATCTGTCGAGCAGCCCGTGTAATTGGACTGGTGTAACTTGTGTCCAAAACAGAATCATCGAGTTAAGACTCCCTGGAATGGGACTGTCAGGTCAGCTTCCCATTGCCATTGGCAACTTAACTGAGCTCCGAACTCTTTCACTTCGTTTCAACGCTCTGTCTGGGCCAATCCCATCTGACTTTGCCAAGCTTACCAACCTTCGATATCTCTACTTACAGGGGAATAGGTTTTCTGGTCAGATTCCTGGGTTTTTGTTCTCTTTACAAAAACTGATCAGGCTTAATCTTGCAAACAATAATTTCAACGGTACCATCCCTGAGAGTGTTAACAATTTGACTAGGTTGGGTACTTTGTATTTGGAGAACAATCAATTATCTGGGTCAATACCAGATATTAATTTGCCTTCACTTGAGCAAATCAATGTTTCTTTTAATCATTTAAATGGGTCAATCCCAACAGGGTTATCAGGGAAGCCACTGAGTGCTTTTTTAGGAAATTCTTTATGTGGGAAGCCTTTGGTTTCTTGTAATGGGACTGAGAGTAGCAATGGGACTGAGAGTAGTGGCAACAAATTGTCAGGTGGAGCAATTGCTGGCATTGTTATTGGGTGTGTGCTTGGTGTTTTATTGATTTTGGTTCTCTTGATATGTTTATGTAGAAGGAAGGGTGGTAAGAAAACGGAGACAAGGGATATTGCCCCTGCTAAACAGGCTGAGGTTGAAATTCCGAGAGATAAGGCAGCAGGGGAAAGTGATACTAGAAGTAGTGGTTTGTCTGGGGTAGTCAAGAGGGATGCTAAGAGTAGTGGGAGTAAGAATTTGGTGTTTTTCGGAAAGGCGTCCAGGGTATTCGATCTGGAGGATTTATTGAGGGCATCTGCTGAGGTATTGGGGAAGGGAACATTTGGGACGGCCTATAAGGCCACTTTGGAGATGGGGATGGTTGTTGCAGTGAAGAGGTTGAAGGATGTGACGGTGTCAGAGAAGGAATTCAAGGAGAAGATGGAGGTAGTCGGAGCCATGGATCACCAGAACTTGGTCCCATTAAGGGCCTACTACTTTAGTGGGGATGAGAAACTTCTTGTTTATGATTACATGCCCATGGGAAGCTTGTCTGCACTTTTGCATGGTGAGTATTTCTTTCTTACTAGGCTTTCTTTTGCGTGCATTATGTTCTTGCTTTTGTGGTGGTGTATTATTGCTGTTCTTCCTTTGTTGATCATTTTGATTGCTGGAATCTTAGTATGCCTGTATTTAGCCATCACGTTCATTAGTAAATTTCAACTGGTGCGGACCAACATTCTCCTTTTTTTCCCGACTTCAACATTTTGGATTTCCATGAGCTACATCTTTTAGATCAATTTTGACTATCATTAAAACATAATCATGACATAGAATTGATATGATAAACTTCTCTGGGATTCATCAAATGCTTTTATGTCAGGCACTAAGTTCTTTACGATTTGGATAGTCATAGGTTTCGTAAAGAAAGGAGTTTGAATAGGTATCTTTTATAGAATTTTGTCTTTGAAAATAAAGTTTATAGTTGCTCAATTTCCTTGTTATACGTTATATAACTGACTTGGCATTAAGCATTTATGAAGCTGATATGAGTTATTGTATGTACTGTTCTATTTATCATCATTTGCTATGCATTTAGCAGCTAGGAAAGAAACCCTAAAATCTCTACCTCTGAAGTTTTTAGTTTGTAATTTATTTGAAACTCTTATCTTGCATATCAAAACTATATGGAGATACAGATAATAAATCTGATGTCTGATCATGTAAAACTGAGAGTCATCTGCTCATACTTTTCTTTAGTCTGATTTCACTCTCTTGGGTTAACCAGTACCATGTTTACAAGTCCCATCTAATTATGTTTGAATTCCTGAAGCTTGCAAATGTTAGATGATGCTGTCTGTGATATCCTGCCTGTGGGGTTCTTGATTGAGAATTTGTAATTCATTTGCATCTAGGAAATTAATGATCCTATTAAAATAAGTAGTTAGTTGTGATAGAAGTGTAATTGAATCTGTTCCTCTGTTATGTCAGTAAAAAATGTATGAAAGCACTGTCCACTACTATATCTCTGTTTGTTTGTTGCAAAGCTTTGCGTTAGTCAATTCCAGGGGGGAGAATTGGCTCTGGTACTATGTGGAGTAGAACGTGCATTTGTGTTTTGCTCATCATTGTTGGGAAACGAGATGGAAAGAAATAGAGAACAATTATTATTATTATTATTATTGTTATTATTATTACTACTCAGGTAACAGAGGAGCTGGTAGGACTCCATTGAATTGGGACACAAGATCTGGCGTTGCTCTTGGAGCTGCCAGAGGCATTGCATACCTCCATTCTAAGGGCCCAGGAATCTCCCATGGAAACATCAAATCGTCAAATATCCTACTTACTACATCCTATGAAGCTCGGGTATCTGATTTTGGTCTTGCTCAACTTGCGGGCCCCACATCAACTCCCAACCGTGTTGATGGCTACCGGGCTCCAGAGCTAACAGATTCTCGGAAGGTTTCACAAAAAGCGGACGTCTACAGCTTTGGTATATTGCTTCTGGAACTGCTTACTGGGAAGGCACCCACACATGCCTTACTGAATGAGGAAGGAGTCGACCTTCCAAGATGGGTCCAATCTATAGTTCGAGAGGAGTGGACTGCCGAGGTGTTTGACCTCGAACTTCTGAGATACCAGAACGTTGAGGAGGATATGGTCCAGCTCTTACAGCTTGCCATTAATTGCACTGCTCAATATCCCGACAAACGTCCAGCAATGGCTGACGTGACAAGCCAAATCGAAGAGCTCTGTCGCTCTAGCTCAGAAAAAGAGACTCAAATCCATGATGCAGATGTTGGGTCTTCCCAGCAGACATACTCAGTTGATTCAGGTGCTCCACCATCTTCAGTAAAGGACTAAAAAGTTGAGCAATCCTTTCATTTCATTTTTCCCTTATCATTTCTTCAATATTTTCCCCCACATTGCCCATATTCATAGCAACATTTTTCTTATTTCCCTGTAATTTTACTTTTTTATTATTGTATTTGATAGGGGGACTTCATATATGCTATTAAGCTTTACTTTGTTGTGTGAAGTGTGAATAACTCTCTATTCCTTTATGTTTGGATGAATGATCCTGTAATTATTTTTTATCCACTCCTGCTTTTGTAGCCTTTGCTGTAACTTCAAAATCTGGTATGGTTTGGACCATTACAACTGCGAATCCTTTGTTTCTTGTCATTTTCAACCTCGATAATGAACAACGATGTACCATATAATGATCTAGGGTAGACAGAAGATTAAGTTTTTCGTCCAAGATGGGGATTAATTTCAACTAAAGGTGTAATCGATTAAATTTAAATTAATATAACATTAAACTCGATCAAATTTTATTTTTTAATTTGAACTCGATTCGAAGTATAAATCAAATTATTTGAGTTTATTTAATTAAACTTGATTAAAGTATAAAAAATAAGTTTAATTCACATATTCTACAAAATTTTGATTATTTGTGTATAAACTCAAGTTTGAGATATTTTATTAATTAAAATATATTAAAATATAAAAATTAGATTAAACTTGCAAGTTACTTGAGTCAAATATTAAAATATATTAAAATATAAAAATTAAATTAAACTCGCGAATTATTCGAGTCAAATATAAAAATATTTAAATTCGGTTCGATCGATATATTGAGTTATTTGAGCTCGTGTTCGACTCGATAATAACTAAATTAAATTTAAATTTTATTTGAATCGAACTTATAATTTATGAATATTAATGTATCATTTATATTTTTAATTTCAAGTAAAATCTGAAGATGCCTTGGGCATACTACAAAAAAAAAAAATTTCAAGTTGTTGAACATGAAAATGACTAATCGATTTTGATAGAGAAAGATGGTTCGCATTTGCTTGAATGCATAACTTTCTTCATATCTCATCTTTCAAAGGAATTTTCCTTCGAGTCCATGCTTTGTAGCTCACCCCAAGAAAACGAGGATAAAGGAAAAAAAAAAGTTCCAGAAACCAATCTCAATGGCATTCCTTTTCCTTTTGGTTTCTTTGCATGCATCTTACCTTATTATTGGTTGGGACTTAGGTCGGCTCCTAAGACAGACGTAAAGAGGAGAAAAAGGTGAAAGCATAGATACTTCCTTAATTATAGATAAATCTAACAATTTTAAATATAACATAATTTTTTTAATTATGATTCGCAATTTTTATATAAAATATAATATAAATATATAAATTTTAATATTTTATATTATATAAATACATAAATTGATGAATTTAATTATTATATTATTAGATTTTTTATTATTTATTATCTGAATTTATTAATAAATATTTAATAAGGAATGTGATAACTCTCTAATCTCGAAAACCAAGAAAGACAAACTAAAGCAAAACTGAAATTTTTTTTTTTTCAGTGTTGGCATTTGCTTTTTGTTTTATTTTTCTTTTTGAGCCAATTCTTTGACTGATTATGCTGTCCCTTTCAGTCTTTCTCAGTTAGATGAACTCAATAACTGTTAAATGTAAACTTAAATTTTAGTTAATCTGCTTTTGCTTGTGATGCAACTTTGATTTGTTGAAACTGAGTTGTAATTAATTTGCTTTGCAAAGAATCTTCTTCTTCTAGCTCTATCTCTACTTCTTTACCTGAAAACAACATTGTACAATCCTGCCTTTTGCTTTTGCCACAAACTGGATTTGCTTAAACTGAATTGTTGAGTTGGTTTTAGTGGTAGGACCAATGTTGGTCCACTTTAGGTTCATTTTTAATCTCTTTCTTGGGTTATAAACAGAGATTAATCCTCCTTTTATGAACAAGCACAACAGAAAATGCCAACTTTAAAGATTGTATATTAACTATGTTCCATTATTATAATTAAAACATGTTATTGTATGGTAGGATGTCATTATTTTGAACAACAGGAAAATGCTTTAACATTTGGAAGAGATATGCAATCATTTCATAGTTTAATTAGAAATCGTAATGTTAATGTAATTTCGAATATGATGATCGAGGAATTTGTTCGAAGTTGAGATAGAAAGGGTATCCAATTTGTAATTAAAAAAAATCAGGGGTACAAGACATGCTCCAACCCTCAAATTCATCAAATATTAAAAATTGGTAACCTAAAAATTTGTTGGAAGCTGAGATAAACAAGGTATCCGACTTGTCATAAAAACAAAAAATTAGGGGTGTGAGTCGTGTTCCTACCTTCAAGTTCATCAAATATATATATATATATAAAGATAGCAAGAGAGAATAGAGAGAAAGTAGAGAAATAAAAAAACTCCATTAACAATTTGATAAAGTTATCAATAGATTTTAAATAAAAAATTTTAATTGAGTGATATATGGATAAAATGATAAATATTTTATTTTTAGTGATCAAAGATGATTACTAAATAATTATTGTTTCTCTAAATCATTAAAGAAAATGTTTAGAAATGAAATTTTCACTTTTTAAACATTTCCAAAAGTTTTCTTTCAATTTAATTGATTTTTATTTAAAAATAAAAGAAAAAAAAATTTTAAAAAAGCAAAATTTGAACTGTGAAAACAAAAACTGCAATAAGAAAAGCTTTAAAGGAGCTCTTAAATACTTAATAGTAACTTAACATATATATATATATTCCTTGTGAGTTGTTATGCAGCAGTTAATTTGTCAACAATCCAGGCACTTTTTTATTTTATTAATAATTTAATGTATTATTTTTTTTAGTATAATATAAGATTATAAAACAGTGAGATATAATCAGCCAGCTGGGCATTGAAGACGTTCGATTTCCAAGTGCTAAGCATGTCTTTTGCGAGTGCTTTCATTAATAAATCAATAAAAAAAATTTTAACTCGATTTGATTTTTTCTAATACTATTATTTAATTAAAAAGTTATATATATTCATCTAATACATTCATTTCATATATAAGTTTTTAAATTTTATTACTCCCTCTGTCCCCTTTTTTTATTCATTTTTTGAAATATTCTAAAATTATATCTTTTTTTAATATTTAAAACTCTTATTTTTATATTTTAAATTTATATTTTATGATTTTTTTTTTACTTTTTGACATTAAAAGTTATGAAATTTTAATTTTATAAAAAAATTAATATTTAATATTAATTACATTAAAGTCAAAATTTTTATTTTAAATTTTATGAAAATCAATAAATAATAAATATTTTAGGACGGAGAAAATATAATTTATAAAAATTTTAAAACTTCTTCTTTTAAATCCCTAAAACATGAATGTATGAAATTAATGTATTAAATGATTGCAAGTAGCACTGTCCAAGACTACAAGGTTTACAAAGCAGGATGGGTAGCTCGGTTGGAAATGGAAAAAAAAAAAAAACTCATGGGTTCCATTAATTTCTTGCTTGAAAATCGAGGATCAATAAAATAAAGTCAAGTTTTTGTTTAAAAAAGTCAGGCATGACGGCAATGAGAGAATGATATTTGGCTTTCGAAGTCAAATAATATTATATTTTTATCTTTATTTGTTTATAAGACATTGTATCATTCATTCATATATATATATATATATGTATGTATAAATATTTAGTGCTACATCGGTTTATATAATACAGAAATTTGGTTTTGGAATCAATTTACGTATGTGAAAACCTAATCAATTTTATTAAAGTAATATTATTTTATTTTTGTTAAATATTATTTTTTATAGTTTTATATTTAATTATTCAAGTTAAAATTTTTTACTTATTATTAATTAGTTTTAGATTAAAAGTTTAATATTTTATCAGACCCACATTTTGTTCCATTGTTTTTACGTTTTTTAGAAGTTTATCATGTGATAAATTTCCTTCTATTTTTATTTACATATAATGAAATATGTTAAAATGATATTATTTCACATTTATTAAATATTTGATTTTTTATTATCTTATATTTAAGTTGAATTTTTCTATCTATTGTCAATTAGCTTTAGGTTGAATGTTTATCATGAATCAGATCTTAGGTTCTATTTCTTTGTGCTCACTTACCTTTCAAGTTTTTTTTGCATGATAAACTTTCTTCTGTTTCTAGCTACATGTGATGTGGCTTTTTAAAGTGATCTTATATGTTAAGTATTGTGTTTCATGTGATTTTATATTCAAGTTGAGTCTCTTCATCTATTGTTAATTGATTTTAGATTAAATGTTTAACATGTATCAAAGCCAATATTTTATTCCGTTATTCTTGAATCCTTTTTAAGTTTGTCATATCATAGGCTTTTTTTTAAGTTTGTCACGTGATAGGTTTTCTTTTATCTTCATGAACACCACTAAATGTGATAAAGGTCTGTTAAAGTGATATTATTTCATATTTGTTAAATATATGATTTTTTGTGATCTTATATTCAAGTTAGATATCTCTACTTATTTCTAATTAATTTTAAATTAAATATTTAACAAGTTTTATATCTTTTTATAAACATTATATACAATTAATATTTTAGCAAATCGACTGTTGAATTTAACAACATAATTGTATTTATCGTGCAAGTAAAATTTCAAATCAATATGATATTTTTGTTATATCAAACAAGAATATCATCTTTTTCGATATATATTTAATTGTCAAAATTTCCTATATCAAACAAATAGGTGAACATTTTTAATTAACTCAAAATTTGACATGATGATCTACATGAATAAAGCATGAAATACACCAGTTGGATTAAACAAATATAAATCATTTAAAAAACTTATGAAAGAGTGTATTTCTTATATGATTTATATTTGTTTAATCCAATTGATGTATTCTATACCTTATTCATGTAATCTTACTATTCGAGTAATATAATAAAATTTTATGTAACATTTTTTATATATAAAAAATTAAATATTAAAATAAAGAATAAATAAAATATTAAATATTAAAATAAAAGATAAATACAAAACATTATACTTTAAAAAGGACACGTGTTAATCAAAGAATAGTTTATGGGTAGAAGTAGATTTATGTTAGAGGTGATAATGATTTAAATTAGATTAGATTTAGTTCAATTTTTTTAGATAATATATAGTATTATGAATTTTTAAAATTTGATTTGAATTTGAATTGATTTTTCTTTGAAATCAATTTGATCTAAATTAAATTCTACCTGTTTTATTTATCAGTTTTGAAATTTATTTTTTATATATTATTTTAATATAATTTTTCATATATCTAGATAGATTTAAATATAAAATAATTATTTTTATTTTATTAAAATTTAACTATATATAAATTAATAAAAATATATAATTTTGTTCAGTTTGATTTAATTTTTTTATATTTTTATATTTTGATTTGAAACTTAATATAAATTTAATATCTAAATTTAATTCTAATCAAATAAAAAAACTTATTTGAACTAAACTGAATATTATAATTTTAAATAAATTTTTTATTTTTTACCTCGAATGTATGTTAGATATAATGAAATATTAATTTAATAAAATAATAAAAGATAATAATTATTTGTTTGGAAAAATCTCTCAAAAAGAGAATTTTTTAAAAATATAACGTGAGATATAATTGTCAAGTTATTATTATTATTATTATTATTATTATTATTATTATTTAATAGTTAAAAGTTATTTAATTTATTGGATGAATGGTTTAATTGTTTATATAACCTTTTGGAGCATTTGTAAAGCGACGTTGCCCCACTTCCAATGCATAATTGGGGATTGCTTGATTTCTATTTATGAAAGGCTGCATCCAATTGGACCCATATATGGAAAGAAATATTACAATGCATGTGAAAAGACTGCTACTTTTGTTATCTGAATCACCCACTTGATTTTTTTTGGTGACCGATCGACTACTGATACTGGTTTGCTTCAGCATCTTCCACGGCGCGTGCGACTCACTGCTTTTCTGCTAATGTCCAATTGTTATATTCCTATTTGATAATGGTTAATTGCTTAGGTGGATATTCTAGGCCTAGTTAAGGATCTTTGAGCCAATTAACGGCTGACATGTGGCAGATTCAATCTAAGTCAGGCAAGATAAATTTGTTTGGAGGATTTATGAGAGAATTAATCTTGGTTCTCAAATTAGTTCAATGTTATATTATGCTCCAATCTTAATTATGCTTATTTCTAATTTTTCAAAAGCTCTTTCAATTTTTATTTAGATCATATTTGATATATAAAATTATTGATAGAATATGATAATAATAATTTAATATTATATTTAATTTATATTTAAAAAAAGATATAAAAATTGTAATAAAAATTTATATCATTTTAGTATAAGATTATTTAATCTTTGATAAGTGAAAAAGATTATTTTTAGTCAATATTATTAAATTTACATATTTAATTATATTAATAATTTAAATTATATAAATTTTGATAAAAAATAATTTTAATAAATAAATAAATTATCTTATTATAATCTTTGTATATACAAATACAAAATAAGATGATATTATTTAATTTAATCTAATTTATAATATTTATCTTATCTCATTTTATTATAATTTTATATATAAAAAATGATCTTAAGTTGTGAAATCATTGTTCAAGCTTTTAGATATCAAGTTTAGTGATTAAACATTTAAATTGCTCAAGCAATTGATAATTTATTTTTTTGATTAGATTAAGTTTGCACAAATTTATTATTGTCGAAAGCTTCAAATCAATAAATTTTTTTTGTTTAATAAATATAATTGTATCAATATTAATATTCATATTAAAACATATAAAAATTAAAATCAATAATTATTTTTTTAATATTAAAAATTATAAATATCAAATTTATAAAAATAAAAAAATAATATTATATATTATCAAAATCAAAGGTTTTTTCTTTTTTTTCTAATTTTTGTGAAAAACAATGAAAAAATGTCAGAGACTGCGTTTCATCGCATAAATGCGCGAGTGGGCTGCATTGCTAGGTTGGGAACGCAACTAGGAGCGCAGCTTCTAGTAGCTGTCAACTATTATGGCGTCATATTCAGGTGTCCATTTAATTTTTGAGAATAAAACAGAGAAAAATAAAAGATCCCATATCTACTCCAAACTCAAACTCCATATTCAGAGCCACAAATGGTAGAGTAAAGCGTTCCTCTTTTGGCAATTTTTTTTTCATATGTTTTATTATTATATATATTTTTACAGTCTACTTTTTAAATCTATATTATATAATAATACTATTATTTTTATTCTTGTGTTCTTATGTTTTTTTATTTATTTAATTTATTTTTTAAAATTTTTTATATAGAGGAGTCTGCAATGGAGAGAGATTTTCTGGGTTTGAAATGGAATGAATCATCCCAAACCCTTAAACAGATTACCAACAATAACACATTCAGTGATTCGGGTAACCTTTTCTTGCATTATATCTTTTGCATTATGAAAAATTTTGTGATATTTCTTGCTCTTTATTAATTTCATATTTCTTTTTATTTATTTACCTATATATTTGCATTGCTAGCTCATGTTTTTTTTTCTTCTTCTTCCATATAAATTAATTTCTACTTTGTGAGATATATATATATATATATATTTTTAATCTATGAATTAATTTTTATTTTATATTTTTTATCATGAGCAATTGAAACAATGCATTAAATAATTCCTAAGTTGTTTTTCTTCTTTTAAGTAATAATGAGGTATTGTTTGACAGTTAGTGGGATGCAATGGAGGTGGTGGGATAAGAATGATTGTTGTTGCTCTCAATTTCAGCCACACAAAGTGACTCAAGTAGAAATGGGAGACACACTCACTTATAAACTTTCTTCCTTGCCTAAGGTATCTAATTATCACAACATTTAGCACAAACCAATATAAAAACAGCATAATTTATTATATTAAAATAATTTCATGATTGTGGTGAGTTCACATTAAATTTAAAATAGGTTAAAAGTATGCTTTTAAAGATTGTAAACACAAATTTAAAAAAATTAATTACTAAACTTACTCTATTTGTTCCCACATTTTAGTAAAATTTCATCTAATAGATTTAAAAGTTTATTGGTATAATTTATTTTTTTTCAAAAAAAATATAATTTTGTGTATGCATTAGTTAATAGACTCTCCTTTTTGTTATTGAGAAAATATAGATTGATAATTTTTATATTTGATGTTTTTGGTATAGACCATATTAATCATAAAGTTTTTACAAAAAAAATTTAAGAAAAAAGAAATTAAATAAAGAAGGAAAAATCAAATTAAAATATATAATGGTTAAAATGTTTCATATTCTCCCTATTTTTCTAATTAAGAAAACAAAGGAAATAATAAAAGAAAAATGTCTAAATTGTTTTTAAAAAACTTAAACCATTAAAAGTTCAAAACATATGTCATTTTTTTAAATTTAAAATATCCAAACTTGTTTTTTAAATTTTGAATTAAAAAGAAAATTTAGGTTATATTTTCTTGAAAAAGAAATGTAGAGAAAAGAGAATATAAAGAAGTGAAAATGAAACATGAGAAAACAATTAAAAATAATGATTTTGGGTCAAGTTTTTCTAAAAAAAAAAATTTCCTTTGCTTTTTCCTTTTCCATAAATATCCTTAAAATCAGTTCGGGGTAACTTGATAAATGCATACTGAGGTAACCCTTCATTATATAATAATAACTTAAAGAATACAGGTTACATGTTCATAGTTTGTTTGTTTGTTAGTTTGTCAAATATTTATATTTGATAGCAATTGGATTTGACAGGAATTGAAATTCCCTTTCCAATTTGAAACAACTGGGACCAGTAGTAATGATCAATTTCCTGAAGGGATTCCATTTGTTGAATGGTTTTCAACATCTCCAACTCATCATCCAAGGTATCCAAATAATTCAAATCATATATTGCTGCTATTTATTTCTGGTTGCTTTTTGTATATATCAACTATAAAAAAAATCTTGAATAATAATATCATAAAGAATAGAAATAATATTTTTAAAAAATTAAAACTAACATAATTATTTTAAATTATAATCTTTACTGTATTGATCAAAATATTATTTCATTATTTTTATTTTTATTTTTTTTCTTTACCATCTTCGTTAATTAGTTGAATAGATTGTTAATGGCAACTTTTATATATGTTATTTTTAAAATAAATTATTTTATATTTAATAAATATATAATTTTTTATAATTTTATATTCAAGTTGAATCGTTCAATATATAATTGATTTAAAAAAAGTAACGAAAAGAAATCCTGTCAACATTATAAGAAATTGAATATTTATTAGATGTAGGATAATATTACACTAATAAACCCTTATCAACAGATATAAAAAAAATTTATGATGTGATAGATTTAAAAAAGACAATAGAAAGAAATCATGACTTTATTATCATATTAAGTATTAAACTTAAAATTAATTGATAATAAGTGAAGAAATTTAAAATGAATATAAAGCTATTAAAAATTAAATATTTATTAGATATAAGATAACATTATACTAATAATTATAAATTATAGATATTCAAAAATAAAATAAATAGAAAGAAATGATCATAAAAGGTATCTGTGTAGATGAAATTTTGTGATTAAAGTGTGTGTAACTTGCATGTAACATGAACACATTCGCAGGAACAAATCCATGCAATCCGAGTCCGCTAATCGCTTAACCATCATTTACGATGATAAAGTCTATGTTTTCGAGGATATTTCACCTGATAAGGTCAGTCTCTCTCATCTTTTTAAGACACAGATTCAGTTTTATGAGTGCAATTGAATTGAATAAAATTTAAATTTGATCTCGATTTGAAATTTGATTCAAACTTAATCAAATTTTAATTTTTAAGTTTGAATTCAATTCAAAATAAAAATTAAATTATTTGAACTCACTTAATTAAGATTATTCAATAAAAATAAATTTGATTCATACAAAATTTCAAACTCGATAATACGTTTGAACTCGAGTTTAAACTCAAATTAATATATATATAAGAATAAAATAATAAAAATATATTAAAATTTAAAAATTCGATTAGACTTACAAATTATTTGAATTAAACATTAAGATGTTCGAATCCGATTCACTCAATAAGTCGACCTATTCGAGTTCAAATTCAATTAAACAATAATCGAGCCAAATTTTAATTTTATTTGAACTAAATTCAAATAATTTATAAATATTAATGTATCATTTATTCGTTTATTCTATTTGGTATAAAAAAAGCTAAAAAAAAATATTTAGTTTGATGATTAAACTACAAAATATCATATGTTTTTATGAATCTCAATCATTAGATTAAAATTTTTTCATCATTTTCTCTTTGAATCCTCCATACCAAATATAATTTATATTTATTTTCGGTGGATTTTCCTTTGTTTAGAACTTTTTCGTAATATTGATATTACAAATTGTTTCAGGCTGAGGCCATTATACGTTTGGCGAAAGATGAGTACTTTTGCTTGACAACAGAAGATATGAAACGAGTGCTGCAGCAAACAACAATGGATCTTCCCTTGAGCAAACCACCGGAGCCTCCTTCGATCATATTCAATTCCTTGGTAGAATCTTCGTTGCCTACTTTTCCTGCAACGAGTAAGAAATTACCCTTGCGACTCGTTCTTATCATTAGGTGTAAAAAAAAAAAAAAAGACTCGTCTTCTTGGATTAATTCAATTGGAAAGGAAAAAAACTTCATCCCTTTTTCAATCAGAATTTAATCATTGTGAAAATAATACGAGAATAAAATTCTGAATGCATTTGAGAAAATAAAACTTGAGGATATCCACCGCATTATAAAAAAAAAATGTGATGAGTTTTCTTATTTTATGCTGCAGCTCTGCCTAAGGCTCGCAAAGCAACCTTGGAACATTTTATGAAGAAGCGCAAGAACCGGTTTGTTTCCCACTTTTTGCCCCTAACTGAAAATTATAATTATTTTATCCACTATCAGTTTAAAAAGAAATTAATAAGATAACACATGTCTGTAAAATATAGTTTTAAAAAATAAAAAATTAGTTGAAAATAAAATATATATCAACATCTTAATTTCGTTTATGCAATTAAAAATTTACACTAATAATTATCGAATATTAATTCATACATAAAATACTTTATTTAACCAATGGAGGAAAATCTTTAGGCAGAAAAAAAAAAGTTAATTTAAGGCATTTCAATTCGAATATTCTCAAAAATATTAATTTGAAAAACATTTTTGTTTCTTTTTTTTATTTTTTTCGTAAGAAAAAAATTCGAGATAAATAAATTGTTCAGTCTCCCATATCAAAATAAGATATGTCATATCTGATAGTTTAAGATAAGTGATTGTAGATCGTATATTTCAGATAATTCTAATAAATGATCATCGACATGATTCAAACCCAAAATCTCTTCATTGAAAAAACGATTTTAATCGATTGCACTAACCATTTGTTGATAACATTTTTATTTCGTTTGCAAAATTTGTACAGTAATTCGATGTGTACTTTGCAGATTGACGTCTAAAATTTCATGAACACGGTGTTCCACGGCCCCAAGGCGGTGAAACGAAATTTCTCTCCAGATTGAGAAATTAAATCCATTAGATTTCTTTACATATAATATATATTTCTTGATATTTGAGACTGTTAAATTTTAAACTTTGATCATTATAAATAAGAGTTTAACACACTCCTAGCTTTTAAAATATTGTATCTTTTGTTAATTTTTTTGTACTCTTTTTATCGTATAAATTCAATTCGAATTTGATTTAATCTAATTTAATTAAAAAATATCAACAATCTGAATCCAAAACAATTCAAAATCGAATTACTTGATTACTATCAACATGTTAGTTTTAAGAGAAAGGACAGAATCACACTGAAATAGAACAAAAAAGATGCACATTTAAAATAATTTGGGAACAATGAAATCTTATTGAAAGGCGATTCGAAATGCAATTAACATTCACTGAGCCAAAGCTCGCATTTTATTTTATCATAAAGACAAGGGTATATTTTTCTTTTGTATGACTACAAAGCTTATTGTTTAGAAGTAAACATTAAAAAGCAATTCACTCTTCCACTCCATTAAAAGAGACTAATGCACTTGAATATACAAGTAAAAACAAGACTTTGCAAATACACGAACATAAACAAATTATCTTGAGAGCCACATTTCCTTTGGCTTTAGATCTAGATCATCAGGAGAAGCTAGCTTAATCAATTTTATATATAGCCAATCATAAAACATCATTAATTGTTCTAATGCTATACAACATGCCTGTTTGGAGTACAACCAAAAACAAGGCCTCAATTCTTTTCAACAGTAAAGAAAAAGGTCTAAATTATTTTTAGAAACTAAAACAATTAAAAGTTCAAAACATATGTCATTTTTTAAAATTTTAAAATATCCAAATTTGATTTTAAATTTTTGATTTAAAAAAAATTTAGATTATATTTTCTTGAAAAAGAAATCAAGAGAAAAGGGAACATAAAGAAGTGAAAATGAAACATGAGAAAACAATTAAAAATAATGATTTTGGTCAATTTTTTCTTAAAAAAAATTTTTTTCTTTGCTTTTTTCTTTTCCAAAAATATCCTTAAAATCAATTCAACCCATTACGGGTAATTTGATAAATGCATACTGAGGTTTGTTTGTTTGTTTGTTTGTTTGTCAAATATTTATATTTGTTAGCAATTGGATTTGACAGGAATTGAAATTCCCTTTTCAATTTGAAACAACTGGAACCAGTAGTAATGATTAATTTCTTGAAGGGTTTCCATTTGTTGAATCGTTTTCAACATCTCCAACACATCATCCAAGGTGTCCAAATAATTCAAATCATATATTGTTGCTATTTATTTCTGGTTGCCTTTTGTATAATATTAACTAGAAAAAAAATCTTGAATAATAATATCATAAAGAATAGAAATAATATTTTTAAAAAATAGAATAATAAAACCAACATAATTATTTTAAATTATAATCTTTACTGTATTAATCAAAATATTATTTCATTTTTTTATTTTTTTTCTCTTTACCATCTTCATTTAATTAGTTGAATGGATTATCACGTGAAAATCAATCACAACTTGTATGTATGTTATTTTTAACGTGAGTTGTCCTATATTTAATAAATATTTAATTTGTTATAGTTTTATATTCAGGTGATCCTTCAACACGTAATAGATTAGAAAAGGTAACGGAAAAAATTAGGTCAAAACTATAGGAAATTGAATATTTATTAAATGTAAGATAATACCACATTAACAGGTCTTTATCACGTATAGGTAAAAATAAAAGAAGCTTATCACATAATAGATTTAGAAAAGATAATAGAAAAAAAATTTGACTCTGATATCATATTAAATATCAAACTTAAAATCAACTTGTAGACACCCAATTGGGTCCGGGCCCAGATCAATTGGGCCTGGCCCAAATGGGTAAGGCCCATTTCAATCCTTTAATTTTTTTTTCTTTTCTTTTTCTTCTTTTGTATTTTATGTATTTTATTATTATTATTATTATGTATATCTTTGTGTATTTATTTTTATTTAGATTAGATTTATATGTATTGTATGTATATAGTTATATATTTATTATTATTATTATCTTTTTTTTGTAATATATTTTTGGGTTTATCTTATGTTATTTTTTTTTATTATCTGTTAATTTTATTTGATTTTTTTTTGAATTATCTGATATTATTTTTTTATTTTTATACTATCATATCTTTTGATTATCTAGTATTTTTTTTATTTATTTTGATTTTAATTCTGGATGGCTAAGATTCAAAGTTGAAGAATCCCACTCTGGAGGGGAATTCAATCAGAAGAGTCCAGTTGGATTCAAAGACTGAATTCCCGTCCAAGGAGGAATTGGGATTGATCAGGAACTCCTGATCAACCCCTATAAAAGGGACCCTCTGGAACAATGCTGAAGACAGAGAAAACAGTGAGCAAAGCTACTGATTTGAGAGAAAAGGAGGCGTATAAGAAGCTAGGAAAAGTTTAGGAGTGTTCTGGGAGTGAGGAAAAATTTTTAGAGATTTTTGGTGAAAAATTTTTCTGGAAATTTCTGGGAAATTTCCAGATTTCGGCAAAAATTTCGGCGAAATTTGAATTTTCCGGCAACAATTCCGACGAACATTGAAGTTTCCGGCGACCAGCCCAGTTTCCGGCGAAGAATCCCAGAAACCGGCGATCTTCCGGCCAACTTCCGACGAAATTTCCAGATTTCGGTTAAGTTTTCCAGAATCCGGCACCAGTGTTCTTCAGTTTCTAGAGAGAAGGGAGAGAAAAAGGAAGAAGAGAGAGAGAGGGGGAGGAGCGTTCTGCCGAAAAACAGAGGAAGGTGCCTTTTATACCCTCCCAAAACGACGTCGTTTTGGCCTTAAATAACCCAGAGGATCCGCGCGTTTTGTCGAACCCGACCCGACCCGGGCGTCGACCCGTTTTCTGACCCGCGCTTGCCAGCCCCCCTCCGAGCCGAGCCGAGCCGAGCCAAGCCGCCAAGCCGCTCTCCCGAGCCGTTTTCTCTTCCTTGAGCCGAGCCGAGCCGAGCCGCGATCCGAGCCGCTCCAGGTTTTTTTTTTTTTTTATTTCTTTGTTTATTTGTTTATTTTATTTGTTTATTTTTATTTATTAGATTAGGTTTATGTAATATTCTTTTTATTTATTTTTTATTATTTTATTTTCTTTAAATAAAAATAAAAAAATTCTAAAAAAATATATTTTTAGGGAAAAGTTGAAAGTATCAATTTTCCTTAGAAATAAATTTCCAAAAAATATTTTTGGGGAAAAGTTGAAAGTATCAATTTTCCTCAGAAATAAATTTCAAAAAAAAAAAAAATATTTTTAGGGAAAAATTGAAAGTATCAATTTTCCTTAGAAATAAATTTCCAAAAAATATTTTTGGGGAAAAGTTGAAAGTATCAATTTTCCTCAGAAATAAATTTCAAAAAAAAATATTTTTAGGGAAAAGTTGAAAGTATCAATTTTGCTTAAGAATAAATTTCCAAAAAATATTTTTAGAGAAAAGTTGAAAGTATCAATTTTCCTTAAGAATAAATTTCCAAAAAATATTTTTAGGGAAAAGTTGAAAGTATCAATTTTCCTTAGAAATAAATTTCCAAAAAAAATATTTTTAGGGAAAAGTTGAAAGTATCAATTTTCCTTAAGAATAAATTTCCAAAAAATATTTTTAGGGAAAAGTTGAAAGTATCAATTTTCCTTAAAAGAAAAATAAATTTCCAAAAAAAAGTATTTTTGGGGAAAAGTTGAAAGTATCAATTTTCCTTGAAAATCAAAATTTCAAAAAAAAATATTTTTGGGGAAAAGTTGAAAGTATCAATTTTCCTTAGAAATAAATTTTCAAAAAAGGGTTTTTGAGGAAAAGTTGAAAGTATCAATTTTCCTTGAAAATCGAAATTTCCAAAAAATATTTTTGGGGAAAAGTTGAAAGTATCAATTTTTCCTAAAAAAAAAATCATTCTTTCCTTCCTTTCTATCTTAATTTTGATTTTGTTTTTTTTCTTTAAATAATCCGACGACGGAGCCTCTGTAAGTGAAACAATAGTTTTTCTTGTATACTCTTGAGGTGAGGGAATTTTCTCAATTTTCTGCTAAAAGTATTAGAGTCAATTGAGAAAAATTTCCAATAATTAATTACTTGGTAAAATTTTAAGGCTTTTGGATAACACAAATTTAAGCTGGTACCATTTTTTGATGGGCGTTGTGAGGGTGCTATAACCTTCCTCACATGTAACCGAACTAACTCTTTTCTGTTAGTATAACCTAACCTTTCTTTAGGGACCTTAACTTAATTTTCTAAAAGTAAGATTCCAATAAGTGGCTAATCGCACCTAAAAAAAAAGTTTTGACTCCTGAAAGTCAATGTCTAATAGATGGTCCGTTACAACAACTGACAGTAAGTGAAGGAATCCAACTTGAATATAAAGCTACAAAAAATTGAATATTTATTAAATATGAGATAACATCATACTAATAATTATAAATTATAGATATTCAAAAATAAAACAAATAAGAAGAAATGATCATAAAAGATATGTGTAGATGAAATTTTGTGATTAAAGTGCATGTGTGTAACTTGCAAGTAACTTGAACACATTTGCAGGAACAAATCCATGCAATCAGAGTCACCTAATCGCTTAACCATAATTTACGATGATAAAGTCTATGTTTTCGAGGATATTTCAATTGATAAGGTCTGTCTCTCTCATCTCTTTAAGACACATATTCTATTTAATAGGTATAATTGAGTCACATTGGATTGATACAATAGGAAGTTTGAATTTGATCTCGACTCAAAATTTGTTATATGTGTAGACATCCATTTGCGTCTGGGGTCAATTAAGGCTATTTGTTATTATTTTGGTCATATTATATAGTTTGAGATATTATTATATTTTGGTATAATTATATTATTATATTATGTTATATATTGTTAGCTTATTATTATTATTATTATTATTATCGTAACGGTTTTGTGTCCGTTCGACGAATTTGAAAATGAAATAAAAAATAACAGAGTCACCACCAATCTTTTTTGGCTAGGTGCAATTGGTTACTTATTAAAACATATCCTTTTAATGAAATCTTAAAATTTATTACAATTTATTAAAAGGATAATTTTAGGGTTTACGCAACAGTCTGGGTTCGAGAGTTGGTTACGTGTGGAAAAAGATTAGCACCCCCATAACGCCCATTTAAAACGATACTAATTAACTATGTGTTATTCATTGATTTTAATATAAACAGTCTTATTTTCGGTGTTTGAAAAATTATTTTCTTGATTTTTTCATTTATTGGGAATTGGTTTTTATATTCAAATATTATTCGAGAAAAATAAATTAAAACTTTTTTATCGAAATAATTCTTAAAATGTTCTAGTAAGTTGGTAACATTAGAAGAACTCTTTCTCATCTAGAGATTTCTTAGGCATCGTTTCTCGAAATACCTTAGAATCTCATCTTTAGAGGTTCGAATTTACTTTTCATAAAAATTATGTCATGCATGCAATGCAAATGCTAATATATTGATGCACACATTTTATTTACTCTTTAGAAATTTTTATTAATTTTTTCGTTTAAAAAATGAAGAAAAGAGAAATTTTTATTATATTGAAGATTTTTTATAAATATTTCAATACACTGGTAATATTTTAAAAATATCTTTTCACCCAAAGAGTTCTTAAAGCATCTTTACTCGAAATATTTTTAGAATCTCATCATTGGATAAATTTTTTTTTTTATTACTTATTCTTAATTTATTAATTAATTATTCTTATTTTATTAAAGAAAAAAAATTTATTGTATTGAAAACTTTTTATAAATACTTCAAACACTGGTAGTATTTAAAATTTTTTTCACTTAGAGATTTCGTAGGTATCACTACTCGGAGTATATTTGAATCTTATCGTCAGATAAAAATGTCATTTTCTTACATTTTTTATTAATTTATACTATTTTTATTTAATTATATTTATCAAAAACTTTTATTATAAATTTTATTATTTATTTTTATTAATTATTATTATAAAATAATGAAAAATTATTTTGGTAAATTTAAACATTTTTTATATGCATAAATATTAATAAAATTTAAAATAACAAAAAAATCAAAAAATTTTTTTTTTACCTAAATCAGATCGATCAATGGTCCGATCAACGAGGTTTAGGCCGGATCAACGGTTCGATTCGATCTAATCCAGTTGGTTCGGGTTCAACGGTTCGACGTAGGTTTGGTCCGATCTGGGTAGACTCAACTAGATTGGTCGAGAGGTAAAAGGGAGAATGGGTCGTCGGATTGAGTGAGCAGATCCCAAGTTGGGTTGCGGGTCGACGCGTGGATCCTCTGAGGTTGAAACGATGTCGTTTTGCTATCTTTTCTAAATGATGTCGTTTTGAAGGCCTATTTAAAGGCCAAATTAGCTTTTTTTTCAGTTTTCTTTTTTTTTCTTTCTCTTTTCCTCTTAGACAACTTTCCTTCTCTCTCTAAAACCCAGAATCTGGTGACTGCTCCGTCGCGTCGGTCATTGTCTGTCGATCATCAAAAAAATCTAAAATCTCTGAAATGAATGTTTTCAGCCTCGTGAGTCGAAATTCGAGCTTAGTTTTACGAAAAAGGGCTCCTAACAACGGGGATATGGCTGAAAGGTTTCGACCAAACTGGCTTTTCTTGTTTTTGTAATATATATTTTTTTTATAGACTGACGCTGTGGTTCTCATTCCAGGGACTGTTGGTTTTCTTGTATTTTGGTTCTTCTTTTTTTTTCCATAAGAAACCTTTTTTTTTAATCTGGCAATCAGTGTCTTTTGATCTATTTTTGGTTTTTTTGGCAGAGCCTCTGGGTTTTTTTTCGTTGGTGTTTTTGCAGCTCTATTTATAAAGCAAAAGAAATATTAAAATCTTTAAAAATCTGAGATTTTGATTGCCTACGATTAGGGCAGCCACCGACTATCAGAATGGCTGTCAGTGGCTACCAGAGGTGGGGCAGCTTGCAGGTAGCTGTCAGAGCAGCTGGTAGTGCAACTGCCAGCGATCGACAGAAAAGTTACCAGAAAAAAGAAGAAAAAGGAAAAAGAAAAAAGAAAAAAAAATAAATACATAAAATAGTGTTTACAATTATTATTATTATTATTATTATTATTATTATTATTATTATTATTATTATCTTTTTTTTCAAAGCTACGATTAAGCATGGAAACGAAAATTTGGAGTTCAATCCATACGGTCAACGGTTTTAATTCATAATAAAAAAAGTTTCAGATTCAATCCAAACACATAGCTAAAACTTAGCCTAAAATCTTGCTCGAATAGAATCCAATCTTAGGATTCAAGCTTGGGATTAGTTCTGTCTATTTCCTAGAGATCCTTATAAGAACACCTATAAATTGAATATTTTTTAGAGGACATAAGACACAGTGGATTTTGGAAGGAATAATGGATTTGGTGTAAGAACTCAATGTTTAAGTTTTGGGGTGCTGGGATTTTGATTCTAGAATTTTGTGTTTATTTAGAAGTTTTTGGGTTTAGATTTAGGTTTTGTGGAAAGTGATTTAAGTTGTTGAATGATTTCTGAAAGGATTTAGAAGAATTTTAAGGTTTCTAAGATTTTTTTGAAAAAAAAAACTAGGTTTTAGGATGAACAAGAAATTTTTGGTTGAATTTTTTAGCGAAGGTTAAAGTTTCCGACAAAGGTTGAAGTTTTTGAAGGGATTCTGACAAAAATTTCAAAAACTGATGGGTTTTTTTGAGTTTTCAGTTGAAGGTTTGGGTCTTTCTAGAAATAGGTCAGAGCATTCTTTGGTTTAGAGAGAGAGTGAGCAGAGGGCTTCTGAAAGAGAAACGGTTAAATTTGGTTTATATAGTATTCCAAAACAATAGTGTTTTAGAACACCCAAATCCACGCTTAAACCCGCTGCCCCGCATGTTGACCCATGTTGACTCGACTCGAATTGTAGGTTTTCTTTTGTTTTTTATTTTATTTTATTTTATTTTTATTTTCATCTTTTGTTTTTACTGGTTTTATTATTTATTTATTTTTAAGTAGTTTATTATTTATTAAATATTTTGCAAAAGAAAATTTTCTTTTTAAAAATAAAAAAATATGGTAAAATAAAAAAAATCTTTTTTAAATAAATCCAAGAATCTCACTAAACTATTGGAGGATTTTATGGATTTAAATATTATGGAATCCACCAAATTATTGAAAATTTTCATGAATAATTTTTTTCCAAAAAAATAATAATAATGAAAGAAAAATAAAAAAATAATTTTATCCTCCAAATGATTGGAAGAAAGCTTCCCAAATTAAGTCTTACTAAACTATTGGGAGACTTAATGAATTTTCTCAAAAAGAATAAATTTTTATAAATCTTTATACAATAAAATCTCACCAAACTATTGGGAGATCTGCTTCAAAGTAAGTCCTACCAAACTATTGTGAGACTTTACTAATTTTTTCTAAATAAAAATATAATAAATATTAATAAATTTGACGACGAAGCCTCTTCAGAGTGAGACTATAATTTCCATAAATACTCTTAAAGTGAAAAAATTATCTTAAATTAGTACCAAACTATTGAGAAAATTTTAGGATTAATTTTCAATATTAAATATTTTGGCAAAAGCATAAACATTTTTTAAGGCTTGGATAATTTGAGATCAAACTGGTACCATCTTTTGATGAGTGTTGTGAATGTGCTATAACCTTCCTCATACGTAATTGTACTCTTAAACCTAAACTTTGATTTCATATATCAAGATCTACTATTTAAAGACGCCTAAGTCAATCTTGGGAACTCTATTTAAAGAGGATGATTTAATCAGGTGATCAATCACGCCTAAATAAAAAAGATTGATAGTGACTCTTTTTAGTCAATGTCTAGTGGTAAGTCTACGGATCTATACGTTATGACAGTTTGGAGACTCTATTGGAGACATCGAGAGTCAAGCCAGTAAACGATTTATTATTATCCAACCCTTGCCTAATAAATTCAAAAATTTTTTTATTTCTTTTCATTACTTATGTTTGTTTTAGTTATTCATTGTATATATCTATCATTCATTTGCATGTGCATAACATAAAGCTCTTTACTCGAGCTTTACCCTTATGAGGGAGTGAAGTACTTATGCCTTTATGAGATTTCATGTCTCTGTATGGGTATACGAAATTCTCTCACTCAAATTAAACCCTTTTCGCTTAAAGCCTATGATGGACGAGGATCGAGGTGCTTTATTAGTCTATAATGGACAATGATGTAAGGAACAATTTGAGAACCTTTTAAAAGTAATCCAAACCACATATAGTTAACTTTAAGAGCCTAACCATAAGTAGAGCCATGTCCTTTCACTCTTTATAGTCAACCTAAAGTTTAGGGTCATGCTGTTAGTTTACTTGCTTTATAGTGTTTATGACTATCCAATTTTCTTATCTTGTTTATTTCTTTTCTTCTTGTGTATATTCATAAACATACATGTAGTGCATCACATTTATTCATGACCATTTATTCATTATGTCAAATCATGTCAAGGTCACTTATTCTAGATTATGGTACCAAGGTATGAGAATAGCTCAACACCAATATTACATCTGGGTTAGGGTTAAGGAGATGGATTAGGATAATGTAAACCATTTCGAAAAGTTGGAAAAGGCTCAAGAGATAATGAAAGAAAAGTTAAGTAAGATCCTTGAAGCTTTAGAAAAGATGAACAAAGAAAAATAGGTAGAAAAAGATACCCCACATGAAAATACTGAATCACTATACCCTTCAGGTTTCAATTCACATCAGACCCAAGCCACTCCAAGCTTTCAACCACAGCAGACCATGTTTTCAAATTATAATCAAAGGAATGTTCAGAGTTATACCAATCCTATCTTTATTGAAAAGGCAAATGAGCTCATCCAGATTCCTAAAATGGATGAGATAAAAGAAGAAGTGAAATTACAAATAGTTACACCCGTAAAAGACTCTAAAATTGATCAAGCTATGAGCATGATTGAAAAAAGATTGTAGGCTATGGAAGGTATTGATTTTTATGGATCCTTGAATGTTGTCAACCTCTGTTTAGTGATATGTGGCTATTCTTCTGAAATTCAAAGTGCTAGAGTTTAAGAGGTATGACGATACTAAGTATCCCATTACACATGTCACAATATATTATCGTAAGATGATAGCACATGCCAGTAACAAAAAATTACTCATGCATATATTTCAGGACAACTTAACCGGGTCTGCTGTAAGGTGATATATTCAGTTAGGTAGGACTCGCATAAGACTGTATAAGGATTTGACTCGATCTTTCATCAATCAGTATTGCCATATCATAGATATCGCTCATGATTGTCTTTCATTGCAAAGAATGAAGAAAAAATCTTTTGAGTCCTTCAAGGAGTATTCTCAAAGATGATGAGATGTTGTCGTTCAAGTGCAGCCTCTCCTAACTGAAAAAAAAAATGACGATTTTATTTGTAAGCATTTTGAAGTCACCTTATTATGAGAAGATGATAGGGAACGTAAAAAAAAATTTTGTTGATATGGTGATCTTAAGGAAAATTATTGAAAATACTATCAAAAGTGACAAGCTTGAGGAGGGAAAGACTGACAATGCCAAGAAAGGTGGGATGCCTAAGAAAGAAAAAGATAAAGCCCAAACGGTGAGTTTTGAAGGACAGTTGTAGATACCAAATTTGTCTGAATTTTAAGTAAGAATTTTCGGGTCAAGGCCCAAGTTCAATAAGGTTGAGGCCTAATTTCAATTCGATTGGACTTTAAGCCCAATTTCAATCGGGCCCGAAGCTCATTTTGTTATTTAAGACCAGCCTACCCTTTTTTTATTTTATTTTATTTTATTTTTTTAATTAAACAAAGTACACCAAAAAAAGAAAAGGAAAAATGAAAATGAAAATGAAAAAAACAAACAAAAAAATACAAAAATGAAAAAACAAAAGCAAAGAGACAAAAGGAATAAAACAAATGATCGGTGGTAGTGGGAGCCGTGCACGGTGCCACTGCCACCCCATGTTCATCCATGTTCACACCCACGCCTATGCTCATTGCCATCATGCCCTACCATTGGACAAGACATAAGAAGCAAAAAGAGGTAATAGGCTGTGCTGGGGTGCCATCCTCTGCCGAGCCTTGTGCCATTCACTCAGGTATAGGGCATGGCCAGAGCTCTATAAATAGAGCTCATGATCGATCCACCAAAGAAAAAAAAAGAGAGAATACCCTGTAAAAAAAAAAGCTTTTTGCCAAAAAATAATAAAAAATATACAAAAAAATCAACTAAGTCCCCTGGAATGGGGAACCCAGCGTCGAGATCACCTACAAAAAAAAGCAAAGTCAGTAAAAAAAAAGGGTCAGAATACAAAAAAAAATTTGGTCGAGAGTTAAAAGGTAGATTTAGGGGATTTGAGATCTTTTTTGGTAAAAGAGAGGTCAGATTTAGGTTCAGGGAGTCGAAGGGAGTATTTTAGGCTTTTTTTGGGATTTTTTGATAGTTATATACGACGATCGACGACTGGTGATCAACCCTCAACGACGATCAATGGTGATCGTCCAATCGGGTAGAGAGAGAAGGTCTGAGAATATTGAGAGAGGGGGAGAAGAGAAAATGAGAGAAAAGAAATTATTTTTGGCTTTTATAGAAAGCTAAAAGCCAAAACGATGTTGTTTCATTAAACTGTCAAAACGAAGTCGTTTTAAGCCCATGATTTGCATGTCAACCCGTCAACTCGATCTGGTGTTCACGCAATTGACCCAACAACCCGACTCACCCTTTAGCCTCTGATCGATCTAACTGAATCGGCTCAGATCGGATCGAATCGACCCAAATCAAGCTGGATCGACCTCGAACTATCGAACCAACCAGACTGAACCGAGTCGCTGAATCGACCGGACCGCGTTGACCGATCCGGTTGAGATAAAATTTTTTTTTGAATATATTATTTTATAATATTTATGCATATTAAAATATTTATATTCGTTAGATTAAATGATGAAATATGTAGTTCAAATTTTTATAATTTTGTTAATTTTTAAAAAACTTTAAAAATAAAAAATAAAAAAAACTTAATAATAATACATAATTAAAAAAAATGTATGAAAAGGAAATTTTTATCCGATGATGAGATTCAAAGGTACTCCGAGTAGTGATATCTATAAAATCTCTAGGTGAAAAGATTTTTTTAAATACTATTAGTGTATTGGAGTATTTATAAAATTAATTTTTCAATACAATAAAATTTTTTTTGTTATAAAATAGCAAAAATAATTAATTAATAAATTAAGAATAAGTAACAAAAAATGAGAAAAAAAGGAAAATTTATCCAATGATGAGATTTTAAAAGTATTTCGAGTAGAAATGCTTTAAGAACTCCCTAGGTGAGAAGATATTTTTTAAATATTACCAGTGTATTGGAATATTTATAAAAAATCTTCAATATAATAAAAATTCCTCTTTTTTTCATTTTTTAAAACAAAAATATTAAAAAAAGTTAATGAAATTTTTAAATAAAAAATAAAATGTGTGCATCAACATGCTATTATTTGCATTGCATACATAGCATAATTTTTATGAGAAGTAAATTCGGATCTCCAAGGATGAGATTCTAAGATATTTCAAGAAGCGATACCTAAAAAATCTCTAGGTGAGAAAAAATTCTTCTAATGTTATCAATGTAATGAAACATTTTAAGAACTATTTCAATAAAAAGGTCTTAATTTATTTTCCTTGAATAAAATTAGAGCATCAATAAATAAATAAAACTAATTTCCAATAAATAAAAAAATAAGAAAATTAATTTTTAAACACAAAAAATAAGACTGTTTTTATCAAAATCAATGGATAACATATAGTTAATTGGTATCGTTTTTAAATGGACATTGTAGGGGTGCTAATCTTTTCTCATACGTAACCGACTCTCGAACTCAGACTGTTTCGCAAATCACAAAATTATATTTTTAATAAATTTTAATTAATCTTATTAAAAGGATAAATTTTAATAGGTGGCCAATCACACCTAGCCAAAAAAGATTAGTAGCGACTCCATTTTTCACTCTTTTATTTTCGTTTTCAAATTTGTCAGGCGAACACAAAACCGTTACGACAGCTTGGCGACTTCACTAGGTAGGCCATTTTTTTTTAGAGTCAGGCTAAAATTAACTACGTATTATCCTTAAATTTTGATTTAAATAGTCTTAATCGATTTTTTAGATTTTTATTTTTCACTTTCAACAAAAAAGTCAAAAAACAAAAAATAAATCAAAAACAAAAAGAAAAAAAATTCACACACGTTTCTTTTACTATGCCTCTTATGCTTTATTTTTCTGTATATATTACTCTCAATAAATTAGGATATATTTGCACACACAATAACATGATGTATTTCATGCATGAGCTCTATACCCGAGTTTCATCCCTTATAGGAGGAAGTAGAGTAACTATGCCCTCGTGAGGTGATAACCTCTACAATGGCAAGCGAAATACTTTCACACAAATTGAGCCATTTTCGTTTGTAGCTTGTAATAGGTGATGATCGGGGTGCCTTACTAGTCTAATATAGACGACAGTGATGAATAATTTGGAAACTTTTAATTATGTGTCAAGCTAAACTCAGCATGTAGTAAGCCTAGAAAACTAGCCTTAGGTAGAGCTTTGTCCACCTTCTTGTAGGAAATACCTATTTCTAATACAATACAAAACAAAACAAAAAATTTTAAAACATAAAATTTTTTTTTCTCAAATCACATCCTCACACTAACTTAATTTTGTTTATTTTTTTTTTTTGCATAATCATGTCATACAGTTCTGTATTGAGATATTTACTCTATGATAGCTTTCTCCTAAGAAGTTTTCATGGATCTCATAGAACTACAAATTTACTCATTCTCAATCAATGTCTCATGTAAGCCATATAATGAAGTACATGTTTGGTCAAAAGAGGCCCAACAAAAGAGTGAAGATTGCCTTCCTACCGATTATGTGTCAGAGTTACCCGAGAAGGTGTATTTGGATCTCACACAGAATGATTTAGAAGACTTAGTCGCTATCTAGGATCAGTTAAATGAAGAGAGAAAAATTTTTTTTACAAAAAGTATGGGCAAATTACATCTTTTATTTCAATACTGATGGATGAACAGTTGATTAAAACAATTATATAGTTTTAAGATTCGTCCTATAGATGTTTTACTTTTAATAAAAAAGATTTGATGTCAATTATTGAAGAATATTCGATTTTGCTCGAGATAGAACTACAGTGTCCAGATAAAGTATTTACCTAAAAGTCAAAATCAAGTTATCGTAAAAAGTTAGCCAAGCTTATGAGCGTTAAAGTAGAAACCATTGATTCTTTTATGAAGCCTAAAGGTGAACATCTTGGCATTTGTTGAGACTTTCTCTGAAACTTCATTAAGGAGCATTTAAATGATGACCAAGGTATGGCTATGTTTGCTCTAGCATTGTATGACATGACAATCTTTTCGAAGACTTTGGGTTACATTGAGATAACTGTGATAGATTTTTTCGAGTAAATTGAAACCTAAACAATTAATCCCACACTAACAGTCTTAGCAGAAACCATCCGATCATTAAATTTTTATCGATAAAATAGAAAAGAAAGGTTCATAGGATGTGCGTCACTATTGTATGTGTGGATCAGAAGTCATTTCAAGTGTGGGAAAATTGTTTTTTCAAAGTAGTATCTTCGAAATAAGGCACCAATCGAAGAGTTCTGTAGAAGTCAATAGCCAACATTGAAGACCAAGAGAGAGTGGGTTTTATTCTTACGAAGGCTTACCGGGGAAGAAATTGAATGGATGGCACCTTGGATACCTCGGGTGCCCTTGTTGTAGCATGGAGAAAATGAGCCATGGATGCCGTTATTAAGGCTATGGGGTGTTGTAATTTATGCTCCGTTAATAGTGCTCAAGCAATTTGGTGCGAAGCAGTTTGTTCCCGTTGCTCATGGCTTGGTCTAAGTAGAATTCACTTACAGGAAACCAAATCCACTAAGAACCTTGGAACAACTGATTCAAGCATGAAAAAAAACACGAAGGATGAGATTAGGGCCTTTCATCGATAAAGTCACCCCTAATTATCAAATTTGAAAAGCAAAACAACTTAGAGACATAATACCCCCTCCCGATGATAGCTCACATCGATGGGCGAATCTTTCAGAGGAGGTACAATTATCAAAAGTTGAGCTTGTCAAGAAAAAATTATAAGCTAAAAAAAAATAAGAAGAGAAAATTTGAGACTTCATGAGAATGTGGGACAATTGAAGTATGAAGTAGAGATATAAGAAAACAGATTAAAAAAAATCATAAAAGAATGAGATGTGGCCAATAATGATTTGAAAGATATACACAAAGAAAATAAGAGGTTACGAGTCCAATTCAAGATTGGAAAAGTCATCAAGTCTTACCTCAGTCGACAACGTAAAATGAATGAACTCCGAGAGAAAATGAACCAATAGAAGGGCAAAGCTCAAGAAAAGCAAGAAGAAGCCACTGAAATTTCTCAAAAATGCTAGAATTGGAAAGGATTGTATACTACGACTTCAACAAGATTGGGAAAATATGGAAAAGAAAGGGAAAAGTTAAAAGCTATAGTCACAAATAAGAGAAAGAAGCACCTAGAAGTACTGAATGAGAAAAAATCAATTCACTGGGTGATCCAAGGGTTAGAGCTACAACTACAAGACCACAAGAACCATATTTCAGCAATAATAGATGAGTGGTAAAGAAGAGAAAAATATTAGATCTTTACATGTGATTCAAAAAAAAATGCTCGCATGATGTGGAAAGTAGAAAGTTTAGGGAGGTAACAGTACATATATCATGTAACCAGTCAAGTTTGTAAGGCAGTAAAAAAGGCATGGGAGATGGTTGAAAAGGTAGAAGCGTTAAGAAAAGAGCTCAATCCCATAGGAGAATATGGATAATGCCTAGTAAACTTTCTAGACGACGTAAATGACTATTATGAGCAAGTCAAATGTTTCTATGGATATAATTTTAGGATGATAAATCTCATGTAATCAAAGTTGTATGGAATCAATAAAAATTTCTAGTGTTGAAATTTGTCTAAGAGTAAATATCTCCCACTTGTATTCATGCATCATCTGCACTATTCTTATTTTCTTTCAAAAAAAATAAAAAAATAAAATTTTTGACATATGGCATTATGATTTTTCTAAAAAAATTTTTGTGGTAATAAAGGTTCAAGAATAGCTCACCTTTCAAAAATTTTGACTTAACCCACTCGCCATTTGTATAACACCAGAACTCAAACAAGAATTATGAAATAAAAACAAGCCAGTCGATTTGAAAAAATTGAGAAAGCTCAAGAAGAACTAAGAGGAGATCTTAGTACAATAATGGATATGCTCAAAAATCTTGACAAAAAAAAAACAGTGGAAAGAAATCCTAGGCTCAAAGAGCAATTGCCAGATATGGCAAATCCTATATACCCTTTAAGATTTGAGCTACGACTAACCCAACCTTCTCAAAGAACCAGAGTATAAATTCTTACTCCCAGTGGATATTTCAACCTTTATCCGGGAATGACATCAGCACCAATTCCAGGATAATTTCAAAATTTTTTTAATCCTGTTATGATGAAAAAATCACCCGAGTCGATTCTGGTTCCTGATTTGGATGAGCCTAAAAAAAGAGAAAAGTTAGGGATAAAGATACTCGAGAAAGTAAAAGATACTAGTGCTTAGGAAAAGATGAAGTTATTGGAAGAAAGGCTTAGGGTCATAGAAAGAATGAATTTTTATGGCTCAACGGATGCAGCCGACCTTTGCTTGGTCCCATATGTGGTTATTTCGCCTAAATCTAAGGTTCTTGAATTTAAAAAATATGATGGCATAAAATGTCTGATGACCCATATCACCATGTATTGTCGAAAAATGGTAGCATATGCTCGTGATAAGAAGTTGTTAATACACATATTTTAGGATAGCCTTATTGGATCCGCAGCCAGATGATATGTTCAACTAGACAGGACTCGTATTCATTCCTAACAAGAGCTCACAAGGGCATTTTCTACACATTATTAGCATGTCATGGATCTAGTTTTAGATCGTTTATCTTTACAGAGTATGGAAAAAAGATAACTGAAAGCTTCAAAGAGTATGCACAAAGATGGAAAGATGTGGCTGCACAAGTCCAACCTTCTTTCACTGAAAAAGAAATGACTGTCTTATTTTTAAATACTCTAAAAGCACCGTATTATGAAAGGTTGATAAACAATGCAACCAAAAACTTTATAGATAGGGTGATATTGGGTGAGATAATTGAAAATACCATAAAAAATAGAAAGCTTGGTGCAGAAGAGACAAGTGGAGCAAGAAAAGGTGAAGTTTCCAAAAAGAAAAAAAATGAAGCTCAAACGGTGAACTATGTGGGGCAATAGTTCAAAGGTTTCACGCCTTACCTTACACCAGTCTTCTAAACCCATTACCCTTTCATAAATAATGTTACATATATCCCTCATTCATATTAACCATATCAGTAACTACAACCACCAGCTTATCCATCCCATTTTTAGCCATTTTTTTGATCACCCACTTACAACCGTTCTGCTGCATCCATCAGACCAGAATGGAGGCCTAATCCTAATAGTGGTCTGAGAACCCTGAAAACTACCTAAAAAAAAATCACTTTCGATCCTATACCCATGACATACATAAATCTGTACCTTCAACTTATCGAAAAATATTTATTAGCCCCTATTATTGTTGAGCCTTTGAAACCTCCGTTTTCCAAATGGTATGACCCTAATGCATATTGTGATTATCATTATGGAAACCCAGGCCATTCTACTGAGAACTGTACTACCCTGAAGCGTAAAGTGCAAGGATTAATCAATGAAGGGATGTTAAATTTTGAAATCAACCAATGAAGAACTTTAAATGTTAATGAGAACCCTCTATTGAACCATACTAGACCATCAATAAATGCTTTAATTAATGGGCAAGCAAGGTATGTGAAGAAAAGAATAGAGAAAGTTAAAACTCTGATGGCTAAGGTATTTGAAGCCTTGGTTAAGGTTAATATGTTAAAATCAATAGAACCTCAGCATTACTCTAAAGCGATTAACCCAATCAATAGAACCTCAGCATTACTTTAAAAGCGATTAACCCTAGTGAAAGCTATAATTATCACAAAAGTATTTTGGGATATTCTATAAAAAGTTGTCATCAATTTCATCAAGTGGTGTAAAAATTGATGGATATGGGTTGGATAAAGTTTTACGAATAAAGAGAAAAGTTGATGAAAGCTTAAGTGTCTACCATTGATTCAAAAAGTAAGTTTGTACGTAGATTGATAACTATTTATTATGATGAGAAGCCAATACTGAAGCTAGAAAAGCCCGTCTCCCGACCAGTAGTGACAATTAAAGTTTTTGGCCATTTTTCATATCAGAGTGATAAAAGTTGTATTATGAAGGTATGATTGTGATGTCGTAGTCAACCCAAATACTACAAACATAACGGACATAGGAGGCATGACTCAAAGTGAGAGATGTTATACCCTAGAGGCTCTAGAGAAAGCTAAAAATGAGAAAGTCAAGGTAAGAGAAGAAAAAAAAGTAAGAGTAAATCTGTTGCAGCCTCAAAAAAAAATGTAAGAAGGCAATCTCTAAGCATAAATGTTGTGAATTCTTAAAGTTGATAAAACATAGTGAGTATAGCATGGTAGAATAGCTGAACAAGATGCAAGCTAAGATTTCGTTATTATCATTATTGCTCAGTTCAGAGTTGCACCGTAATGCTTTGCTGAAGATGCTAAATCAAGCATATGTATCTCACAATACTTCTGTTGAATATATGGAACATCTTGTTAGCAATCTGACTATTTCAAACTATATTTCTTTTAATGATGAAAAAATTTCTTTCAAAGGTCGTGGAAGTACCAAGGCTCTTCACATTATTGTTAAATTTAAAAGTCATACAATGGCTAAGGTTTTGATTGATAATGGCTCATCCATCAATGTTATACCTGTGACTACTCTAGAGAAACTTTCTGTTGATGGATCTTATATGAAGCCTAGTCATATGATAGTGTGAGCCTTTGATGGAACCCGAAAAAAGGTGTTGAGAGACATAAAAATGCCATTGCAGATTGGCCCGTGCACTTTTAATATGAAATTTCAAGTTATGGATATTTCTCTTTCACATAGTTGTTTATTGGGTATGTCGTAGATCTATATGGTAGGTGTTGTTCCATCTTCATTACATCAAAAAGTCAAATTCATTGTTAAAAAAAAGCTAACGTATGTGACAAAAGAAGAAGATTTACTGGTAACTCAATTAGTAAATACTTTTTATGTGAAATCAACAGATGAAACACTAGAATGCTCTTATAGATCCTTCAAGATTGCCAATGCCACATATGTAGCTGAAAGATTTAAATTGTATTCGTCATACTTATTTACGATATCTAAAATGATTGTCAAATAGCTTACCAAGATAGGATGGCGACCTAAAATTGGACTAAAAAAAAATTTACAAAGAATCATAGAGCCACCAGTAATATATGACAAGAAAGATAGATTCGACTTAGGATATAAGTCAACAAGAGGGACAGAATGAAAATGGTGAATGAGAAAAAAAATAAGAGGATGGCTAATCTTGGGGGATATGAGTTAGAGTCAGAGCATATGGTTATCCCATACCTTTATGATTCTTTTCGTTCATGAGGATATATTTACCCAGATTTACTTGGAGTCCTAAGTGCATGATTTGTAAAAGAATTTTCAGAGCTGACCATTCAAATGGTGGATGAAAAAGAAAAGAAAAGTCAAGTTAAAGAGCTATTCATGCATCATTGTCTTCCAGATTTTGAGCTACATAATTGGAAAGTCATAGAGCTACCTGTTGCCTTTAAAACTTCTGAAAAATAATGTATTGTGAGACTTTAAATCCCTAATTACTTTTATGAGCATTGGGTGATCTTTTATGGTTATCGTTTTAACAAAAGACTTAGAAGATGCATCCGTATTTTTTTTATTATTTTCATCTTCATTTTACTTTCAATTCTCTCTTTTCATCATTTTCTTACCATTCTATTTTTGTGTGCCAATATTCTCTTCATCTTACCCTTTGTAGGTCTCAAATAATGAACACGAAGATAATCATGATAATAATCTCAGATTTAATTTTGAAAACTTAATTCATGTTGATGAACTTGATAATGAAGAAGATTCAGAGAATTACACATTACCTCTTAATTTGTTAAAATTAATAGAGTATGAAGATAAGCCAATAGAGCCTCACTAAGAAATTACTGAATTAGTGAATTTGGGAATGATGAAAATAGAAAAGAGGTTAAAATTGGTATATCTTTTTATCAGTTGAAAGGCAAAAGTTAGAGGAGCTACTTTGAGAATATGTAGATGTGTTCATATGGTCTTACCAAGACATACCAGGACTCAGCACTAATATTGTAGAACACAAGTTACCTTTGAAATCAAAATGTAAGCCAGTACAGCAAAAGCTAAGGCACATGAAGCCGGAGATACTGTTACAAATTAAAAAGAGGTGAAAAAGTAATTTGATACAAGATTTTTGAAGGTGGTAAAATATCCTGAATGGGTAGCCAACATAGTGCCAGTTCTCAAGAAGGATGAAAAAATAAGAATGTGTGTTGATTATTAAGATCTGAATAGGGCAAGTCTTAAAGATAATTTTCCTCTGTCCTATATCAATATCTTAGTAGATAATACTGTTAGGTATTTCATATTTTCTTTTATAGATGGCTTTTCAAGTTACAACCAAATCAAGATGGCTATAGATGATATGGAGAAAACCACATTTGTACTATGTGAAGGATGTTTTGCTACAAAGTCATACCTTTTGGGTTGAAAATACTGGCATCAAAAAGCAATGGTGACTATCTTTCATGATATGATGTATAAAGAGATAGAAGTGTATATGGATGATATGATTGTAAAATCTCATGAAGGGAAGGATCATGTAGTTAATCTCAAAAATCTCTTTGATAGGTTGAGAAGGTTTCAATTGAAGTTGAATCTTGCTAAATGTACATTTAGTGCCAACTCAAAAAATTATTGGGTTTTATGATCAGTGAAAGAAGAATAGAAGTGGATCCAGATAAGATACATGCTATTCAAAATTTATTCCCTCTTTGTACCTTAAAAAAGGTACAAAGCTTTATGAAAAGATTGAATTATATTACTTATTTCATCTCTCAACTCATCTACAAGTGCGATCCTATTTTTAAACTTCTTAGAAAACATGATCCAAGATAATGAAATGATGAATGCCAAGAAGCGTTTGATAAAATCAAAGAGTACTTATCAAATTCGCTCATATTGGTATCACCTGTTTCAAAGAAGCCATTGATTTTATACTTAACAGTACATAAAAAATCAATGAGATGTGTGCTGAGGCAAATAGATGAAACTAACAGAAAGAATGAGCAATTTACTACTTAAGTAAGAAGTTTACTGATTATAAGTTCAAGTACTCACCATTAGAAAAGATATGTTACGCATTGGCTTAGACAGCTAGACGACTTAGACAATACATGCTCTATCACACTACTTGGCTTTTAGCAAAGTTGGATCCCATTAAGTATATCTTTGAAAAGCCATCATTGATAGAAAGAATGGCACGGTGGCAAGTTATGCTTTCAGAATATGATATTGTTTATGTGACTCAAAAAGCTATAAAAAAGAGTGCAGTAGTCGAGTTCCTTATCGACCGTGTTGTCAAAAATTATGAACCAATGAACTTGAATTTTTCTGATGAAGATATGATGGCCATTGAAAAAAATAAACCTACTGAAGAGTCTTGGAGAATGTATTTTGATGGAGCAGTAAATGCTTTAGGCCATGGTATTGGGGTAATTTTAATATCTCTTGACAGGTATTATTATCCCATCACAGTCAGATTGAATTTTAATTGCACAAATAATGTGGCTGAATATGAGGCATGTATTATGGGTTTGCAAGCAGCAATTGAAAAGAAGATAAAAGTGTTGGATGTATTTAGAGACTCATCTTTGGTCATCTATAAGTTATAAGAAGAATGGGAAACAAGGGATTCTAAGTTAATCTGGTATCATAAATACATCTCTGAATTGGTCAAACAATTTTAAAAAGTTCAGTTTGAGCATCTACCTAGAGAAGAGAACCAAATTACTGATGCATTGGCTACTCTAGCTGTAATGATTAAAATAGATGCAAATATTAAGATCCAACTCATTAAGCTAGATGTGAAAGATGAACCGACACATTGCTCGGGTGTCGAAGAAGAAATTGATGAAAAGTCATGATATTATGATCTTATGCAATACATCAAATGTCAACAGTACCCAAAACATGCAACAAAAAATGATAAAAGAACTATCAAAAGGCTAGCTATGAGTTTCTTTTTGGATGGAGATATCTTCTATAAAAAGAGTCGAGATTAAGTGCTCTTAAGGTGTGTGAATACAGCTGAAGCAAAGAAGATTATTGAAGAAGTGCATGATGAGGTTTGTAGGGCACATGCGAATAGTCATACGATGGCTAGACAAATTATGAGGGCCTGTTATTTTTGATTGATAATGAAGAGTGACTATATTGATTATGCTAAAAGATGCCATAAGTGTCAAATCTATGCTGATAAGATCTATGCTCCTCTATCAGTATTACACGTTTTGGCTCCTCTATGGCCATTCTCTATATGAGGCATGGATGTCATTGGGTCTATTACTTCAAAAGTTTCGAATGTGCATGGATTCATCTTTATGATGATTGATTATTTCATGAAATGGGTAGAAGCTGTATCGTACGCTAGTGTGACTCGATCCGTGGTATGCAAGTTTATAAAAAAAGAGATAATATGTCGATATGAGCTTCTAGAGACAGTTATTTTTTATAATACCAAAAACTTGAATAACAAAATGATGAATGAAGTATACACTCAGTTCAAGATCCATCATCGTAATTTGGCACCATATCGTTTAAAGATGAATGAGGTAGTGAAGGCTGCAAACAAAAATATTAAAAGAATCTTGGAGAAAATGATTGATACTTACAAAGATTGACATAAAAAATTACCTTTTGCTTTGTATGCTTATAGAACATCAGCCCAAACATCAATTGGGGCCACCCCATTCTCTTTGGTATATGGAATGAAAGCTGTGCTACCAATCAAAGTAAAAATTTTCTCATTGAGAGTCCTGACGAAAGTAGAGTTAGAAGAAATAGAATGGGTTCGAAATCACTACGAGCAATTGAACCTCATTGAAGAGAAAAGACTTATAGTATTATGTCATGGTCAATTATATCAAAAAAGGATAATGAGAGCACATGATAAGAAAATTCGCTCTTGTCGCTTTAGGAAGGAGACTTAGTGCTAAAAAAGATCCTTTCAAATCAACATGACAATTGAAAAAAATAGACAACAAATTGAGAAGGCCCATACATGATGAAAAAGGCCTTTTTTGGTAGGGCATTGATTTTGACAAAAATGGATGAAAGTGATTTACCTACTCCAATAAACTCAGATGTTGTAAAGAAATATTGTGCTTGAAAAAATTTAAAAAAAGAAAAAAAGTTAAAAAATGAAAAATGATGACTTATCTAAGCTGAAAACTTGAAAAGGTGGCTTGGATGTGTAAAAGAAGCATCATCGAGAGAAAACTTTAAACACATGGGTAAATGTAGTTTGACGAACTTTGAAGAATCAAGAAAATTAATTGATTTAGTTTTGTAAAAAAAATCTGAGAATATTTTGTTCATGATTATGTTATGATCATTATTTGGGTACTTTTGTTTCGACTCAAACACTTTACCATGCATTTATTATCAATGTAATGAAATATGCTATCTTACCTTTGAAAATAACGTCTATCCATTCCTTTATTCTCATTTGATGTCTTTGTTTATCGTACAATTAGGAAAAATGTGAGATTATATTTTGTTTGTCTTGAACTTAAAATGATGAAAAAAAAAACAAACATGAAAGATCTTAGCATTACTTTTTAAGAGTTGACAAAAGCAGATGAAAAAGGATGAGAAAAGCATGACAAGACATTGATGTTGCAGACTTTTAAAGAAAAGTATTGTTAAGGAAGAATACAATGGTCAGATGTTAAGAACAGATTGATCATATGGTAATTGTTGAGAATTCTGATAAAAGAAGTAAAAAGTGAGAGTTTTTAGAAACTTTTTTACTGCAATAAATAATTTTGATTACATTGCATGCATTGCATTTAGAGCACTCAGTATATGCATCCATGAGTAGTTATAATAAAGAGAATAGACTTTTCATTTCCTAATTAAAAACAAGATTTTCATATTTGGATGAAGATAATAATCAAACAAGAGGTGCTAAAAGAGAGAAATTTGCTTGTTTAAAGATGAAAAATTAGTTTTAAAAAAAGATAAAATTTTAAAGTTGTTGAGCCTCTGTTGAGATGAGCTTTTTTCAAGATAAAATTTTAAAGTTGTTGAGCCTCTGCTGAGATGAGCTTTTTTCAAGATAAAATTTTAAAGTTGTTGAGCCTCTGCTGAGAGGAGCCTTTTTCAAGAGAAATTTTAAAGTTATTGAGCTTCTGCTGAGAGGAGCCTTTTTCAAGATGAATTTTAAAGTTATTAAGCCTCTGCTGTGATGAGCCTTTTCAAGAGAAATTTTAAAGTTGTTGAGTTTCTGCTGAGAGGAGCCTTTTTCAAGGTGAATTTTAAAGTTGTTGAGCCTTTGATGAGATGAGCCTTTTTCAAGATAAAATTTTAAAATTGTTGAGCCTTTGCTGAAAAAGCTTTTTCAAGAGAAATTTTAAAGTTGATGAGCCTCTGTTAAGAAGAGCCTTTTTCAAGATAGAATTTTAAAGTTGTTGAGCCTCTGCTGAGAGAAGCCTTTTTCAAGAGAAAATTTAAAGTTGTTGAGCCTCTACTAAGATGAGCTTTTTTCAAGATAGAATTTTAAAGTTGTTGTTGAGCCTCTGCTGAGAGGAGCTTTTTCAAGATGAATTTTAAAGTTGTTGAGCCTCTGCTGAGATGAGTTTTTTCAAGATAAATTTTTAAAGTTATTGAGCTTCTGTTGAGAGAAGCTTTTCAAGATATAATTTTTCAAAGTTGTTGAGCCTCGAGTAAGAAGAGCATTTCAATTTGATGAGAAAAGCTTTCTGATTAGTTTAAATAAAAAAAAATCTCTTTAGATTCCGAACAAAATTGTTGTCTTTGTCTTTGTCCTATTTTTTATTCTCAGTAATGTGCAAAGAGGGGCAGCTATAGACACCAAATTTATCCAAATTTTAAGTAAGGGTGGGTTGAGGCCCAAGTTCAATCGGGTTAAGGCTCAATTTCAATTCGATTGGGCTTTAAGCCCAATTTTAATTCGATTGAGTTTTAAGCCCAATTTCGATCGGGCCTGAAGCCCATTTTGTTATTTAGGTCCAACCTACCCTTTTTTTATTTTCTTTAATTTATTTTTTAATTAAACAAAATACACTAAAAAAAGAAAAGGAAAAATGAAAATGAAAAAGAAAAAACACAAACAAAAAACACAAAAATGAAAAAAACAAAAGCAAAGACACAAAAGGAAAAAAACAAATGGCAGGTGGCAGTGGGTGTCGTGCACGGTGCCACTGCCACCTCCTGTTCATTCTTGTTCATCCATGTTCACACCCATGCCCTATGCTCTTTACCATCATACCTTACCACTGGACAAGACATAAGAAGCAAAAGGGGGCAGATAGGCTATGCTGTGGTGCCATACACGGCACCCCCTCTATCAAGCCTTGTGCCATTCACTCAGGCATAGGACATGGTCGGAGTTCTATAAATAGAGCTCCTGGCTGATCCATCAAAGAAAAAAAAAAGATACCATGCCAAAAGAAAAAAGCTTTCTGCCAAAAAATAACAAAAAATATACAAAAAAATAAACTCAGTCCCCTGGAATGAGGAACCCAACGTCAACATCACCTACAAAAAAAGAAGTAAAGTCAGTAAAAAAAAGGTCAGAATATAAAAAAAAATTTGGTCAAGAGTTAAAAGACAGATATAAGGGATTTGGGATCTTTTTTTATAAAAGAGAGGTCATATTTAGGTTCAGAGAGTTAAAGGGAGTATTTTAGGCTTTTTTTTTACATTTTTCGATAGTCGTATACGGTGGTCGATGATCGACGATCAACCCTTAATGGTGGTCGACGGTGATCGACCGATCAGGTAGAGAAAGAAGGTCTGAGAGTGTAGAGAAAGAGGGGGTGAAGAGAAAATGAGAAAAAAAATTGACTTTTATAGAAAGCTGAAAGCCAAAACGACGATGTTTCATTAAACGGTCAAAACGACGTTGTTTTAAGCCCAAGATCTATGCGTCAACCCATCGACCCGATCCGAGGTCGACGTAACCGACTCGACGACCCGACTTACCCTTTAGCCTTTGATTGGTCCAACTGAATTGGCCCAGTTCGAATCGAACCGAGCTGGATCGACCTTGAACTGTCGAACCAACCAGATCAGATCGAGCCTCCAAGCTGACCGGATCGTGTTAATCGGATCGTTGACTGGTCCGGTTCAGGTAAAAAAAATTTTTTTTGAATATATTATTTTATAATATTTATACATATTAAAACATTTATATTTGTTAGATCAGATGATGAAATATGTAGTTAAAATTTTTATAATTTTGCTAATTTTTAAATAAACTTTAAAAATAAAAAAAAACTTATTAATAATACATAATTAAAAAAATGTATAAAAAGGAAAATTTTATCTGATGATGAGATTCAAAGGTACTCTGAGTAGTGATACCTATGAAATCTCTAAGTGAAATTTTTTTTTTAAATACTACTAGTGTACTAGAGTATTTATAAAAAAAAATTTTCATACAATAAAAATTTCTTTTGTTATAAAATAGTAAATAATAATTAATTAATAAATTAAGAATAAGTAATAAAAAATAAGAAAAAAGAAAATTTATCCAATGATGAGATTCTAAAAGTATACCGAGTAAAGATGCTTTAAGAACTCCCTAAGTGAGAAGATATTTTTTAAATATTACCAGTATATTGAAATATTTATAAAAAATCTTCAATATAATCAAAATTTCTCTTTTCTTCATTTTTTTAAACGAAAATATTAATAGAAATTAATAAAATTTTTAAATAAAAAATAAAATGTGTGCATCAACATGCTATTATTTACATTGCATGCTTGATATAATTTTTATGAGAAGTAAATTTAGATCTTCAAGGATGAGATTCTAAGGTATTCCAAGAAAAAATGCCTAAGAAATCTCTAGGTGAGAAAGAGTTCTTCTAATGTTATCAATGTAATAGAACATTTTAAGAACTATTTCAATAAAAAGGTCTTAATTTATTTTCCTTGAATAAAATTATAGCATCAATAAATAAATAAAACTAATTTCTAATAAATAAAAAAAATAAGAAAATTAATTTTTAAATACAAAAAATAAGACTATTTTTATCAAAATCAATGGATAACACATAGTTAATTGGTATCATTTTTAAACGGGTGCTGTGGGGCTGCTAATCCTTCCCCACACATAATCGACTCCCAAACTCAGACTGTTTCGTAGACCAAAAAATTATCTTTTTAATAAATTTAATTAATCTTATTAAAAGGATAAATTTTAATAGGTGGCCAATCGCACCTAGCCAAAAAAGATTAGTGGCGATTTCGTTTTTCGTTCTTTTATTTTCGTTTCCAAATTAATCGGGCGGACACAAAACCTTTACGACAGCAGAAATCCAAAAATTATGCTCCATATCCACCATATGTTCATCCTGCTCACTGCCTAACAACCAATAATGTTGCACAAGTTTCTTACCAACCTTATTTTTTAACCGTGAACAACATTGCTCTAAGTCCTCATTAACCAGCTTTTCAAGCACCTATATATGGGCTTAATCCTGTTACTACATCAGTTTCAAGGCTTAACAATCAAGTGAGTGGTTTGAAAAGATCCAAGGGTAATCAAGAGAGAGCTCGTATTGATCATATTACCATAACCTATACTGAGCTATTTTTAAAATTGGTAAAAAATGACCTAGTATTCCCAGTCCTTTTGGAACCATTAAAGCTATCTTATCCTAAATGGTATAATGTTAATGCCACATATAATTACCATAATAGGAATGTGGATCATTCTATAAAAACTTGCCCTGCTTTTAAGTATAAGGCGTAAAGTTTGATTCGAGTAGGCTTAATGAGCTTCAATGAGTTAGAAAAGCTGAAAATCCATAAAGGCCTTTTACCTAATCATCTAGGGGCATGATTTTGGGAAGACTTATTGAAATTGATTATTATCATAAGATTTTTTGAGAATATGGATCTCTTTTACGTACTTGAATTTCATTTTACTTTTCATTATTTTAATAAAAGTAATAGACTTGATGCATTTTCATTTCTCTTTTGTGTGAATCACCATTATTTACTTTTACCTTCTCATATCTTTTTCCCATACCCATTCTTTGATTCTGAATAATGAATGTTTAAACAGTTATGATAATAATTCAGGATTCGACTTTGAAAACACCATTTGATTGAGACTATTGGTCTGTAGGGACTACTGAATAAAAGGACAAGTCTAGGGAAGAATTTCAAAAGTGACACAACACATGATCTTTGCTCATTCACAAGTTTGCTCTTTGTCAATAAAGATTATCCATTGAGAGTATTCATGTTTGAAGTAAGAAATAACATTTTTTCTACCTTTTAAAAAAAGAAGAGTAAAATTATCCTATGCTATCCCATTTGAGCTTGTTAAAAATTTTTTTGGAGGAACTCTAACCAAAGATCACCCCCACATTGGAGGCAAAGTTTGAGAAACTTGTTCATCTTTAGTGATTTTATGGGTAAAGCCCTTTTGTGCTCAAGTTTTCTTGATAAATGAAAAAAAAAATGAAGGAGAAATTGATGGGGTAAATAGCCAATGTACTATATTTGAAAAATGATCTTTAGTTTGATTACCCTTTAAATACAGTTTGGACTTGTTTCATCCATTTTTTTCATAACCCTTTACCCTAGCTTATGTTACATCCTTTAAAAGCCTATTTTAATCAAATGTGAATACTCGATTTGAAGAATCATGAGTTGAATTAAGGCAGATTTGTTATTGGATTAAAACTTTGATCAAAGTGTCACTGATGGATAGAAAGGAAATGAAAAGAAAAAAGAGAAACGAGGTGTTAAAAGAAAGGCAAAAAAAAGTAAAAAAGGGCAAAAAAAATAAAAAGTGAAAAAAAAAGGAAGGAAAACTTAGATTGAAAACCTAAAAGGGCAGTTTAAGTAAAGATAAAATAAAAAAATAACTTCATATGAAAACTTAGGAATGAGGATGATGATTGGCTTAAGGATTGAAAATATGTGTTTTTTAAAGATGATTGTAAGTTTAAATTCAAAATTGTCTGAACAATCATTATTTTGGATGTTGATTGAATAAACCACAGTATTTTGCCTTTGTTCATCCTTGAATTATTCTTGACCCTACATTTTATTTTCTTAATAATAATGACTCATTTTTCTCATTCTTTACCAAATATTCCCTGAATGAATAAAAAAAATGTATCATGTTTATCACTGATTTGAATGATGGCAAATAGATGAATGACATTTTTCATAAGGAGTTTTTTATTCTTTTGAAAGAAATCCAAGATGGGATAAATAAAAGAAGCATGAAAAAATGATTTAAAATGGGGCACGGATGACCCAGTGATGAATCCAGTAATAAATTGGTTGACACAACCTGTGAAGTTATGATCAGGTGAGAAAATGACGTGGATCAGTTGACAAAATTTACTTTGAGACTATTAATACTAAAAAGCTAAAAAGGACTGGTGGACTCTTAAGAACTTTGTCACGATAATTGAAATTTTATGACATCAGCATTACATACATTATGTTTACATTTGCATCCTAGATGCGACATGCATTTGTATCGTTGCATTATCACTTATCACTTATTTAATCTCGACTAAGTCTAGATCATTTCTTGACTCGTGAATTCATCCCGATCATTTATTTTTTACCTAAACTCAGTCCTGATTACTTTATTTTTTGGCTTATGGTTCAATCCCAATCATTCATTTTGATCTCGATTTAGTCCAGATCATTTTTCTAACCTTTGCAAAACTTGAAATCTTACAAATCTTTCTTTCTTGTGAATCTAAAAATCCTTGTGAACATGAAATCTTTGTGAATCTAGAACTTTTGTGAAACTTGAAATCTTGCAAATCTTTCTTTCTTATGAATTTGAAAGTCCTTATGAACCTGAAATCTTTGCAAATCTAGAACATTGGTGAAACTTAGAATCTTGTGATTCTTTTTTTCTTGCGAATCTGAAAAGTCCTTGTGAACCTGAGATCTTTGCAAATCTAGAATCTCTGCAAAATATGAAATCTTGTGAATCTGAAATCCTTTACAAATCTTGAATTTTTGCGATGTTGTTAAATTTGGAATATTGGGATCTTTCAACTTCTGTTATAGAACCTCACAAAATTTTGAATGTCCAAATTGTGAATCATTGGATTTAGAATGAAATTTTGAACTTTATTTTTTTGACCTACGATTCGATCCGAGTCACTCATTTCGATATCAGCTCAGTCTATATCATTTTATTTTTAGACTCATGGTTTCATCTTAGTCATTCGATCTTAGCTCAATCTAGATCATTTTCCTAATTCATGATTTCATCTCGATCATTCATCTTCGATCTTAACTTAGTCTTGGTTATTTTATCTTTAGATCGTAGTTCTGTTCCGATCATTTGAACTCGACTCAATCCAAATTATTCTTCTGACTTGTGATTTCATCTTGGTTATTTGATCTCAACTTGTCCACATCATTTTCCTAACTATTTGATCTCGGTTTAGTTTGGATTATTTTCTTGACTTGCGGCTCCATCCCAATATTTCTGTTTAACTGGTTTGACTCTTATTTTTGGATTGCAACAAAGTGAGTGTCTTTGCATCATCCTTGTCTAATAGAGATGTGTAAAGAGGGGCAGCTATAGATACCCATTTGTGTTTAGGGATCGATTATGGCCGTTTGTTATTATTTTAGTCATATTATATAGTCTGGTATATTATTATATTATGGTATAATTATTATATTATATTATTATATTATGTTATGTATTGTTATCATATTATTATTATTATTATTTTTATTTTTTTTTCAAAGTTACGATTAAGCATAGAAACAAAAATCTAAAGTTCAATCCAAATGGTCAACGGTTTTAATTCATAATCAAAAGGGTTTCAAATTCAATCCAGATAGATTGCTAATACTTAGTCTAAAATCTTACTCGGGCAGAATCCAATCCTAGGGTTGAAGCTTGGTATTGGTTCTGTCCGTTTCCTAAAGATCCTCCTAAAAACACCTATAAATTGAACATTTCTCAAAGGACATAAGACACAATGGATTTTGGAAGGAATGGTGGATTTGGTGTAAGAAATTAATGTTTAAGTTCTGGGTTGCTAGGATTTTGATTCTAGAATTTTTGGTTCATTTGGAAGTTTCTGGGTTTAGATTTAGGTTTCGAGGAAGGTGGTTTAAGTTGTTAGAGGATTTCTGAAAGGATCTGAAAGAATTTTGATGTTTCTGTGATTTTTCTAGAAAAAAAACTAGGTTTTGGGATGAACATGAATTTTTTGGTTGAATTTTTTTATGAAGGTTGAAGTTTCCAACAGGATTTAGGCAAAATTTCTAGAAACTAGTAGTTTTTTCCCATTTTTTGGTTAAAGCTCTAAGCTTTTCTAGAGAGAGGTTAGAGCATTCTTTGGTTTAGAGAGAGATTGAGCAAAGGGCGCCTGAAGGAGAAACAGGTAGATTTGGCTTATGTAGTATTCCAAAATGACAACGTTTTGGAACACCTAGATCTGCGCTTAGATCCGCTGGCCCACGTGTTGACCTGCACATTGACCTGACCCAAATCGTAAGTTTTCTTTTTTTTTGTTATTTTATTTTATTTTATTTTCTTTTGATTTTGATTTTTGATTTTACTGGTTTTATTATTTATTTATTTTTAAGTAGTTTATTATTTATTAAATATTTTGCAAAAGAAAATTTCCTTTCTGAAAAACGAAAAAAAATGGTAAAATAAAAAAAAATCTTTTTTAAATAAATCCACTATTCCTACCAAACTATTGGAGAATTTTATAAATTTAAACATTATAGAATCCACCAAGCTATTGAAAAATTTCATAAATTATTTTTTTTCAAATAAAAAATAATGAAAGAAGAATAAAAAAATAATTTTATCCTCCAAACACTTAGAGGATTGCTTCATAAATTAAGTTTTACCAAACTATTGAGAGACTTAATGAATTTTCTCAAAAAGAATAAATTTTTATAAATCTTTCTACAATAAAATCTCATTAAACTATTGGGAGATTTGCTTCAAAGTAAGTCCTTCCAAACTATTAGAAAACTTTATTGATTCTTCCTAAATAAAAATAATAATAAATATTAATAAATTCGACGACGAAGCCTCTTCAGAGTGAGACTCTAGTCTCCATGAATACTTTTAAGATGAAAAAATTATCTTAAATTACTACCAAACTATTGGAATAGTTTTAAGATTAATTTTCAATATTAAATATTTTGGCAAAAGCATAAACATAGGCTTGGATAATTTGAGATCAAACTCATATCATCTTTTGATGGGTGTTTTAAGGGCACTATAACCTTCCTCACATGTAATCATATTCCCGAATTTAAATTCTTGTTTCATAGATCAGAATCTATTATTGAAAGATGCCCAAATCAATCTTGAAATTTCTCTTTAAATATAACAGATTCAATCAGGTGGTCAATCACATCTAAACAAAAAGATTGGTGGCAACTTCCTTTAATTTATATCTAACGATAGGTCCACGGATCTATACATTATGACAATATAAAATTTGGTTTGAGCTCAATTGAATTTTAATTTTCAACTTTGAATTCAACTTAAGATAAAAATTAAATTATTCGAACTCATTTAATTCAACTTATTTAATAAAAATGAATTCAATTCATGCACGATTTCAAACTTGATAATATGTTTGAACTCGAGATCGAACTCAAATTTATATATATATATATATATATATATATAAAAGGATAAAATAATAATTTTTAATTAAAATAATAAAAATATATTAAAAATTAAAAACTCAATTAGACTCGCGAATTATTCGAATTAGAAATTAAAATGCTCGAATTTGGCTTACTTGATAAATCGAGCTACTTGAATTTAAACTTAATTAAACAATAATCGAATTGAATTCAAATTTTATATCAATCAAATCCAAATAGCTTACAAATATTGATGTATCATTTACATGTTTATTCTATTTGATATAGAAAAAAGAAAAAAAATATTTAGTTAGATGATTAAACAATAAAATACCATGTGTTTTTATGAATCTCAATCATTAGATTAAAATTTTTTCATCATTTTCTCTTTGAATCCTCCATACCAAATGTCACTTATATTTATTTTCTTCTTATTTTTCTTGTGGATTTTCCTTTGTTTAGAACTTTTACGTGATATTGATATTACAAATTGTTTCAGGCTGAGGCCATTATGCGTTCGGCCGAAGATGAGTACTTTTGCTTGACAACTGAAGATATGAAACGAGTGCTGCAGCAAACAACAATGGAGCTTCCCTAGAGCAAACAACTGGAGCCTCCTTCGATCATATTCAATTCCTTGGTAGAATCTTTGTTATTGCCTACTTATCCCGCAACAAGTAAGAAATTATCCTGCCGACTCGTTCATGTCATTAGGTGTAAAAAAAAAAAAAAGACTCGTGTTCTCGGGTTAATTCAATTGGTAAGAAAAAAAACCTTCGTCTCTTTTTCAATCAGGATTTAATCTTTGTAAAAATAATACAAGAATAAATTCTGAATGCATTTGAGAAAATAAAACTTGAGGATATCCACAGCATTATTTAAAAAAAAATTAATTGAGAATAAATATATATATCAATATCTTAATTTTGTTTATGTAATTAAAAATTTACACTAATAATTATCGAATATTAATTCATATATAAAATACTTTATTTAACTAATGGAGGAAAATCTTAAAGGCAGAAAAAAAAGGTTAATTTAAGGCATTTCAGTTCGAGTTTTCTCAAAAATATTATTTTAAAAAACATATTTGTTTCGATTAGAAAATTTTTGTACTAAAATTTCGATGTGCACTTTGCAGATTGACGTTTAACAATTTCATGAACAAAATGTTCTACAGCCCCGAGGCGATGAAATGAAATTTCTTTTCCGATTGAGAAAATAAATCCATTAGATTGCTTTACATATTGATATTTGAGACTGTTAAATTTTAAACTTTGATCACTATAAATAAAAATCCAACACACTTCTAGCTTTCAAAATATCGTATTCTTTGTTAATTTTCTCATACTTCTAGCTTTCAAAATGTCATATTCTTCGTTAATTTTCTCGTACTTTTCATCATATTGGTTATACTCAATCCGAAATTAAAATAATTTAGTTTGATTAAGATATGTCAACAATCCAAAACTGAATTTAAAATATCTAAACCTAATTGATCCAAAACATTAATACGAAATACTAAAATGAAATGATCCGAAATTAAATTAATTTAACTCAAGAATTTAAATATCAAATGATCCAAACCAAAACCCGAGCATTAGAACTCGAAAACCCTAAACTTGAAACGATCTAATTTTTTCTCTATCAAAAGTGATCGGACTCAAACCAACCCTTCCAATTGACACCCCTAATTCAGACTTTTTTCCAATAAATAAAAAATGCAAACTATGCCTTTGAGGTATCTTAGAACCAGTTCAAAAGCCTGCTGATGCATAGTGGTAGACATATGCACAAATTTAACTCCCCAAAATAAGATCACAATGATTGTTTAACATAATATAGCACTAATTTAGAAGAGTTAAGAGACTCTCTTGAAAAACTAATACTAAGAACACCAAGTAAGAGTTGAAGTAAATCACACATGGTTAAATTGTTCATCCTCTAATTGTGATTCACACATGTAAATGACAAAAAAATCTCTAAGGGAGAGAGAATTTTTTGCCTATTACTCAAATATTACTGTCGAACTAAATACTATAATCAAATATATGTGACTAATAAACTAAATACTATAATCAAACATACCTAGTAATATATTGATCAAACCAAAGAAATAAACAATTTATGGCCTCTAAAGGATATTTGATTTCATAGTAGGATATCGAGGAATCCTATTTCAATGGCAATATTTCAAAACCACAAACTAAACAGCCCCAACCAAGTTCCAATAGCTTTAGAGTATGTTTGGTATACAAGATTATGGTAGAATAGGATAAAATGATATTATGAATAGATTAGATTAAATAATGGTATCCCATATGAATAGATTAGATTAAATAACGTTATCCTATCTTGTATTTGATGTGTGCAAAGATTAAGATAAAAAAAATTTATTTATTGATCAAAATTATCCTTATTCAAAATTTATCAATTTAAATTATTGATGTAATTTTAAAGAATATAATAGGACATATAAGTTCAATTCTATAGATTAAAAATAATTTTTTCCATTTTAGAAGGATTGAACATCCTATGCCAAAAGGATGATTAATCCTCTTTGCAATCCCATCCCTTTCTTAAGATACAAACCAAACATGGTATAAGATGATTATCATCTTATCTCTATCTATCATCATATGCACAAAACATGATCTTAAGTTATGTTTGATGCATAGAATGATGGATAGGATAGTATGATAATCATTTTATATCATGTTTGGTTTGTATTTAATTGAAAAGGATAGGATTACAAGGAGAGTTATCATCCTCTTGGTATAAGATGATTCAATTCTCCCAAAGTGAAGAGGATTATTTTTAATCAATGGGATTAAACTTACATGTCCTATTAAACCCTTAAAAATTACATCAATAAATTTAAACTTTGAGGAGAGATAATTTTGATCAATAAATAAATTATCCTATCTTAATCCTTGCATACATCAAACATAAGATATGATGATATTATTTAATCTAATCCTATTTATAAAATCATCTTATCCTATTCTATCATAATCTTGTTTATCAAATATGACCTTAAGATTTTATATGATTACTATCAACATGTTAGTTTTAAGAGAAAGGACAGAATCACACTGAAATAGAACAAAGAAGATGCACATTTAGAATAATTTGGAAACAATAAAATCTTATCGAAAGGCAATTCGAAATGCAATTAACATTCGTTGAGCCAAAGCTCGCATTTTATTTTATCATAAAGACAAGGGTATATTTTTCTTTTGTATAACTACAAAGCTTATTGTTTAGAAGTAAACATTAAAAGGCAATTCACTCTTCCACTCCATTAAAGGAGACTAATGCACCTGAATATACCAGTAAAAACAAGACTTGCAAATACACAAACATAAACAAATAATCTTAAGAGCCACATTTCCTTTGGCTTTAGATCCAGATCATCAGGAGAAGCTAGCTTAATCAATTTTATAGCCAATCATTCAACACCATCAATTGTTCTAATGCTAGACAACGTGCCTTTTTGGAGCACAACCAAAAACTAGGCCTCAATTCTTTCCAACGGTAAAGAAAAAACTTATTTGGACCATAAATAACGTAAATTTAAGGAAATTCCATGAAAATATGTACCAGAGCTTCTACCTGTATGCATGGGATCTTTCCTTCCATTACTTGCAATGAGACAAAAGAGGAGAACATTGCACGACTGCTTATTTGGCTGTTCTCGAGTGCTTGATTAGCCAATCAATTATGACATCTATATTTATGGAATCTTTGCATGAAATCATGTAGCAGCACACCTCTCTATCACTGATTGTTTCGAGACCTCTATGAATTAAATATCAACAAAATAATAAGACATTCTTAGATTCTCAATAAGAATAGACAAACAAGTTGTGAAGATAAATCATCAAAAAGAAGACAAAAAAACTTGTAGCCAAGCTTCTGAAACTTACAACTGATCCACCAAAGCTTGCTTTGAAAGAGCTTCTGACTTGTCAATTTTGTTGCCAAGAACAAGCAAAGGAATTCCACTCAAGGAAGGTTTTGTTAAGAGGTCATGTAACTCACTTCGTGATATTGGAACACCGTCTCTGTCAGCAGCATCAACCACATATCTGCCATTACATATATTAAATGGGATACTAAATTCATTAGAAAGATTGCCAATAGAACAATATGACACAACTTATTAAAGTTCATTCTAATTCCGAAGATTTTCAAACTTAATTATACTACACTGACAAGATTCTGATTCTATGTTCTTTCCTGTTTTCTTGGTCAACATGAAAGAAAATGAAAGTTTTCAGTTCAGTATTGTAATGCATCCGGTAATAGGTACGTGTTGAACTGCATGGAAAAGTTATTTGAAATTTAACATGGTTCTTTGAGTCTGAATATCATCAAGAGGGGTGATGTTCACTACCCAAATAAAGAATTTGATAAAACTTCTGAATTTAGTTATCATGGCATGAAGAGTCAAAATAAATTGCACCCAGAGTAAGTTCCAAAAATTGCGCACAGATATAATTCCTAGTTATATGCTAAAAGAAGCCTTCAACTAAAATTCACATCATAAACATGAACCAGGTAAATTTACTGCTATGAAGAACATGATTATGCTGAATAAAATATCAGGCACCTTTTTAAACCTGTGCTCATTCCCAAAACATGTAAATTTCTCACCAGCACACTAATGAATTTTTTTTTTCTTTTCTAATCAGAACCAGATCATCTTAAGCAGCAAATAAAGATGACAAAAGTTAATTAATATACCATAAATATAGTAGATTAAGAGAATGGAAGCATTACACAATAGCAGAGACACCACGGCAGTAACGCTCCCACATGGTACGAAACCTTCGTTGTCCTCCAAGGTCCCATAGTTTTATTGTCACATTTCCCTTTGTAACTTTTCGCATATTGAAACCAACCTGGATTCCACATTTGAAGATTTTTTTTTAAAGACATCCTCAAGGAAAATTATAATATCTGGTTTGTCCAAATAAAAGATACCTACGGTGGGAATCATGTCTTCACTATAGCCTCCTGTCTGGTAAACAAAAAAAAAAAAAAGTAAAGTTCAGATAAAGCCACTACAGATGCTAATTATATAAGCAGGAAGGAAAAGAAAAAGAAAGAAACAAATTCTGCATTACTCACAGCAATGACATTAACAAGAGACGTTTTTCCTGCATTTTGAAGACCGACGAGTGATAGTTCCATTTCCTGCTTAAAGAATAAGCTGCAATGAAGATACTCGGTAAGAAACACAGAAGCACTTAAAAACACATCTTCACACCAACCGTACCTCAGAACAAACTATACAGCGAAACTTGCTATCTAGAACGATATTACAAATAAACTACCTCGATGAGAGAAGGAAGCTGGATGGCAAGGCCTATCCAGGCATATGGATAAGTGGATGGCAAAATGGAAGAACATATGAGAGCTAATGACCATCAAAATTGAAATCTACTAAGAAAACACTTTAGTACTATATATTTTTTACAGTTCACATTAACATTACTACTTGATAATTCCAATCAAGCTGCTGCAGAGAAAGTCAAACAATGTAATATCCCGGTCACAAACATCCACAGCATCTAGTTGTACCAAATTTCCGCAAAACATTTGCAGATTAACAATTAATTCTTTTCATGCATAAAACATTAGTAAAAGGTTACAAATGTAAAGCCGAAACATGACACCAGAATTGAACACTGTAACTAAGTTCACTAAGAAGTCTACCACCTTGACTCCCTCAATTAAAAAGTAAAGGCCTATTGGACCTCTATAACAAAGAAACTCCACTGAATTAAAAATAAATATCTGAATATAGAATTTTAGAGAACACATGAACTCATTCCAATAATACCTTCAATAGTATTAGAAAAGAGACGTAAAAAATCCGACTAATTTTTCCACAATCACAACAGTATTTGTCATTATTGCAGCTTGCCATCTCACTAACAAAGGTATTTGATATGAACATTGAACGGTTTCCAGCAGTTTGAAGATTAAGCTAGTCACAACCGTTAATGCTATTTTTGCTCTTTAATCAATATAAAATATAACCTTAAGTCCAAAGTAAGAGATATAAAGTTCTTCCACAATCTATAATATATTCCCAGCAGAAAAGCAGACCAGTAAACCAAAGGTAAGAGATTATTTTAAAATTTTCATATCTTTTACTTTACAAAAAGGCTACGTGTCAGGGTACACACCATTTTGTAAGGTATTGTCCACTTCAGCCTATTGAGCATCACGATTTTATCCCACAAAAAATACATCACAAGTTAAAGGTGATATGAACACTTATATCTCAAGACCAACTCTAGTACACAGCCGATGTGGGATTCATGACTCCTCCCTAGGACCATGACACCACAGCTGCAACCTGAGATAGAAGGAGTAGCAGATGTGGAGATTTTAATCCTGCTGAATGTCACCTATTAGAGTTGCTGCATAAATTCACTGAACTAATCTGGATTCAAAATTCCATGATTTTGCCAGCAACAATACCATAACAAAATTATAATCCAACCTTATAATTTTGAAATTTCTGCTGGTTTTTCCTAGTGATGTAATCAAGTATAAATTGAACCATACAACTCGTACATAGAGAATTAACTAAATCATAATTATATTTAAATTTTCCATTTTCAACAAATATTAATATCATATGAGAGAATTAAGTAGCATTTTCTAAGAAACCAAATAACTTGCAGCACTATGAAAGAAATTCAAAAAAAAAAAAAAAAAAAAAGACGAAGGGGAATTACCTGCGGAGCCAATTAAGAAGTGAATCCCACAAACCCATTTCAGAAAATTGAAGTTGTTGGTCTTTGCAGTTTGCAGCGGGAGAGGGACAGAAATAGAGAAGGAGAAGCAAACGAGAAAGGAAGAAAGGTAGCCAAGGAAACTTCGCCGACCAAAGGGTATCTGTTTCTTTTGTTGTCGTGTCGGTAATTCCTTGTTTTTTTCTTTGTAATTACACCACACGATATACAAGACAACAGGCGATACGGAATACCGCACCGATATAATACGAAAAAAACATATAAAATTGATATAATTTAAAATTTTAATAATAATCATATTTAAATTTAACAAAATTAAAAATATATATTTTATATTTAAATTACATAATATAATTTTTGTATAAAATATAATATAAATATATAAATTTTAATATTTTATACTATATAAATATATTAATAATAAAAATTAAGAGCTTATGCAATCAGCTCCTGAATGATTCTTCTGGGCCCTCTTTCCCCCGGGTTGGAAACAACCAGTCTAATGCAAAAATATAATTTATAAATAATTTCTTATGTATTTAAAAAAATAAATAGATAGGTAGACAACTTCGCGTCATCTGTCAATCTTAAAAGAAAATAAAAAATATAATAAACTAAAATATGAAATAAATATATCAACAAATAATTTATTTAATTGAATAAAATTTATTTTTTTAATAAAAAAATTTTAAATTTGAATGTAATAATAAAGTTATTTTAAATATATAATTTATAAGTATTTATTTTATATCGTTAAATATGATATATTTTATTTTGATTTATGAACAATTTATTTATCTAAAACAAGAGTTATCTTTTTTTTTTAAAGATTAAATAATTTATTTATTTTAAAATTTTTTAACCAAAAAAAATAAATAAATAACACAAATTAAAAAATATATAATAAAGCATGAAAATAAATTGCTAAATCTGAAATATACAACCTCAATGCAAAATGTCTTAAATAATTTATATGATAATCTATGCCTTAAAATAAAAGCTGTCCCCTGTTTGTGTTGAACGGGACAGCGCAACAATGTGAAAACAAATATATTGAAGGTAATTTGGGAATAAAGCACTTTTCGGAAACTTCTTGATCAGATTCCACAATGCAAAAGCTGGAATTGATTTGAACTCTTGGTTTGCCACATGCATTGATTATTAAGTTCGACCCCCTGACTCAGTTACAAGGATGAACCAATACAAGGCAAAACCCTAACCCCTTCACGTGCTCCCTTGCGTGACCTCTCTCCCCTTCCCTACCATCGTAAGCTTCTTCCTCTGTCTCTTTATTTATTTATTTTTCTCTGTAATGTAATTTGAAAGAACATGTTCTGACGTTTAAACAAACAAAAAAAAGGCCTTTGATTTTTTAAAAAAAATGTTATTAAAATATTGCCTAAAGTTCTGTTTGCAATTTAGTAAAATGGAGGTTGCTTCATAAAATTTGATTGCAATTTAGTGAAAAGGTATATAAGTTAAATTACTTCTGCTTAAATTGGTTATTTGGAGAAAGAATTTGTCTTCGTGCATATAATTGATGCTTCGTTTTGCTTTTTTTTTGGGTTTAAATTGTATACTAGTGGATTGGTGGTGGTTTAGGGAATTCTTGCTAATGTATAGTTTAGGGTGCCTAGAAACTTTGAACCAAGGGAACAGGAAATAGAGTGGTTATGTCATGTTGGGGTGCAGTTTCAGTTTGTATTTTTTTACTTTTTGAGGAACAGATTCTTATTAGGGGCGTACACAGGTTCCTTTTGATGCTCAAATTGTAATACTGGATCAGATTTCCAGAAGCTAAGGTTGGTTGCTGCTGCTTCTGGGTCTTATTCTATTCTTCCAGCTGTTTAATTTTGCTAACTACATTGTTGTTTTGACTGATATTGATGAATTTGAAGGTTTTGTTTGGTTTAATGGAAAATGCTTCCCTCTTTGTTCTGTTCAGATATCTTTGATTCTTATATGGAGAAATTCTGTTATTGTAAAATTTTGTATGAAATGTGAGCCTTTTTTTGGTGTTTCATCTCAACAATATCTTTTCTATTTTATGTAGATTTTTGGCTACTCTTTTATATATATATTTATATATATAGCAAAATCTGTATTATTGATATCAAGCAGTACTTCATATTCTGACTTATGAAAAGTCTTGCTTGTTTTTAATTTCCTACGAAGTACCATAAGTCTGCAAACTTGTGTAGTTCTTGATCTACATCAAATTGATTTACAGTAATTCTTGTGCAGGTACCATTGGAGCTTGCATTCTCTTGCAAGTCAACTGGAACTTCAATTATGTTAGGAAGCTAATGCATTAGTAGCTTTTCATTATTAACCAGTTTGGACACTTTTGGAGTATATGCCTTGTTTTTAAGCAATTTGAGCTAGGATGGTTTGTTTTGATTTGGAGAATCTGAGTCTTCATTTAACTACAACCATCAATGATAGTGAAAAAGAGCAGGGGATGTGCTTCACCACTCATTTTGGTTACATTAGTTCTTGGGTTTTGCTGTGCTAAATATAATCTGGTAACACTTGTAATGCACAATAGATCTATTTCAAAATGGATAGTAGATGACTCCAATGGTGGGATTTTTTTGATCTTGTCATTGAGATGCCTGAAAATATGAGGAAACCAAAGAATGCCAAGCTGCCTTTCCATGTTGCCTTAACAGTTACTGATGCTCCATAAAGCAAATGGCAGTGTTGCATTATGTACTATTGGTATAAGAAGCAGAATGACTTGCCTGTGTCTGAGATGGGAGGTTTAACACGTATTTACACTCTGGAAGTCCTGACAACTTGATGGATGAGATTCCTACCATTATAGTAGATCCTTTTCCAGCAGGGCTGGATCAAGTGGAGCAGCATATGTTCAGCTACCATTAACCAAGAAGCCAAGGCAAGACAAGTGAAAAAAAGGAGAGTAAGAAAATAAGGAGAAAGGGGTAGAGAGAGAATGAAATCTTGCATGTCTCCTTTAGCCCAAACCCAAACCCAATCCTTTTTCCTATCTTTCTTTTGCTTTTCGGTTATTTTCTCTTTTATTATTAAGTTTTTTATATCTAAACAAAAGTTGTGTTTATTTTTGAAGAAATTAATTGATGTTCTGTTTAAATTTTGCTTTTTTAGACATTTTAATTGAAGTTAGAAACATATTGCCTTCTGGAGGATAAGTTGGAGTTGGTTGGAAACTGACAATGTAAGTAAGCTGAATGCAGCTTGCATCTCCGCTGGCTCAAATTCATGTTTCAACTGGTTTGTTAATTTGTACGGTTTTGTTATGACCACAATCTCGTGTGATCTCAGTTTCACCACCTGGGATTGTAATATAGTCCTTGCTTTCTGAAATGATTAGTGGTTTGTTAAACTACAATGAATTTTGAATATGTTTTTTAAATTTTTAGATCCTTATAGTATCTCATCTATATTATTTTTTTGTTTTATTAGTATTAATTGATGCTTAAATAATTAAATTACATTGTTTTCTTATTTGATTGGATGGGACTCTCAATTCATCAAAATTGGTTTTTTGCAATGTGATTTGTCCTGGGCAATGTGTGAATATGTGGAGTTCACTCATCTTTTTCTGATGCTAAATTGTACAGGTACAATGGGGACTAACGATATCTATTGCTTTGTTTTGACTGAGATTCATGATTTCATTACGGTTTGTGAACTGTTTATTCTTTTATGCTCTTTGTCCTGTTAAAGGTGGAAATACAATAATTGCTTTTATCGAAGATCCAGATGATTGTAAGTTTGAACTTTTAGAGAGGGCACCTACTCCTGAGCCCCTTTGTCAAGTAATGCTTCAAGTTGGTGATCTTGATTGATCTATTAATTTCTACAAGAAGGTGGGTGGCTTTCCAGAGTTAAGCAACCTTTGTTATATTAAAGTTTAGCAGTTTTAATTGCTTCTATAGCTTGTAGCACTATAAAATGCTTATATTCCAATCTTTGTTCCTAGATTTTTAGGCTTTTGGCGTGGAGCTACTTCGAAAGAAAGATAAGAGTATAAGGTAAAGATACATTCTTTACCGACCATCAAAATATTGAATAATTGATCATATCTGGTCATTTTATAGTTTCCCATTAATATTTCTGCATACTTTTCGGCATACAATAACCATGATGGGCTATGGTCTGAAGATAAAAATGCCATGCTGGAACTGACAGTGACATACAACTATGGGGTCACAGAATATGAAGAAGGAAATGGTTATGCACAAGTAAACTCTTTCCTTTTTTTTTTTTTTTCTGCATTATTCAGTTATGTTCCTTGCCTTATGTTCATTAAATTTTGGCAAACAGAGAAGCTATATTTGAAGAATGTTGATGAGTGTAAATATTTGTAGAGTAATTGCTATTCTATTCCTGGGGTTTATGATGCTAAACAATTTCCCATTGTTAAGATGTTTATTTCACATGAATTATATCTCTTCCATCCATTTAGTTATTTGTCAATATTCATACTTTAAAACTGAGAAAGTAATTGGCATATACCGTTTATATGTCTAATTTCAGGAAGCTTCGGATGTTGTCCAAAGACCAAGACAGTGTCTTCTCAATGCTTGCAACAGTTTCGTGACTGGGAAATATCTCATTCACCATCATTAGCAGTAGTTCTGGAGGAGACACTAGGATTAGGAAAAAAAAATGTGAGTTTTCCTTTTAGTTCTAATAATACAAATTTATGTATTTTTATAATTATATTATATTCACTCTCTATTCTCTTTACTTTAAGAAAATTAATTTTTTTTTTTAAATTCCTTATTAGTATGTGATAGATGAAATATTATAGATTTTGTAGTAAAGCACCGGCTTACATACTAATTAATATGAAAGTTACTAATCTATTATCACATGTCATATTACAAACGCAAGATAATATCGAGTTACGTAAGATTTTAAATAGCATTAATATTTACTGAAAAAAACTATCTCAGCATACATTTGTGACAAAGCGTACATAACATTTGATACGACGGATCGTCATAGTGTTTTATTATTATTATGCAATTTTTTTTTTAATTAAGAAGTAGAGTTTTTGGGCTTTACTTCATTCATATTTTTTTTTTATCGATTCAAACAGAATTTTTAAAATCGGATTTAACAAATTTATAAAAAATTATTTGTTTATAATCTCTTAGCAGATTTGAATTAAAATAGTTCAGAAAATATGTTTTTCTCTTTATTATTTGAGTTAACCATTCATTAATTATTATTACATAAAATTATCAGAATGCTCTTCCTCTAGATTCATCAGTTGATAAAGATGTTTATTTCATCGATTTAATTAATTTTGAATCGAATTAATTAAATTAAATTATTTTAATTTAATTAATTGGGCAGCATAATAATTATCCTAACATTGTTTTTACATTAATTGGGCAACATAAACGCCCATGCTCAGTTCCTACATTGACAAATGACAAATTTTTTGATGAAATACATTTTTGAATGTCAAAATATTATATTAAAAGCATATTTTATTCGACGAGAATTTTGGACATGAATGATGACATTTATTCATTTACAATTTTATATTTCTTTCTCATCAACATGGGGTTATGAGTTTGTGATCATTGCGTTAAAATGTTAAAATAGAATATATTTTCTCTTATGCTTTAATATATATATTTGGATTTTATTGTGTATATTGTATTTGAATACATCAATTATTTATGCTTTAATTGTGGTTTGCTCTGGAAATTGTCAGATGTATTGAATTGATTTTTTTTTTTACAATGAAAATAAAAAAGAATTATATTTTAATGGACATATACTTTGACAAATAAATATGCTATGTGCTTAATGAATATGCTACACCCGTTTTATGTTTTCTTGATTTTTCTTAAATTATCATGTTTTGATTATTTTTCCAAGCAATTAATGGCTCCAAGAGATTATTATAACTTGAATCTAATGCAATCAGCCATTAACTTTGATAAAAACTAATCAAAACAATATAGAAGAGAGGTAAAATTTCATTTTATTTTAGAGAATCGTTGTTTTAAGTCGGATTATGACCAATATTTACCGTCTAACCACATTAATCCGAATAAGATAGATTAAAGCTCGTAACTAAATGATCACTTGAACTCAATTGGGCTTACCTGTCTGTTTTATAAACCAAAACTTCAATTAATGGTCGCCATAATTAAGGAAAATCTAATACTAAACATAAAAACATCAATTTATAAACCAAAATTCTAATTAAAGTGACATAAGCACAACAACTTTTACAATATTGTATCATCTAATTTTTAAAATTACAACTAAGACTCCAGCAAAGAATATATATTTGATCTTACAAAATTCACCAGACAGCCTCTCAGATCCCTCACTCAATAGCAATAGCAATTACATGAAATTTCCATATCAAAATTTCAATGATGTCTTCTTAGGCTGTTATCTGTACAGTTGAACAGTTGAAGTAACAACAAAAGGAAAAAGGAAAAAAATTGGAAGCCATTTCGACCGATGCTATGCTTCCACTATTACACAACTGTAGGAATTTTAGCAGATACTACTTCAACTATAATTTTCTAACTCTCTTTGAAAGATAAAAAAGGTTTATAGTTAAGTTTATAAGTAGTTCACCTTGGGCCAGAGAGCTCCATGGCTTGAACAAGCAATGAAGAGTCATCAGTGAGATCAGAATATCTGTCCGATGAAGAGAACTCATGGGGCTTGCACTTGGTTGCTTCAGCTCTTTGAGAAGCTTCCCATCTTTCAGCCAGTCCATCACCTTCAAGCATTCGAACCACTTCAGACATTTTTGGTCTATGGCCTGGAAGGTATTGTGTGCATAGCAATGCTACTTGAACCATCTCTTCTAGCTCAATTCGATCATAGTTGTTTTTAAGATCCTTGTCAACCAGCACTTCTAGCTTCTTTTCCTGATGAATTTTCCTTACCTGCAGGTGGCAATTAATGTCACAAAAGTGAATAATCAATGCTTTATATTTAAGCATTCCAGGTGAGATGATTAAGATAGTTATACTCACCCAATCAAGCATTGCCCCTTTCTGGTTAGCAGTCTTGCCAAATTCTAGTGCTCTTTGACCTGTTATTAATTCAAGGAGGAGAATTCCAAATCCAAACACATCTGTTTTTTCAGAAGACTGGCCTGTGGAGAGGTATTCTGGAGCTATATGTCCCACAGTGCCCCTCACAGCGGTTGTGACATGTGAATCTTGGTGATCCAAAAGCTTTGCTAACCCGAAATCTCCCACCACAGCCTCACAATCATCATCAAGCAATATATTTGCTGCTTTGACATCCCTATGGATTATCTTTGGATCACACTGCTCGTGAAGGTATAATAATCCCCTGGCAGCTCCAAGAGCAATTCTCTTTCTTGTGCCCCAATCTAAGGCCGGTTTTCCTGTCAGAAGAGACATGCAAGTTTAGTTAACCAACTCGAATACAGCATTGTAAAGTTATGACTATAATAACCAACATGCTGTTCTTATTTTACCTTTGAGACGGGAGGCAACACTTCCATTAGACATGTATGGATAAACAAGAAGTTTCTCTGTGGGTGTTATACAAAATCCATAAAGTCGTAGAAGGTTTCGGTGCACTGCCAGGCTGATCATCTCAACTTCAGTCTGGAATTGAATGCCTCCTCCTGCAGCATTACCATCTTTAAGCCTCTTAACAGCTACTATTGTTCCATCTTGCAGAATTCCCTTGTAGACATTCCCAAAACCTCCTTTGCCTAATATATTCTTGCTGCTGAAGTTATGTGTTGCAATCTGAAGTTCTCTGAATTGAAACCTCCTCAAGTTTCCGAGGGAAACTTCCTCTTGATTCCGGTCTGAAATTTGAAATTACATGACACCAGTTACAAGTATTAGTTAGCTATTACACCTCAAGGATTCCAACATAATTTAATGAAGACTTATGTAGTAAGCACAATTATTTCAGACCTTTAACATCAAAGAATATCTGTTCATTCCGTCTTTGTCTCCACCAAAGTAGTACTCCTAGTATAAGAAACATCAGGGACACACATCCGATGCTCGAGCCAAAGGCAATGGCTATTTTGTGACTTTTGGATCTGGTAGAAGGCAGAGCAGCTTGAGAAGCAAAAGTGGTTCAAGTCAGACAAACCATAAGAGTACTTAAAATCCATACTTTTTTTACTACATTAAAATTTGAGAAAGTTAAGAAATTTCCGTACTTTGTGAGTTGTTCAAGTTCATGGACATTGGCATCAGTGTCATCCCACGGCATTCTGGTTCAGAACCTGTCGCACAGATTAAAGGATTCCCCACTATGCTGCAATAACATAGTAAAGGAGCAATGTTTATCAACATAATGTTCTGAGACATGAGAGTTAAAGAGAAGATAGGGAAATATACCTGAATGTTTTAGCGGCAAATCTGGGTACTGATCCACTCAGATTGTTGTATGACAAGTCACTAAACAAATAAGAAAACCAAATTCAATCACAGATACAAATCATTGATCTAGAAGGAGGGGAAAAAAAAGGAAGGTAGGAAACAAATATTAAGAGGATTACAGGAAGGCAAGCTGGGTCATGTTAGCCAAAAACACAGGACATGCTCCAGAGAGACTGTTGTTGTTTACCCTCCTGAAATAAAAAATTTGCAGCGCTCAAGTTAAATTTAAACCAAAATGAACGGACATGCAGTCCTTAATCTCTAGTCTTTAGCTTCAGGTTTGAGTTCTTACATATACTGGAGGCTCTTTAGGTTGCCTAAAGAGGAAGGAATTTCCCCAGTGAAGGAATTATCAGAAAGATCGAGTGTTTGAATCTTTGAGAGCTTCCCCAGCTCTGGAGGAATTGCTCCTGTTATGTTATTATTCTGCAATAGCCTGCAGAAGTAGCATTAACATCAGACAAAGAAGAAAATGATGCATTCAATTTGAAAAACGCTGAATGTCACTTACACAATCTGAAGATTTGTCAAGTTTCCTATGCTTGGAGATAAAGTACCAGATAAATTCTGGCTTGGAGTGCCCCTGCAACAAGCTTGTTGGTTAATTTCTCTTGTAAATCTTTCATATTTTCTCAAAAAATATATGGTTATAAAAAGACTTACAGCCCAATGACCAGGCTTTCAGGTGAACAAGTAACCATTGCCCAGCTACATGGATCAACAGCATCAACATCCCAGTTATCAAGTACACCATGAGGATCATGCAGAGCATCCTTTATAGCCATTAAAGCTTGCACTGAAAAACAAACACTGATATTAGAACATCTCCATTAATTCACATGATAAAAGAAAGAAATGCAACTTTCCTACTTACCTTCATAGTTTACACCTTTAGGAGAAAGCAGTCCATTTGTAGGACTCCAAAACCACAAGAAAGCCAGAAAATAAAAAGCAATTTCTCTTCTTCTCATTGCCATTTGAACTACAAATCTACAATTCGCATGAACAAGAAGCAGGCAGTTCCCAAAGCTAAAACTTGTGTTCAAGTAAGAGTAATCAGAAAAACCAAGTTTGAAACGTGAGTCTCTTGTTTAAGGTAATCCTGAGATCAGAATCCACTAGTCCCTGCTTTCCATGCCAGAAATCTATTCACTAAAATCTTGTGTCAGTCCCCAAGAAAAAAATGAGAAAAAATAAAAAGAAAGAACAGATTTATTGGTACTATAAAGTGAACTAGCATGCCTGTCACTGGGTCAGGCAAGAGAATTGTAAGGAAAAGAATATTAATACCCACAATCATAAAAGAACAAAATTAAACCAAATCTAAGGTTTATATTCCACAAGGACAAGGACATATTAGGTAATTCACCTGTTATATTGATTACTTCTACATTCTTTGAAAAGCATACGCCATACACACGTCAAATTTTAGTATCTGTAATTTTTTTTATTTTTAATTTTTTACAAAAAGGAGAACACTCATCATCAAGTTTAAAAATAAAAGGGTATTGTTTATATTTTATAGTAATAAAATAAACACAAAAATGTAAATTTTTTCTTTTTTATTTAAAATTAAAAATTCTGTATTTTTAAATATTTTTTAATGCGTGTAAGTAATATTATTATATAAAATACGATGGATTGTGTGTGTACATATAAAATAATTTCACAATGTATTATACATTGAATTAGGCAGATGGCAGAGTGAAGCAGCACAAAATGGGCAGAGAAAAATATATAAACAATAGTGTTTGCTTGGGACAATGGAGAATCCAACATTCTCTGAGTTTGGCCATTCAGTAAAAGTCCCAAAACCCATCTTTTTAATTGGTTTTCCTTTTGAATGAATTGAGAATGTGAGGATCTCAAGAGAGAGTTGCAGATGGGGTGGCTCGAGATTGATGATGATACAGGATTTGGTCACCCACCATTTCTATGTTCTTTGCATTATCGTAACGTGAAAATGGGAATAATTTATGCCAAAATCTACTCAATCTTGGATTGTAAATATAACGATAATTCAAAACATGATATAATAATTTAATATAAAATATAATATTATTTAAAATTTTAATATAAATTATATACAAATTTTTGTGTAAAATATAACAGAATATAAAAATTTTAATATTAATATAATATAAACATACGAATAATTAAATTTAATTATTAAAAAAAAAGTGAATTGCTAGGGTTTTTTATATATATTGTTATTATTATTTGCTTTATTGCTTTATTGAAGATTCCAACAAATCCAGCATCAGCTAACGATCACATACCCTTTCTTTCTTTTCCTTTTTACCTTGAGCAGACAGTCATTCCCTCATAACATTATTCAAAAAGAGCTAAGCTTTTAAAAGCAAAAGCTGCCACCCATTCCACCATATAAAAGAAAGCTGCCACCCCCTCTTCACAATAATTTGATCATAAATTCGTGTCAATTTCAAACGCACTTCTCGCGCGTGCATTCATTGAATCATATTTCAAAAAATAAATGATAATTTTTATTTAAGGTTCTCAAAATTCAATGATAATCAATAAAATTTAAAATAGAGTATTTAAAAGATTTTGCTAAAGAATATAACTGAAAAAAAATTTAATCTCAGGTCAAAAAATTTCTTCAATATTCTTAAATTTGATCCAACAAAAATTTCAAATTAATACAAATAAAAAAATAATATAACACACCAAATTTTTTAAAATTAAATTGATTTCACTTTGAATTTTAAAAATTAAATTAAAAAATTCAAATTTGAATAATTTGAATCTCAAATCCCAAAGATCTAAATTTGATAGAATTTAAATTTTATTTAACCTAAATAATCCAATTCAAAATGATTTAATCTAAATTTAATAAAAAAAATTTCATAATCACTTCTACGTAAAAGTATTTTTTAACGTTACTCAATTAAAACTATATTTTTTAATGTGTTAAAACTATTATATAAATTATTACATTTAATATAAAAATATTATTATAAATAATAATGGAATCTTTAATGCTTTCACAAAATTTATTTTAAAACATAAAATAGTTGTTTCGTATTATTTATTTTTATTTAACTTTCACAAAAAATAAACTATTTTTTTTATTTAGGATCTTTTTATATGTATATGTTTAATTTTTTTTTAACATAAAGTTGATGTCTAGTAATTTTAATATAAAAAATTGTAAAAATAAAAATATGAAGTGCTAAAAAGCAAGAGTTTTATGCTTTATTTAATAATCTCATTTAATAGTTTTAATTTATGTCGGTTTTGTGCTTTTCTTTCCGTGATAGACGGCGGCTTAACTGGCGCGTGGAGAAAAAATTTACTGAAAAAAGAAAAATGTGAAATGCTGGGATGACAATAATGGGAAGATTTTAAAATGGTCTTCGATAATTATAAATAAATATATTCAGATTATGGCTAGTAAAAATTACAGCAAAATCGTTTATACATATTCGATTTGGTGCGGGTATTTATTTAAAATTTAATTTAATTGGTTAATGTAATTATTTATAAAAGATAATATTTAATCATATATTATATATAATATTATATTATAATATATATGATAAATTTTATTTATATGAATATTTAAGTGGACAATTTATATTATTGACACAAAAAATTATTCTAAATAATTTTATTCAATCAATTATTTAATTTTTAAAGATTTTTTCAAAATATATAAATTTTATCCTAATTTAAATCTGAAAAAATATATCTTATACTTCACTCTTACTCATATATATATATATATAATACAAAATTTAAATAGCTTTTAAAGATTAAATCTTTAAATCTTAGTAATAGTAAAAAATCATACATTATTTAAATCAATATTAATATAAATTTAAATAAATAAAATTTAATATTAAATCACTATTATTTACTAATTTTTTTACCTTTATTTTTTATGATTTAAAATAAAAAATATATATTTTATCTCAATTTAAAATTATACACATATCTAAATTTAAAATTGTACTCCTCTTTTATCATAATTTAAAATTAAATTTGGATAAATTGTATTTTTAAAATTTTAAAATTTTTTAAAATTAAATAATTATCAAATATATATTTATGATTTCTTCTCACAATCAATATAAAATTAAAGTTTAGCATGATAAAATTTTAAATTCAAACATGAAAAAATCCTTCATGGTATATCACATGTGTAGATCTTAGCTTTCATACTAAAATAATATATACTTTTAAGAGTGTTTGTAATTATTAATAAGAAACTGACTTTTTCATTGAGATTTATATGTAATTTTACTTTCATAATTTAAAATTTTCATAATGTTTATTTAGATTCTTTCATAATAATTTATATATAAATGGTTATTGTAATTTTCAACTATAAATTACAGATGATTAAGAATATTTTTATTTATTTACATATAATATAAAAATTAATATAAATTAAAATTTTAAATTATGAAAATATAATAAAAAATTCCATGCATGGCATGGGTAAAAAAAAGAAAATAGTAAATTTATAATTTGAGTTTTAATACTTGTAATCTCATAACTTATTCTCTTATAGCTTTTTTATGTAAAAAAATTTTTTAAATTAAAAATTTTTATATTCATTTTAGATTTTAACTATAAATTTATCAAACATTTAAACTTATCATTTCATAATTTTCTCCTTTTTTTTAATATTTTATAAATACTTTTATACAAAAAAAGTCATAATTTGAAGATAAAAAAATTATAAATATTACAATTTAAATTTCAAATCTATTAAATATAATATTTTATAATAATTTTATAAATCATTTTTATGAATAAATATAAATTCGAATATGGGTTTTTAAATGGATATTCAAAAAATAAAAACTTTTGAATAATTAATTGATATCACTAAAAGATTTTAAATAAATTATAAATAATTAGAATATACTTTTAAACAATTTTGAATATGCTATAAATATCTTAATATTAGATAGTACTATTTAAAAAAAAAATCCAAAACTCAACTATGCAAGAAAAACTATAACGTTATTCGGTCTCCAAATACAATACGCAAAATAACAAAAATTATATGCAAATCTTTTCTTTTTATTTTGTTTTTTAAGCACAACAAATGCCATTATTTGAAGCTGTGATTTTTTTTTCTTTAGAACAAAAATTTAATGATATTGCTAAAAAATTTCGAGCATAACACCACAAAGGGAAATACATATAAGAAATAATAGAATTTTTCGAAGATTTCTTTCATGCAATCATTTCAAGAAATAAATATATTAGTAACATTGTAGAACTTATATGATAAATAATCATTAAATTATAACATATATTAATAGTTAATAATGTAATATAGGCCCTATTTACTTTGAAAAAATAATTTTTGAAAAATAATTTTTGTATTTTTAGGTATTTGTTTCGCAAAAACTTGATTAATAAATGAAAAATGAGATAATTTTTTTAAAAATTATCTTTTTATTTTCAAAAGAGAAGGACGATTTAAAAAAAAAAACTATTTATTAGTAAAATTACTTATCAATATGCTTGAGTATAATTTTATTTAAATTGGACTTTATACATAATTTTTTAAACTCAAATTTAATTTAACCCGACTCAAAATATTATTATATTAATAAAAAAAATTTTATTTAATTTTACTTAAAAATTAAAATATTAATATTAAAAGTCTTTTAATATTTTAGTTTTAAATATTTTTATAGTTTTACTAAAGTAAGACTTTGAATAAAATGTTTTAAATTTGAACCTGATTTGATTAGACTTAAAATATTAGCATTAAAAGTCTTTTGAAATTTCAATTTTAAATATTTTTATTTTATATATTATTAAACATAAATATTTTTAATATTTTCATAATAAATAATTTTATATTTTACTTATAATGGTATTTATATTACTATTTTAATAATAAATATAAATAAAAAAGATTTTTGTTATGATTTAATAATAGATGCTTTCAATATAAAATATAAATATTTTATTAGTATAAATATTTTAATAATAAATATTACTATTTTAATATTAATAAAATAATATTTTAAGAATAGTGATACTATTTTAAATATTTTAAAATATTAATATAAAGAATAATAAATAATTTTATTTAAGTATTTTTATATTAATAAAATATTTTAATATTAAATATTTTATTAAAATGTAATTATTCTTAAATATTAATAATTTTAATAATAAATAATTTTAATATATTTTAATAATAAATAATTTTTAATATTTTAATAGTTATATTAATATTATCTGAAAAAAAAAAAAATTTCTAAAATCTAACGAAATAACAAAAAATATTTTTTATTAATTTATTCAAACAACAAAAAATTTTTATTTTTATTTTAAAATATAAATATTTTTCAAAAAATATTTTTTAAAAATTAATTTCTGCAAAATAAACGAGGACCATAGATTTGTCATATTAGTCATATGACCATGTATAATACTTCTGTTACAAGCTCCATACATGATTTTATCATGCTTGATTCACAATCACCTAAAAAAATTCTTTGGACAAATTAAAAGCAAATAATTTATTTTATACACAAACCAGACTCCAAGGAAACCTAGGCCCGGGGTAGGGACGCAAAGGACTCCAATCCTGCAAGATGTCCGATCATACGTTTAGAAAAAAGAGATATAATAATTTATGTACTTATTTTATATTAAATATTTGTGAATCATAAAAACTTATATTGATACGTTTAATATGAATTTTTTTTTATTTTTAAAAATTTATATATAAATTTTTAAAAATTTTAAATCATATTAATTTTATTTTTTTTTGGTATCATGTTATTATATTTAAAATGATCATGTTTACAAAAATGCAAAAAAAAAAAAAAAACACAATAGTCCATCACAAGAAAAGAACATGAAACTTTTTTATTAGAAAATGACAAAATTATCCAGAGATTAAGGGCCAAAACCACAAGGAACATCAAGACACAATTGTCTCTTTCGTTTCATCACTTCTCTCTCAATCCCCACAAACAAAATCCATTCACCACGGTAGATGTTGAATCCATATAATATTAATCCAAGATAAAGTTTTAACCTTTCATTTGTCTTCATTCCGTTGTCTTTTCTCCTATTTTTGTCTACGCCATTTATAAAGTTTTTGGGGGCATTGGATGCTTGTTCATAACACGTGGCATCTTTTGGTTGGATGGGATTTTGAGGAATATTGTCAGCTAAACTTTGCCTTATTGAAAAGGATTTTTAAGATCACAAGTTCACATCCAAAGCAAAGGATATAAATATACATAAATTAGGGCATGCAATGAGAATAATGGTACCAGGTTCTGATAACACTATCTATTGTTTATCTACCATTTCCCATTGCATGATAAGGAGCATTATATATCCATCACAATGAACATTTTTTTTGTAATTTTTTTTTCCTTTCTAGTTAAAAAAATAGACTAATCGAACTCCGATTTTTTTTTTGAATAAACAATTATTGCATCTATCTATCAACCAAATGACCATATGCACATCGTAATGATATTAATAAATGTTAAATATTTTTAAAATAATCGTATTGATATTTTATCGTCGCATTATATTTAAAAATATTAAATTTAAAATTTCATTATTAAAAATAAAATTACGAGAAATCGAATTAACTCTTATAACGTATGTACATAGCTTAAAATCATATATAACCTCACAAAAATAGCAAAAGCAAAGAGAAAGCAATAGAAAGCAAGAGAGTCAAGTACTAGTGGACCATGAGATTTATGAGCAAGATCACTAGTAAGGATGGCAAAATGAGTAGCAAATAATTACTCTTCACCTATTTTGAATAGTGGGAAGGGTTCAACTTCTACACTTACCTTTGAACAATTGAAGTACAAAACCACATGATATTTGCCTTGTCAAAGCTTTGTTAAGACACCGTCAAGACCCCATTTGTCTCCATTTGAACTTCCTTTCACTAAGATTAGACATTATAATAAGAATACGAAAATTATGGTTGATATAATAAAAATACATTTATTTTTATTTTTATTAAATTTATAATTTATATTAAAATTTTTTATCACTTTTATATATTTTTTATATTATTATATTATATTTTAATATCGTATTTAAAAGTATCAAATTGATATTTAATATTTATATTTTGACAGCTAACTTTTGACATTTACCACCATTGTCATTCTATAAAAACTTTTTATTTCTTTTTCATTTTGAGAACTGAGCCACTACTTCATCATGAACCCTACTGTTTATGCAATAATGTTGCACCAAGGGATCCAATGGCTGATGATCCCAAAGTCCATTAGATCATTAAAGGGATAATAAATTGTTTAATTGGTGAATTAATCAAAATGTTACAAAAACATCTTAATAATCTTTGGACATTCTTCATAATAATAGTAATAATAAAGGTTTTAGAAATGCTTTCAAGGGGACAATGGGCATCATTTGGGTTGGCTGCAAGTGGAGAGCTACTGGCCCTCCATTAAAGTTCAAATGACTTCAAACTTTATTGATCAAAAGAGATATTACTATATTTTTACCTATTCAAAAAGAGAAAAGAAAAGTAGGGAATGGGGGGATCGATCCAATGCTTTTTTTTAAGTAATTATAATAACAAAGTTAAATGTGTTATCACAACTGTTTTCACATGCACAATATCTGCAATTTACTGGTAACAACCGTTGTGAATGATCTTAATAAAGTACACTGAGAAATAATTGATTAAAAAACTGCCAAACTGAAGTAACTTAATTACTTGAGATATTCTTGATAATTCGTATTTGTATTGTATCTATTTCGTGTAAAATGCTTATAAAACATAAAAATTATCATATAATAATTTATGTACAATTCAAATCAAATTGTCAAATATGAAATACATTTTTAAATTTGTGCAAATCATTTTTAGCAGTACATGTATAATTGCCAAGTTTACTTGAGATACGAAGAAAAATTTTTTTGAATCATAGCTTAATTATCCATGTGGCCTCTTGATTAATTTCTTACATCCCAATTTACAAATCCATCATCATGGAGCTAACCATGATCAATATATATTTGATGAAATTAACCTAACTTATAGAACAAAATTATTGACTAGATTTAAATCAATTTGATTAAAAAAAATTTGAAATCACATGTATGTTTATTAATACTTAGCTGCTTAAGATCTTAACTAGATCTAAGAAACCAAGATCATTGATCGTTATTTCTTCTCTAAATTATATATATATATATATATAAATCAAAGGAAATAATTTTAGTGGCTTTAGATATTGACCCACATTCAAAATGACAAAGATTTGTGATAGACAGGAAAGTAAAAGTTGATTTCAAAGTGTTCACAAGATTAAAGACAGTGATTGTACCAAAATGGAGCTTTGTTTGAGGGAACACGAGGGACCCATGTTTCCAACTTTGTGATGGATCAGAAACAGCTAAGCCTAAGCCCCCCCAATGAACCATTACAAGAGCTTTAAATCTGCACTCTTTCAGTCTTCCTACAAAATTATTTGGCCTTTGGTCCATGCATTCCTCTTTTACATCCTTTTAACTGCTAAACTATCATATCTTTTGCCTTTTCTTTTTCTCCCCCTTTTCTTCCTTTTTCATCGGTGGATAATTTGCCTCCCACCATAAGTTTTTTAATGAAGCACATTTTTTTTCTAAAGCTCTTGGGGTATTTTTGGGTTGCTTAAACTTTGAGAAAAGCGACAGAAGATGATATAACAAATGAAATCTTATTCACCCATAAGGGTTAGTTAAGTTGATCAATGGATGAATCCTCTTTCTATGTTAACTAAAGAAATATTTTTTATAAATCCGAATCTTAACTAATTAATTCACGCAATCATTTTTAAAAAATAATATTTATCAAATTTGAAATTTATATTTCAATAGTTGTAATCTCTTTTCTTGTTCGAGGCTATGGTCTCTTTTGATAAAAAAATATTTTTGCTAGAAGGATATTCAAAAAAAAAATCCCAAATATACTTGATACTAGGAGTGAGAAAAAATTGAGAAAATCGATTCAAAATCAAAGTATTTAATTCGGTTCAAATCGATTTTTTTCTTATTCAGTTAAATCAAATTCGGATATTAAATGTATATATTAAGTTCAGATTGGATTCTAGATCAAAATGTAAAAAATTAAAAAAATTGAAAAAAATTATATATTTTATTAGTTTATATTTTTTTAATTTTTATAGAATAAAAGTAATTATTTTATATAAAAATTTATTTAAATATATTAAAAATCATATTAATATAAAAAAATAAATTTTAAATCGATGGTAAAATTCAATTTGAATCAAATTGATTTCAAGAAAATATTAGTTCGGATTTTGATCAGATCTTAAAAATTTATAATAGTATACGTTATCCGAAAATATCAAATTAAATTTGATTTAATCTAAATTATTATTACCCCTACTGGATACCAAAAAATACGCTCTTAAAATATCTCACAATCGGATTAGGTCTTGGAGACTTTTATGATAGTATTAACATAAAAAAGAAAAAAAGCTAATTCTACTTGTTATTAAAATTATAATAAATTCTTAAGGTTAAAGCAAATATTCAAAGCTTTAGATCGACAAAGTACATGATTAGCTATTTTTCCATGTTCCTAAAATGCTAAGAATACATGAGATATGAAGGGAGGGATTTCTTTTCGAATATAAGGCTTTTGGCCATCTCACATTATTTCATATAAAAACTGTATTCCATTAGGTTCCATTTTGATTTTCACAAAGAGTTTTAAATCAAATTATTATATGGTTTTCTAAAAGTTAAAAAAAAAAAAAAACAATGTATTGGTGCGGAATTTTCATATCTTGGTTATTTATTATCAGTTATTATGTTAATTTGCTGTTTACATTTTGCATGACAGAGATATTATACCTTTCATATGGGACAATTATTGGTTTTCATATAATTAAGGAGCATTTTGACTTGAAGGTTAAGCATTCAGAAGCGGCTTAAATTTAACAAATAGTTGCAAGGAGTGAAGAATAGCACGTGGAGCAGTTTTCACCTATGATAGACAATGTGGAGGCAAAGAAGAAGATGATTCCAATAGATGGAATGATGACTCGGATAAGATAGGATCGATTTTGATTTAATTTGATTTTTTTTATAGTGTATAAAATTATAAATTTTTAAATTTTAATTTAAATTTAATCAAAATTTATAGGTTAGGTTCAATAGTTTTTTAAATTTATTATTTTATATATTATTTTAATATAATTTTTAATATATTTAAATATATTTAAGTATAAAATAATTATTTTTATTTTATAAAAATTTAAAAAATATATAAAAGTTAATAAAAATATATAATTTATTTTTTTATTTTTTAATCTTAAATTTGAACTTAACTTAATATATATATATATTTATTATCTGAACTTAATCTGAATCAAATAAAAAAATCGATTCAAATCAAACTAAATACTATAATTTCAAATCATTTTTTATTTTTTTTTATTTTTTTCTCCCTTAAGTCGCGATTATAATTAGGAGATAGTTAAAATTTCAGTTTTCTTTTCTTCAATTTTGCTTGTATAAAATATGAGTTAGAACGATGTAAAATTCAAAAACTATACACAGAATTCAAGTACATTTATCTTACAGCTTTACTGCAATTCGTCTTGTCTTTCAATGCATTTAGCTAACTTTTACAGCTTTACCGTTCATGCACATAAGAATAGTTTTAATTCTTCGTGTCGTTTAATTCCACTCTTATTGGAGGTATTTAAAGTGAGAACCAGATGATTATAGTGTATGAGTCGAAATTTAAGCTTTAGGTTTGTATGATTTTAAGATATGAGAATAGATTTTTTCGCATCTCAATTCAACCTAATATAAAAAATAACATACGAACACTCAAGACCGTCGAACTTGACAACTTAAAATGCTACAGAGCAAAATGATACAGCAAATGCTTGAAGAAAGACTAACAAGAGAACATCAGAAAGATAAGGCAAGAGTAAGAATTTTATTACTCAATGATTCTGATGTGCCCTTTTGTTCTACAATGTTCTAGGCAGCAAAACCCTGCAACTCTGAGTATCCGTGGATTGTAAGGTTGATCTTAGATGTAAAAGAATTCATTTTTTTATTCTAAAGTCACGTGAGCCTAAAGCTTAAGTATCACCCATGACAACAAGGTTTTCTTTAAAAACCAACCATCATATGTATATGCAATATTTGTTGAAATAAATGAAAAAAAATCTCTTTTTTGAAAAAAAAAATTCAAATTGTATAATAAATATTAGCATTTTTTTTAAGCCGGTCCAAATTCATTTAAAAAGATAAACTAATTGCTAAATATTTTGATTGTAATATTGAAACCAGAGTTATACCTGTGTATATAAAGGCATGAGATTTAGTTACACATGAACTTTATTTGATCTGTTTAAAAAAATATATATATCTTTATTTGATAAATTAACTCATTAAAATTATCTAAAAAATCGTTATTGAAAAAATTCATTAATAAAAAAATTACTTGTCAAACATTTTGACTGAGTTGATATTGAATCCAAAGTTTACCAATATATTACTAATGAACTCTAGTTAACTTTATCTTATTTATTAATATATTAACCCAAGTTATCTAAAAAACCATTATCCAAAAAATTTTATTCTAATGACAATAATTCAATACAATTAAAACTCTTTTTCTATCTATAAAATTAATCTTATTATTTAAATTTAAAATTATGATAAAATAAAATTAATTTAAAATGACAATTTAAAATTTTAATGGACAAAAATATATGTTTTGGTCAGTTCAAAAATTTCTCCACATCCATAATTTTTTATATAATTATATAGATTATTATTTATGTGTATAGCTCCATTATATCTAAATTGATTCAACACATATCCAATTAACATGAGCATAGAGGTCTGATCCTCTAAATATACAAAAAAAAAAAAAAATTAACATGCATAAGACACGAGTATAATGTCCGACACTAACCTTGCAATATTGTTGTCTAACATAGATTATTGTTAATATTTTTTATATTTGAAACTGTTAGATTTAATCTCTAATTACTTGAATTAAAAGTTCATTATTTTATTAATCGAATATATGAGCGTAGGCTATTATTAACATTTTAATTAATTGTCTTTACTCGATTTAAGATAAGGTTATCTAAACATGGAGACACACCAATTGTTAACCACATGTCTAGTTTTGTATATTATGTGGGCACACTAAGACCTACAATGGCAGAAATTTTCCATCCATGGTCCCCTCTCTCTTCTGTTGCTTGTTCATCATAGTGGCAGTGATAGTAGAAGTAATAGCTACTAATCATCACAACATGATGGCAATTTTGTCGTAATGTTTGTAAGAACATAACTTGTTCTTTGGTCCTCACCCTTCATTCATCAGAAAGACACACAATTCACTTCAATTTGAAGATATATACAGAAACACAAGGCTAAAAGGGAAGTTGCTGGTATTTGAGATTAAGAAATTTCGAGTGAACTATAGCAATAAAAACAGCCCCAGGATGGCAATAAACATATTCATATGTCATGTTCAGTCACACTCACCGCGTTTTGCTCATTCACAAGTCTTATTCACTTAATCTGTTTACCAGATTGGTGACCCCATTCTTGGCTGAAAAAGGCTGTTTTGCATTAAATTCAATTTCATGGAAATGCAGAGCCATTGTTGATTCAACGACCATTGCAACCTTGCACAAAGAAACTAAAGCAAGATAGTTTTCAGGTTATCCTGAATAAACCAAGTCTGAGATTCAAAATCAGACTACAAGATTGTTACCAATGGCAAATCCAGGATAAAACTGTTGACAGATTTATTAATTGTCTGAAAGGATGTCCATGGATACCCTACTTCAAAGGGAGGATCCGCCATTGTAACTAGTTTAGCAAAAATTGTAAGTTATGCGTGAGAAATAAGGGTTGGATTCATGTTTTTCCAGGAAATGATGCTCATTTGGTCCCTCGAGCATCTTGAAAAGAGAATTGGAGTAATGAAATCAGGGCATTGTTGGGCTGCATGGATAAGATAACTTCACATTGGCATGCGATCCTACAAACGTCTCTTTTTCACTCTTTTTCCTGATGGCATTCTGCTAAAAGCCTGCAGTTTTTTCAACCATTTCAGAAACATAGTGTGAAACCCAACTCAACTCCAATAGCAAATGTATGGGTAGAAACAAAAATTTCTAGCTCTGGTCCCCAAACTCAATTATTCAAAAACCAGTAGCTACTTTGGAACACCACGTGTCATTCTAAAATTTGTTGCTTCCATTGGCAAAATGTAAATCAAATCATGTTGATTTAAGCCTCACTTTTCCCATGACTAAATCTTATCACCTTAAATTCATATCAAACTAATTAACTTTTTGCAATCTGCTAAATATATCAGAAGCTTAAAGACCATTGAATTTGACAATCCAACAACTAACCGTCCTTCGCATGCAGCAAGTTGCCCTGGAAAAGTTTGAGCCTGACCTGAAACACAAGCAAAACAGCCACTCCAAGAGCATCTCCACAAATCAACAGCAGTGCTCTTGCTCCAACTCCCTTCCTTAAATATATATATATATATAGATATAGATATAGATATTTGCAAGCCCACCCAATTATGGGGCAAACTTTGCATGCTTGGGTATGTAACTCAGCCCTTGAACAATTATTTTTTATACTCACAATAATAAAAACAACATTAAGATGTTTAGAAGTCTACACGAATATTTATCATTTGATGTTGTATGTAATAGTAGTAATAATAGTTACATTAATACAGCTTTTAACTCAAAACCCCATTATAAGCACTAAAATTATATCAGCTTGTATATATATTCATACCCAAACCTTATTACATCCAAGAATTTGAAGCACCAAATCAGAAGAAAAAAAAAAGGAATTAGAAAAGCCACAACAGAATAAACTTAATATGTTCCAAAACTTTTCCCAAACTTAACAAATTTGTAAGTGTTATATTTGATGCACTATCAGTTAGATGTTATACATCCATTGGACATGTGGCAATTTGTAATTGGATAAAAAATTATCCCCTTCTACACATGCATCATCATAACTTGTTGAACAAAATGATAAGAACAATAAGAATGGAAGACATATAGGAAATGCATTAAAGAAATAAGTGGAAGAGCAACTCCTGACAACTACATTATAAGAGCTCTCCTCTTTGTTCATGGGAAAAACTAAAAGAGCATTTTATAAATGCTCCAACAAAACACTAAATATTAAACAAGAAAAGAAAGCATCTAAATGAAAATGGATAGACGACAAGACAGGTTCTTGATCACTTTCAGCTTCTGTCAGCTTCATTTGTTCATGCCAGTTGCATCCTTCACAGCTTCTTTAGCTCCCTGTGCCTTGTCCATCATCTGCTGCCTAGTCTGTCAATTAATTAATATATAACAACAGATTTTAATTAATTCATGTTACCTTCAAAACCAAAAGGAAACAAAAATCGATGATCTTGGATTTAGTTTTTTCTAACCTCTTGCATTGATTCCTTTGCAGATTGGGCAGCATTGGCAGCCCTGTCCATCATGCTGCTACCCTTTTCCTGAAATAAACATAAGAAAATGCACCCTTATACCTGTAAGTAGATAAGTCTACTTGGATCGGCCCGAAGAGGGATGTACCAGAAAAGCTCACGAACCCTTTCCTGCCAAATAAAAAAAAAAATTATAATTCAATGAAAAACTTACCTGAGCGTGGCCCTTGGCCTCACCAGCCTGGTAGCTTATGCTCTGAGAAGAGTTATCAGACATATTTGGTGCTTGTATTTGGAATCTAAAAGCTGTAAAATTAGAGATTAGAGAGGTAGGTACTGTTATGATGTGCTGCACATTAATTGTGAAGATATGCTTCCAATTTATAGTTTGGAAAACCATTTAATTTATTGACATGTATAGAGGAAGGCAATTTCAGAGGAGATCTCTCGGCCTTTTGACCAGGCACTTTGAATCCAAATGCTGTTTTGGTGGTTGAGACCTTTGACACATTCTTGCCATTGGTGCTCATGAATTAGGGCTGATGACACTCACTATGGTTTTTCAAAAACAGTTTTTTGTTAATCAGCATTATTTCGTTTTTAGGTATCAAACCAAATAGACATAAGGCTTTGTTTGGTAGAATCGATAAAAAAATATAAAAATAAAAGGCTAGAATGAGTGAAAAATGAAAAGATAAAAAATATAGTAAACTTGGTTGAAAAGATGAAAAAAAAATGAAAAGAAAATTACTTTTTCTTTAATATATTTATCCATTTAATACATTATTTTCACTTTCAAGAAAATACAATATATTAATTATATAATTTTTCTTGCAAATATCATCTTAATAAGGTCAATAGGTATTGATTAACATTTTCATTACTAATATGATTTATATTACATATTTTTTAAAAAAATAATTTAGAGTTATATTAATTTATATTATTATTATGTGGCAAAATTTTCATATTCAATAATTTTAATTAATATCATTTAAGATATATTTGATACATAAAATTATGATAAGATAGAATAAGATGATATTATTAATAGGATTAGAATAAATAATATTATCTTATCTTATATTTCATGTGCGTTAATATTATGATAAAATAATTTATTTATTGATCAAAATTATTTTTTCTCAAAATTTATACAATTTAAATTATTGATTTAATTTTTAAATGTATAAAAAAACATGTAAGTTCAATCTCATGAATTAAAAAATATATAAAGTCATATTTGATGCATAAGATAATAGATATGATAGAATAATAATCATTTTATATTATATTTAGTTTGTATCTAAAAAAATAAAATGATAATCGTCCTATATAATATTTTATATAATTATTACTCCTATTGTATTACTAACTATATATAATTTCAATATTATTTAAATGATATTATATTTTGCAATATGATTAAATTTTAATAAATAGTATTACAATTAAATAGTACTAAATAAAAGCATTTAACATTATGCAAACAATACTTAATCAAAATAATATTATCTAATACACTGAAAAATCAGCTGCAATGCATGCATTTTTTTTCAATGATTCCAAATATATATAGTATAATTCTCACCTTTTCTATTTATTTTTCATAAATTTGTATGAGTTAGCAACTCGTATTATACCATTTGTTTTTTTTTTTTTATATTTTAATTTTTTAATTAGATAAATTTTATAACAAAATAAGATAATTGATAAAAATAATAAAATAATTAGTATCTGATAAATTTCAATCTATCTCGATTTGATATGAATGTTTTTGTAAAAAAATGGACATCAAATCGAGTCAAATTGGGTTTTTAGAAAAGTAAAGGTGTAAAATGTGAATTTAGGGTGCTTTGTTTTGAGTTATCTCGTAAAGGTATATATTTTATTATTAATTTAATTTTATATTTATATTTATATACATGTATTATATTAATAAAATTATTATTATTAGATTTTTTTTTTGTTTTTCCTTTTTTTTCTTTTTCATTTTACTTTTTATTAGATAAATTTAGTGAGAAAAAAAAGGCCAATTGAGATATTCAAGTGTCACTTTTATTTAATTTTTTTATTTTTTTAATTAGATAAATTTTATAAAAAATAATATAAAAATTATTTTGAATTCAACGTTGTTGGATTTTATTGGGGTTGGGCTGAGCCGAGCCCAATGGTCATTAATTGAGTTCCTAATCAAGCCTAGAATTTATTTACCAAAATTTATGGTTCTTAAAACTTATGTAAGCATGCTCATACGTTTATATTACAAAAATTATCACATTCACTTGTAGTAATGGAGTCTTTGAAATTTGTTATCAAGATGGTAACACTAATGTGAGCTGTTAATAGAATATTAAAATTTTAATTTTAATGATCAAAGTTTAAATTATGATAATTTTAAATATGAATTATTTATATTATCTTACATTATACATGCACATATAATAATACATATAAAGCAAGTAGTAAAAAGCTAAAAACTATATGATAAAATGTCGAAATTATTACAGTGAATTGAGGGTTAGATAATAGGAAGTCTTTATAATGATTAAAAAATATGACTTATTACCAAATTACAATAGCATCATCTCACTATAATAATTTTGTACGAAACATTTATGAAGTAAGAAAAGGTCAAATTTTATTATTAAAAAATGAATTAATTGATAGTAGAATAGAAAAATAACTTAAAAGATTAAAATAGGTTAAAATGAGTCATATATCCCTATATTTTTTATTTTTAAAAATTTAATCTCTATAATATTATTTAAAAAATTTTGGTCATTGTAATATTATTTTTAAGAAATTTAGTCCAAATAGTATTATTTCTTAAAGAATTTAATTCTTGTGCATTGTCAACAATTGAACTGAAATCTTTAAAAAATAATATTATAAGGACAAATTTTTTTTACATAATATTAAAGGGATTAAATTCTTAAAAATTGAAGAAAATAAAGATGGATGGCATATTTTGACCATTAAAAGTAGTAATTTCATAACCAAATAAATTATTTTTTAAGTTAACGTAAAATTGTATTTTCCAAACCAAAGCAATGCACAAATGACATCACAAATTAATCCTTCATATATGCCTCACAGACATTTTAATAAAATTACTAAAAATTTTAACTACTTCCAAAAATATAATCTAGATATATATAATTTTTGTTAAACAAGATACTTCAACTTTTAATATTTGAAGTTACCTTCATAAATAAAATCTCACTTAAAATTCTACAACTAATTAACTCACTTTGATATTTTAATTTTCATCAGAGTATAATTTTCTTTTGCTTGTTGATATTGGCATCAATACATAAAATTTTTTGTCAAACAATATGCGTGTGCAAATGCATGTGTAAGTGTGTGTAAAAATAAAAAAAGTTAAATATTTAAATTAAATTCATATATATATATATATATATATATAGATACGTATATTGTACACTGTCTGCTTTCCTCTCGAGTAAGTTTACTTTTAAGTTTTCTTGAATTTTTTACCTATATTTTAAATAATAAAAATATTAGTCTGTAATTTATCATATGAACAACACGTTATGGTACTTGATAGTTCATACATACAATCTAACTTGTAAGCATGTAAAATTACAGAGAGAATTACAAACTTTAAAATAAAAACATGGGATTTTATTTTATTTGGTTTTATCATATTTTTGAGATAGCATGAAGGAAAAAGACCCAAAGCTGTGTATTTATTTTTCAGCAGTCATAAACATCCCATAATTACGCTGAAAGTTGATCCATCGGTACTCAAATGGAACTGCTGAAACCTTTATTGTAAGCATATTCTACAAGGGAATCGAGCTCATCACTGGTGCAGTCGATCAAATTGTCCTTATTTTTATCAGCAACGTCCATGGCCTCTTCAACTTGCTTGTTTGGCATTAGTGCACCTAGATGTTCAAAAGCATCCTTGAGCTGGTTCCTGTTGAGGCTGCCTTGCTTCGAGTAAGCTCGAAAAACTTGTTCCAATTTGTTTTTCTGATCCTTGTTATCCTTTGTGGCTTGCATTGGGGTTTTTGAGGTTTATGACAGAGTGATAATAGAGAGCAGGCTTGCCTAGCTTGGTTGGTTTGTTTTTCTTTTGCAACGCAATTTGTTTATATAGACCCAAAACTCGAATACGATTCTGTTGAAGTGTAGGGGAATAAAACATTTTTTGGTGGTGGCTTTTAAAAATTGATTTCAATCAATAAATTTTTATAATGAATACTTCAAATATATATATATATATATATGTTTTCGAAGAGGATTGGTACGAATAAAAATATTAATGTTAATTTCTTCTTTTCTTCTGGCTTCAAATTAACCACAGATTGGAAAATGCTAAATAGCAGCCTCCACTATCTTGTGTCCATTTTCTATTGTTTCATTTGTTTTAGCCCTCAATTTGCAGTTTTTAGTTGCTTTTTTTTTCTGGTTGCCTGATTAAATGATGCATTTTGGTCCATTTGAGAATTTGGCAGATCTCGTGAGTTGTAGGAAGTACTTTGCTTGTAAATTGTGATAATTATTGTGTATGAATGTTAAGTTATCCAAAAATAAATAAATTTAGTATTAGGACTTTCTTTCTTTAATTGTTTGCTATAAGTGATTCTGGAGCAAACTACTGTTAACTAATTATTTGCATTGTACCGCTTCCAGGAATGGTGGCTTTAGTGGGTTAAAACTGTGTACATGTTTCTCTCTCTGCTGTTCTTAATCTGGGTAGGATAGAACTAAGTTTGGGCTCTTTCAATTCCTTTGCACCTTTTTTCCCTTATACTGTAATATTTTCTCAACCACCCTTTTGCAAGGGGAAAGCTGTAGTGAAGATTATGTGCTGAAGTTAGTAGCTGTGAGTTGTAGTTTGAATTGTGCTACAATAAAGTCTTAACTGTCTGAAATCTAAAGATTTGTATTTACTTCATTTTGTCTTTTTACTTTATAATTTCTAGGAGATTATAGCAGGGGAAAAAACCACTAGATTTTCTGCATCATGCTGTTAAAAATGAAGAACTCAAAACCTTTGCCTAAACAAAGCTATCTTGATTGATACAGCTGTTGGTTAATATTTGTTATCTCTACTAAAAAGAATTTGTTACCATACTGTATAACTTCTTGTTGTGCGTTTGGAACTTCTTTTGTTAATGTTCCAGAAAAGTGAGACGTCTAAAGATACAGTTTGTTCAAGATTTAATTTTGCCATGGCTTACTTATAGAATATGCTGATCATTTTAATTATGCAAAATACTGAATCAGGATGTGCAGGGGACATCTAGAATTGGGGATGAACAATTTGTGGACTGTGATCTGAAAATTGTGAGTGTTTTTTGTCCAACGTTTTACTTATCTATATGCTTGAGCTTAGAAGAGCCTGCTTGTTAGCATGAAAGAAACAAGGATTAGCCATATGTTTTAGTAGAGTAGCAATTTTTACTCTAATAGCTTGTATCACCTTAACTTTTCTCTTCAGTTTATTGCTAAACTTTGCTATCTGGATTTTATTAACTGCTAACTGATTGTTTGTAATATTCATTCTTTTTCAAACATAGAAGGTTTTAAAGAATGAAGCCAATAGCTCTAGAGGCATTTCAGGGTCCCAGCATTCTATTCAGTAAGCCAAGCTGATGTTTGTTACTTCTGGATTTGAGGTATTGTACTCTAATATGGCCTTAAATGCGTAACTTATTACTGTACATGGAATGCAGGACTGTGGATAAAGCCACTTCAGATTTGGAGATGAGATTAGTGGCTGCTAGGGCAGAATGCGAGACAATTATGAAAGTCCCTCTGATATCTGAGGACTTGAAGAACGTTGAATCAACTTTAAAAAGAAAATATTTTATGGCTATAGGAATCAATACTGCTTTTGGTAGTCGTAAGCAGAGAGATACAGTGCATGCAACTTGGATGCCTCAAGGTGAATTAACTGTTTTCATGGAATTATTTAGTTTAATGGTTCTTTTTTTTTTACTCTGATCTTCCTCTTGATATATGATAAATGGAATCTTACTATAAATGTCCCAGCCAAGAAGTGAAAAAAATTGGTGGAAGAGAAAGGTGTCATCATACACTTCGTTATAGGTTGCAGGTAATTTCCACCTTTTCTGCCCATACTGTCTAATCCTTCTAAAATACTTTGCTATTTGCTATACTTTCTCCAGCAACTGCATGTAAAAGCTTCTTGCTTAACGTTGCCAATTAACTTGAGTCTGATTGTTTTATCTTCACAAAAATTGCAAGTTCCAATGATTCTTTGGTGAAGAACTCTCATGTGTTGGTTAACTGTTTGAGCGTAAAGTAGGAAGTAGAAAACTGAATTATTTGGTTGGCCTTTTCTGCAGTTCAACATCAGGTGGAATTCTTGATAAAGCCATTGAAGCCAAGGAAAGGGTGCATGGAGATTTTCTGAGATTGGTAATACTTCTGTTCTGTCCCATTCTTTCTGTTGTTATTTGTGGTTACTTTTATCCAGTAATCTTAATGTATTTGTAAGTGTGAATAGACCATAGAAAAATATTTAACGGGCCTTGTTCATAATAAAAGCAGCAATACATTGAGGGCTACCTGGAGTAGTCAGCCAAGACAAAAACTTATTTTGTCACTGCTGTTTCCTTGTGGGATGTGGAATTTTATGTCAAAGTTGATGATGATGTTCATGTAAATCTAGGTAAACAAAACTTTGTTCTTTCATTTTGCATGTGTAGAAATCTTTGTACATAACGTAATTCCTTTGTGAATATGCCTTAATTTCCTTTTTAGAATGAGATGAATTTATTATCCGAGTTTTATTAGGAATATGATGATGATAATAGTTTTAAAAGAACTAAAAACCTTTTGCTTTTATCTGTTCATGAGAAAACTGAAAGTAATCATGTTAATATAAAAATGCTCAGAAAGTGAAGTTGAAAGAAGGAAATGTGGATTCGAAGATGAATATGGGATAAAAATGTGGCAACTGGCAAGTGTACATTAACTACCTGGAACAGAAATAATGACTAATGTCATCAACTTGCTAAATTCCTGTAAACACTGTTGGTTGGTGCCATAAGGGAAATGCATTTACAATTTTTTAGTGATTCCATGTCACTGGATTTAGTTGATAAACATTTTAGTTATCACATTTCAATTTAAAGGCAAGAGCTTGCATGCTGTCTAGAAGGTTAAGACAACTTTTTTCAATCAAAGTTATTAGATCTATGATAAATTGCTTAGCTACTACCTTGAATAAAATTAATTCACTCCTTATTGAGTTTATATGCTTTAAATACACTGCAGCAACACTTGGCATGATTTTAGCTGGACAAAGAAAGAAACCTAGAGTTTATATCAGCTGCATGAAGTCTGGTAGTCTGGTCCTGTTCTTGCTCGAAAGCAAGCAGAGTGCTGTGCTTACTAAATTAGCTTATATTAAGATATTGGCAATATTTGGTTATTCTTATTTATATGCTCTTTATTTAATAGGGAAGTGAAATAACATGAACCTGAGTACTGGAAATTTGGTGAAGTTGGAAACAAATATTTTCAACATGCTGCAGGGCAGCTGAATGCTATAGCGAAGGAATTGGCCACTTACATATCAATAAATCAGTGAGTTCATACTTTTCTTTTCTCTTTGGTTTGATTTCAACCCAGTTATATTTGATATGTTGATGCGTGCACTTCAACTAAGAGGAAGCTAGTCTATCCCATTACTGAACTAGCAACTAAAACAAAGAAGCTTTAGTTCCAGTTGCATGTGTCAAGCTGTAGAATCATGGGCTTCCACATGTTCAATTCCAAAGTTCTAATCTCAGATGCTTCAAGAAGTGTCAAAACTTTGTTATTGCCTCTAGTGATAATAATTATGCTCTATCTGAGGAATGTACTGCATAAATATGCTAATGAAGATGTTTCATTGGGATCTTGGTTTATCAGTTTAGATGTGGAGCATGTGGATGATAGGCTTAAGCAAGTTGTAAAAAAATTTCATTAAGATTAATTTGTCCAAGTACAGAATCAGGCTTAAGCAAGTTGTAATGGAACAATTCTGCTTTCAGGTAACCACTGTATTTCCTGGCTATTGTTTTCTTTTCCTTTATATTTTCTTTTCAAAAAAAAGAATTATTTGTTTGAAATTTTCAGTCATTTTGTTGTATAGAAAGTACAAAAATTTTTACTTATATGTTTTTAATGGAAATAATGAAGGATTAACTTGGATCAGTAAATTTAGTAAAAGGAACTTCAAATCAGGGTAACATGGTAATGTTACTATCATGAGCAAGCTGCCTTTTTCTATGAAAAAAAAAGAACGAATAAGAAATCACGTTAAACTTATAACCTGTCAGTTGAATGAATGAACCGATAACCGAGCATGCTAGGCTGATATCTGTGGTATGGTTATGAATTATCAAAACTATATTCGGCCCTGACCAAGTTTGTTTGGTTGGTTTCTTGTTGGATCAGAACTGATGGTTCATCTATTCCTAAAAGGCTAAGTATATACTGCTTGAGTTTTTCTTGGATTGTCAATATCAACTTTTTTGATGAAGAAGTATATTTTACAGGTCTTTGGTCCTCCTTTCTTCTGTCTTTGTAGTTTGCTTCAGAAAAGCGGCTTTTCTCTTTGGTCTTTTAATTTTCAAGTAAGTCTTCATGGTGCAGGTAATGCTGTATCTTAAATTGATGGATCGGTAGGTTGAGTGGATTATGTTGTTTTTGTACCAGGTTCCTGAGTCAACACACTATAGTATGGTATTCTACCTTGTGACAAGGGAATTAGTACCCGGATCCCATTTGCCACGGTTTGTTGATGATGATGATGAATTCCGCAATAAAGGCTGAAGCGTATTCCATCAGTGCCAAAGGTGTCTATCTTTCTTTGCTGTGTTTTGTTTAATGCTTAAATCAGTACATTTGAGACTGTTGGAAGCACTCTTCATTGTAATTGTGCCTCCATAATTCTTGTCATCTGTTGTTTATTAGTCTACCAAGTCCATATCACACACTTGATGTCATGGTAGTAGAGAGGAGCTATGAATCCCACGTCGACTGTGTACTAGAGTTGATCTTGGGATATAAGAGTTCACACCCCTTCAACTTGTGAGGCGCCTTTTGTGGGATAAAACTATGAGCCAAACAGGACAAAACGGACAATACCTCACAAGTTAGTATGGACCGTTACATTTTGTATCAAAGTTGGCTCTGGGGGTACTAGCGATATGCCACCGAGGATGACGGGCCTCTGTTAGAGTGGGAGAGGATGTCATGGTCCTAGAGAGTCCTTACTTCAACAAATGAAGCACATCTGGAGGTACTAGCGATATGCCACCGAGGACGATGAGCCTCTGTTAGAGTGGGAGAGTAAGTCATGGTCCTAGAGAGTCCTTACTTCAACAAATGAAGCACAAACCTCTTCGGCGAGTCGGTTTGCCATTTCCATAAAGGATATAATTGACAACTCGAAGTTGCATATTATCCTTTTCCCGAAACGGATCATGGGGGAAGAGTGTTGCTAAATTTCTACCGTCAAATATTTCATATGGGGTTACAGGTCGAACCAAAACAAAATACTTTTTCTTGGTAGGTGTGATCCGTTGGACATAGATACAATTTTTCAATTTTTTTGATTCCTTAGAGTTTGTTTTGCCCGTTCCTGGTGGTATCAAGATGCCACTGTGTCGAGATATCTTATCTGTTTCTCCGGGAAAATGGATATTCCCAGAAAAAATTTTCAGTTCTAAGTGCCATGAATCCCAAATTAACTGTGCTAGAGTTGATCTTGCGATATAAGAGTTCACACTCCTTCAACTTATGAAGTGCCTTTTGTGGGATAAAAAAATAAGGTCAGCGGGTTAAAGCGGACAATACCTCACAAATTAATGTAGACCGTGACACTTGTCACCGCATAAACAATCAGTAATGCATGAATTGGTAGGTAAATGAAATTTGTAGCTGAAAAATTGTCCATTTATCAATGATTGCTCTTTTTGAACTGACAAATATTCGGAAAAGCTCCTGTGCTTTAGGGAGACTAAATTAATGCTGTAAATCTTATTGATTATCTGTACAGCCCTCTTGAAATTGGGCAACATGCTATCTAGACTCTCATTAGCAATTGCTGAACAGGATAGTGGAAATTCTGCTCGAGCATTTTAAGAAGGATTGGTTTTCATTATACTACAAGAAGAATGGAGCGTTAGTTTTCACATATTAGATTCTCTGCAGGTTCACAGTTATGTTCTCGAAAATTTTCTCAAAGTCCTTTTGTTTGGGGCATGTGATGGTCAAAAAGAGTATAAGGGCATGTCAAGTCGGTCTGACATGTTCAGTGTCACATTAATTCGGTATTATTTTTATTGTCTCCCGATGATCTCCCATAACTTATCTATAAATATGAAGGTCCAGGCATCATTAAGTCAAGTTGATTCTATTCTATTTCTCTCCTTTTTACTTTCTTTTTTATCTGAATTTTTTTGACTTGTGCGTCAAAATGCAATCGCAGAAAACACATCATGCCTTTGCCTCTAATCGCTCTTTTCTTCTCTTTTGCCTTTCCAAGAACACCCGAGATCGGGGCTTGGCACCAACACCTTTGATTTCCTTTTATGTACCCAAGCTTGAATATATGCATTTTAAGGCATAACAAGGTGAATTGGTCATATTACATTGGTTTTTGCTGTTTTAAAGTTAAAGACAGTTCCCAACCCAGCCACAGTGAATTTGCCTTTGATATGATCCTTTAAAGCATGTATAAGAAATCTGTCAGCCATGTTTCTACCATAGCTGCCTCAAATTACAGTTTTGCATATATTGTATTATGAAGTAGACCATTTCTTATACAGGTTCCTTTTATCTGCAAAAATTATCCTGCCAATACTTTGATTCAAGTAGAGATCCTTATGATTGATATGGGTTTACTCGTTCATTTCCCTCCATAGGTTGATATTGACATAAGTTCTACTGTTGCTAACGGAGATTTGGGGCTTGTCATTGGTGTAATTACGACATTGTGGTTGACATGGCTTTCCTTGTACAAGTAAACGTCAGTCTTCCCAAACTCGTTATCTGGGAAAATTACTTGCCTTGTTTCTATTTATATTTTAACTTTTTCTTTTATCTATTTTGTAACTATTTTTATTATTGTATATTGAAAGTACTTGTTTATTTAATTTGCGTGTATCATCAAATGTTTGTACAAAATTTGTAACATATATATATATATATATATTTTTGTATTTTTTTAATAAAATTCATAAACAATTTTGTAAAATATTTTACATTTTTTTATAAATAAAATGGAGCATTTATAATCATTTCATCTTTTTTAGTAATTTCCTTTATTTAAAAAAAAAAAACACATACTACATGTATAATAGTAAGATAAAAGGTCAAAAACAAAAGATAATAAACACAATGAAAATTATTATAACACACATAGCACAATTTATTCTCCAGTTCCATCTGGCATTGGCACTTAATATCCCAAATATAGCAGCATACAAGAAACTTAAAAGCATGGCTATATATATTATATGCCTCTTCTCACCACATAACCCCACAACATTTATTCAAGAAAAACAACAGAAACAAATATAAAAACTAAACATAATTTCAGTTGAACATCCTCCTCCTTCTCCTCCTTACTTTCAACAATTGAATGTTGCACTCAGATTCACCTTCTAATGTCAAGTATCCAAATCTATAGAGCACTCAAATTGTATGGCACAGGCCAAAACCTTTCAACTTGCTCATCCTTCTCATCCTCACTCCAGCAGCATTGTAGAATCGACCTAGGAGACACACACACATCAGCACCAACAAAGCTGTAGTAAATCACTCTTTTTCCTGATGACATTCTGCTAAAAGCCTGTAGTTTTTTCAACCATTTCAGAAACATAGTGTGAAACCCAACTCAACTCCAATAGCAAATGTATAGGTAGAAACAAAAATTTCTAGCTCTGGTCCCCAAACTCAATTATTCAAAAATCAGTAGCTACTTTGGAACACCACGTGTCATTCTAAAATTTGTTGCTTCCATTGGCAAAATGTAAATCAAATCATGTTGATTTAAGCCTCACTTTTCCCATGACTAAATCTTATCACATTAAATTCATATCAAACTAATTAACTTTTTGCAATCTGCTAAATATATCAGAAGCTTAAAGACCATTGAATTCGACAATCCAACAACTAATCGTCCTTCGCATGCAGCAAGTTGCCCTGCAAAAGTTTGAGCCTGACCTGAAACACAAGCAAAACAGCCACTCCAAGAGCATCTCCACAAATTAACAGCAGTGCTCTTGCTCCAACTCCCTTCCTTAAATATATATATATATATATATATATATATATATATAGATAGATAGATAGATAGATATTTGCAAGCCCACCCAATTATGGGGCAAACTTTGCATGCTTGGGTATGTAACTCAGCCCTTGAACAATTATTTTTTATACTCACAATAATAAAAACAACATTAAGATGTTTAGAAGTCTACATGAATTTATATCATTTGATGTTGTATGTAATAGTGGTAATAATACTTACATTAATACAGCTTTTAACTCAAAACCCCATTATAAGCACTAAAATTATATCAGCTTGCATATATATTCATACCCAAACCTTATTATATCCAAGAATTTGAAGCACCAAATAAGAAGAAAAAAAAAAGGAATTAGAAAAGCCACGACAGAATTTCGTAATGGTTTTGGGACTGTCAGACATAAATAGAGTTTTAAAATCGAGAAAAATAAAAGGGGAGTCGTCACCAATCTTTGTTAGGGTGTGATTATCCACCAAAAAGTTTATCTTTTTAATAAAACTGTAAAAACAGATTTAAAGTTTATCAAAAAGATAAATTTCAGTCTACAAAAAATCAGGTTGGGTCTAGGAGTCGGTTATGTGAGGGGAAAGATTAGCACCCCACAACACCCATAAATTGATATCATTTAATTACGTGCTATTTTAGGTGTTGGATAAAAATGATTTTAATTTGAAATTTAACACTAATTCCCTTTATTTGAAAAAATAAAATTTTGCTAAAAATTTTATTTTAGAACTATTGAGAAAATCTTTAAGTTAAAGAATTATCTTAAAATTCTCCAACATCTAGGTAGAATTTAAAATAACTTTTTTTTGCTTAAGATTTAACACAATAATCCTTAAAATGAAATAACACTCTTTATAAAAAATTATTGGTGACTCTCCAACATCTAGGCAGAGCTTAGGTGCGACTGTTTATATTTAAGATCCCAATTTTATTATACTTTTTATTTATTAATCTTATTATTAATGCGAATTAAGAAATCGTGTGAAAAGACTTAACGAAATAAAATTTTCTAAATAACCCATCATCTAGGCGACATTCGGGAACAAATTGCTTCAAATGAAATTTTCACACGTGTCCCTAGGATTTTTAGGAGGTTTTGAGTAAGGGCTTGAGCAGAGGTTTTGAAGGTTTAGTTTTAAAGTTTAGAGGATTTTAAGGCTTGAATTTTAGGATATGGAAGGTTTAGGGTTTTGATTTTAGAGTTTGGAGATTTTAGGGTTTGGGTTTTGTGGTTTGGGATTTTGATTTAAGGTTTTGGATTTTAGGGATTTTGGATTTTGAGGTTTGGATTTTAGGGTTTCGGATTTTAAGGATTTGGATTCTGGGGTTTGGATTTTAGGGGTTTTGAATTTTAAGGGTTTGGATTTAGAGGATATTAGATTTTAGGGGTTTCAGATTTTAGGATTTTGCATTTTAAGGGGATTTTGGATTTTAGGGGTTTTGGATTTTAAGGGTTTTAGAAACCTAAGATTTTGAAAATTAAGAATTAGTGTTTAAGGTTTCGTTTTTAAGAAAATACGAACATCTCTAAAAATTTTTAACATCTAGACGAATTTTCGAAGCATGTTCGATTTTAATGATTTTTGAAAATTAATTAAAAATTTCTTATATTTCTTTTTATGAAAATTTATTAATAATAATTTTCCAATATCTAGGCGAAATTATTTTTTAAAAAAATATTTTTTAATTCCTTTCAACATCTAGGCAATGAAAATAATAATAAAAATAAATATTTTTTTAAACATTTTTAATATATATTTTTAATCGTTTGCATTTTTATTATTATTAAAACAATGAGACATTTATTCTAACAAATTTAAAAATTTATCATGTAAGAATAAATAAAACAAACTCAAAATAACATAAAAAAATTAAAAAAAAATTTTTTTTTACCTGAACCAAATCGGTCAACACTGGTCTAGGTCGATTTGATCGGTTCGACGGTTTGATCAGTGGTTCGAGTGATCCAACGGTTCAGATTGATTTACTGGCGGTTCGTCTGAACTGGTTCAAGATTGGCTGAAGCGGATTGTTGGGTCGAGTTACGTGGATCTCGGATCGGATCCGGGTCAATACGCGGATCCTCCTTAGCCTGAAACGACGTCGTTTTGGCCCTATGCTCAAAACGACGTCGTTTTGCTTTTAATGTTTTCTATAAAAGTCATTTTTTATCTCATTTTTATTTTAGAGGGGAAAAAAGGGGAGAGAGGGGCTTTGGGGAGAGGTCCGACCATCTCATCGTCCGGTCGTCGGAGCACCGCGTCGACCGCCGCTTGGTCCACCGTCACCGGTGGTCGAAAACTTAAAAGTGACCACGAAGCTGCTTTCGACGCGATCTTTCCAGATTCGATCTCCTCTTCGTCGAAAATAGCTCCGATCGATGTAGATCGGGGTTCAAAGTTTTCTGTTCTTCTCTTTTTTCTTTTTTTTTGTTTTATTTTGTTGAAACAAGACTGACGTGATTTTTTTTTTTTGCTTTTGCAGGTAGCTTTGGCATTGGGTTCCTCCCTGTGGGGAGGACTGTGTGTGTCTTTTTGTTTCTATTTTTTTGTTCGTATTTTTTTGGTTGGTATGAATTCTGTTTGAGGTTGTTAAAGGGAGAGTTTGGCTTGGTGTTTGAGCTTGAAACGAGAAGGTGCTGAAGGTAGTATGTCTGGAGGTTTTTCAGAGGGGTTCCGAGAGCTTTTTGGAAAGAAAAGGTCCGAGAGTTGTTTTGAGAGGTGGTCCGAGAGTTGTTTTGAGAGGGGTCCGAGATTTTAAAGAACTCCAAGGTGGTTGTAGGGTGGCTATAGGTGGCTGTAAGCTGGTGAGCATGGGTAGACAAGGAGCTGGTCAGAGGGCTGTAGGGTGGTTGGTCGGGAGTGGCAGCAATGCCAGCCACCCTACTTTCTATTTTTATTTTATTTTTTTATATTTTTATATAATTAATAATTATTTTTTTAAAATATTATTATTATTATTATTAAAATTAAAACAGTAGACCCGAATAAAATCGATGTCTACAATTGCCCCTCTTTGTACATTACTGAGAATCAAGAATATGACAAAGACAAAGACAAAGACAACGATTTTGTTCGAAAGTAAATCATGATTTTTTTTTTTTTTTTTAAAACACAAAACGATTGGGATGATACCGCAAGTCAAAAAATAATGAATTGATCGAGATAACATCGCGAATTGAATTTATGCCTGGAGGTCTTACAAATCATGCTCGGAGGTCTTAAAGAATCGACTGGGATAACATCGTAAGTTAAAAAATATAGAATCGATCGAGATAATACTGCGAATCAAAATTATGCCCGGAGGTCTTAGAAATCATGTTCGAAGGTCTTACAGAATTGACTGAGATAACACCACAAGTCAAAAGATAAAGAATCGATCGGGATAACCCCGCGAATCGAATTTATGCTTGGAAGTCTTAAAAGTTGTGCCCGAAGATCTTAGAAATCATACCCGAAAGTCTTACAAAATCGACTGGGATAACACCGTAAGTTGAAAAATAAAGAATCGATCAAGATGACATTACGAATCAAATTTATACCCGGAGGTTTTAGACATCATGTTCGAAGGTCTTACAGAATCATGTCCGGAGGTCTTACAAAATCGACTAGGATAATACCACAATTCAAAAGATAAAAAATCGATTGGGATAACATCGCGAATAAAAATTATGCCCAGAGGTCTTAGAAATTTGTGCTCGAAGGTCTTAAAAATCATGTTCGGAGATCTTATAGAATCAACTGGGATAACACCACAAGTCGAAAGATAAAGAATTGATCGGGATAACATCGCGAATCGAATTTATGCGCAGAGGTCTTAGAAATCATGCTCGGAGGTCTTACAGAATCATGCCCGGAGGTCTTACAGAATCGACTGGGATAACACCACAAGTTGAAAGATAAAGAATCGATCGGGATAACACCGTAAATCAAATTTATGTCCCAAGGTCTTGAAAGTTATACCCGGAGGTCTTAGAGATTATGCTCGAAGATCTTAAAAGTTGTACCCGAAGGTCTTAAAGATTATGCCCGGAGGTCTTACAAATCTTAAAATTTTTGAATGCTCCTCATGATCAGAGGCAATGAAACTTTAAAAATTTGAAAATTTTTTAATCTTGAAAGTCATGCGCAGAGGCTTTTGGAGATTATGCTCGAAGGTCTTATAAATCTCAAAATCTTTGAATGCTCCTCATAATTAGAAGTAATGAAACTTTAAAAATTTCAAAATCTTTTAAAACATGGCTTTCGCCTTATCAAAAATTTTTGAGACTCTAAAGATCTTTTCTGATAAAGGTTCCATCTAAACAGAGGCTTTGAAATCTTGATTAAAATTGGTTCCTCTTAAACAGAGACTTTGAAATCTTGATTGAGAACGGTTCTTCCTAAACAGAGACTTTAAAACTTTAAAAACATGCCCTTTTTCTTTCTTTTTCTTTGTTTTTAATACTTACAAAGTTGATAAATGCAAACATGATACAAATGTCTATTCTCATCAAATGATGCTAATGGAAATATCAATGCAAATGTAAATGCCAATGTAAGAATGCAAATGCTCAATACATTTGACTTTTTCATAATGCAAATGACAATATCCTTTTCATGTAGATGCCCCTACAAATACCTTTTCTTAGGATGCAGATATCATGATGTAGATGCAAATTCTTCTTATGGTGTGAATACAAATGTCTTATACAAATGCCAATGCAAGTGATGCAAATATGAATGCCTTTCTTGTGATACAGATGCAAGTGATGCAAATGCAAAGACTCTTCTTGCCCTCCTTTTTTTTTTTGAAAAGTTTCTGTTTAAATTTTCATTGTTTCATTTTTACCCCAAAAATGATCTTAGTATTATGTACAAAATACTCAAATAATCTCTGAAATATTTTTTTTAAAATGATCAAAAATTACCCCACATAAAATATCTTTGCAATTGAATGAAAAAAAAAATTAAAATTCAAGACTTTTGAATCCCTTAAAAATTGATGATTACTATTTGAAAGGCTCATGAGTGAGGTAATTGACAATTTAATTTTTTTTATTGGTGACATATCTTATGTAAAGCTTGACGAGGGTTGCAAGGATTTCTCTTAGGCTCCCAAAAGAGATAATTTTTTTTTAAAACACTTTTTTTATTGAAAATGTGATACTCCAATGTAAGTCAAAACTAGCCATTACTTTTCAAACAAGATTTGAAAAGAAGGTAGGGTTGGCCTTTTTTTTTTTTAAGGAAGGTCTTTAATGGGTACTGGTCCTTTAAAAGGTTTTGTATCGAGACCTTTTATTTTGGATAGAACCTTGAAACTTTGAAATTCATTATGAGGCCTCAAAAATTACTTTAGCTCTAAACTGCCCTTTTGGGGTTTTCACCTTAGAGCTATATTTTTTTTTATCGATGAAGAATTTAACAAGTATATATAAATTCAAGGATATTGCTCTTCAATCCAAGTATCTATATTTGATCAAAATGGGCTTTTCAGGGTGTGTAATGTAGGCCGAGGTTAAGGGTTCTGAAAGAATGGATAAATAGGCTCAAAATATGTTATTCAGGGTAATTAAGCCAATGATCTTGAGGAACATTCTCTGACTTTCTTCCTTTGCTTTTTCTTTTTGAAACATTTGGCTTTAATTTTAGCAACTTTATTCACCCCCTTTTTTTGGCCTTGAATTCTCATTTTCAAGGTACATATTTTTTTTTATTTGGTTTTTTTTCGAATTCTAATTAAAGCTTCAGATTCTTATCTCTAAGGTTTCTTTGTTTTGCTTTAGGAATACTTAACTTCATCTTTGGCTGTTCACTTTTTTGAATCTTGAAATTTCAATTGAAGCCTTGTTCACTTTTTACCCCAGACTTTTACCTTCGAAGGACAAGTTAGATGCTTTTAATATTGAATACTTTTCTTGAAGTTAATCTTGAATGTATCTTAATTTTACCCCCTAATGTAGAAAATGATCCTTGACTAGGGTTTATTTTGAAAAAAAAAATTTAATAGACTCAAATGGGTAGCAAATGGATAATTTTTATGTACGAAAAGGATAGAGAAAGATGGTCTTTCATCATTTCAAACATGATCATTTGGCTAGAAGAGCAAATCATTGAATACGTCCCTTTTGTTTATTTTTTTCTCTTTTTTTTTACTTTTTTTTGTTTTATTTTTTTATGCCCCGTCCTTTTTTACTCAAGGTTCTAATGACAATCAAGTCGTATAGGATCGATCACATAGCTCAAAAAGGCTCTTTGAGCTTAAAAATTTTTTTGGTATTTTTTTGGTGAAAGGAAGAGAAAATGTATAAAGGTATGAAACAAATTGTCTTAGGCAAAAAGGAATTCTTTTTTTTCTTTTTCTCAATGTGCCTTAAGACATTGAACAAAGGTTATTTAAGAAAAAGGCTCAAGCATTTTTGTATCTATAGTCATAGCAAAATTTTGACACACATTGACTTATCAATTGAAAAATTTGAAAGAGTATCTGATTTTTAAAATTCAAAATAAACTTTCAAAATTAATCTCTATTGTTCTTTGCCCAAGAAAATATTATCGACCCTTTAAGGTTTGAATTCAAACACACATTTCCTGAAATGTTATGGTTGATGAGTCTAATTATTTGAGTGATTAGGGTCGTGAAAGTATTTAAAAAGGTGTGAAAGTATTTGATGAGCTTTTTTCTAATAGTAATCACCATTTCTTTTAAGAATCTTTTTATCTTTACTGCAAAATAAAACTTTTTTTTTTTTTAAAGTTACTTATGTGAGACTTTTATTCAAACAAATGCATAAAGAGAAAATTTCATGAAAAAGATCCAAAGTATTCAATTCTTCCAAAATAAGTTAAATAACTCATTGAGACACAATGCACATGTCTTACATACATAGTAAAAAAAAAAAATCATCCTATCCTGATTTTCAAAACTTGACACCTCCCTCTTCATCTCAACTTCTCACATTTGACAATTGAATGGAGTCAACAACTTTTATTGTTCTATTACCTCTGGAGTCAAAATACCATTCTTGATAAGATCTTCAACTTTTTCTTTCAACTGCCTACGTTTTTCAGTTGAGTGGCCAATTATCCCCATGTGATAATCACACTTATCTTTGGGATTGTAACTCCTTGTTGATAGATTTAGTGTTATTTTCAGAGGCACAGGAGTGAGATATTGACCTTCTATTAGTAAAGGTAAAAGGTAAAAAATAGGGATGGATAATTTTTCTTGATCATTCCTTGGTCTCTTTCGATTTTTTATCGATCGGATAGTGGATTCAAATGTAGAAACAAGATCATGAATAACCATTTGAGGAGGGAAATTTGTTTGAAAGCCCAAATGCTAGCTTGGTTGACAAAGATATGGGTTTTGAGAGATATGGCTTATGGCAGGGTGATGGGTTTGAAAAGTAGGGTAAGGATCGTATGGGATAAAGCTATTAGGTAGATGCCCCTCCATTATGACTGCTTGCACTTTTTTTTTATTCTGTTTTGATGTACTTTCCTCTTCAACATTTATCGCATCTTTTAACTTAATCCTACCACTCTTGATTGTATTTTTTATAATTTTATCAGAAATTACCATGTCCGAAAAGTTTTTAGAGATATTCCTAATCATTCTTTCATAATAAAGAGTGTCCAAAGAATTGACAAATAAAACAGTAATTTTTTTCTGACATGGATGTTGTACTTGAACCGCTATGTCTCTTCATCTATGTGCATATTCTTTGAATGTTTCAGTTGATCTTTTCTTTATGTTCTGTAAGGATAACCTATCTGGCACCACATCTTCAACATGCTTGTATTGTGCTAGGAAGGCCCTAGCTAATTCATTTCAAGAGTGAATCTTACTTCGGTCTAACTGAACATATCATCTTGCTGCAGGTCCAGTGAGACTATCTTGAAAGTAATGGATCAATAATTTATCATCATGAGTGTAGCCTGTCATCTTTCGACAATATATGATGATGTGTGTTAAAGGACATTTCGTTCTATCATACCTCTCGAAACTTGAGGCTTTGAATTTTAATGAGATAACAAGATCAGGTACTAGACTAAGTTCACTGACGCCAACATTCTTGTACACATCATGGCTTTCAATTACTTTTAATCTCTCTTTCAACAGATCATACTTATCTTTCATCACTATATATTCTGATGGATCTAGCACCCTTTTCAATTTCTTCAATTCTTTATGATTATCCACATTAGGCAGAGTAGTGAAGTCGTGAGGAGTATGCCCAGGATTGACATTTGTCTAAACTGATGGTAACTTAGCAAAATGGCCAATATAAGGTTGATGAGTTATTGGAGGTGCTTGTGATACATGGGGATCTTGAACATATGTGAACCCAGATGGATAATAGTGTCTCAACAGCTGTTTCCTCTTTTGTCCTATGCGTCGTAACAACTCTTTTTTTTTTTGTCAATTCCACTATCATCTATTTTAATTCTGTCAGTTGTCTGTTCATGTTTTGTTGCATTCTCGTAACTTTTCATTGATCTCTCTTTGGGCCTTTTCTACTCTGTCCATTCGACTGACATCTTTATTTTCCATGATTCTGGTACTAACTCAAGTGCTATAAGTGTGCAGACTCAACTAACCTCGTTTTCCAGGATAGCTATCCTTGAACCTTTTATTAATCATCAAAAGTTAAAAATGCACAACAAAAATTTTATTATTAAAAATCTTTTGGCTTTGAAGGTTTAACAAAAGCATATTCACAATCATCATCTTTTATCTTTAACTAGCATGAAAAATAATAAATTTAAACACATGATGTATGATGTGCAAGCCAAAATTTATTATTATTAAGAATGGAGAAACTCGAGTTCCATCATATTTTCTGACTGAATTATCTAAAGACATTCTTTCCTCTTCGAGTTCAATGAAAGTATATTCATAACCGTCACTCTTTTTTACTGGCTCTAATTATTAAAGGTGGACAGAGGTATCAATTCATAACAATTCAAGCTAAAAGAAGTTTTCATTCCTTCCAAAAGTATCAAGTTTACACATCATAAACCATTCTAGGGTTGGGGCCAAAAAGTGCCAAACCTGGTCCCACTTCTCTTTGTCTTACCTAAAAAAATAGTTGACTATGATTACTAGAGAGGATAACTCTTTGCTTAAAAAACTTTTTATTCATCATCCTGATCAACTTTACTGATACCTGCAGCACTGCCTACCATTTTAATATGGATCAAAGAAGGGTTTTCATGAATAACTAGCTTCATCTTGGCATCAAAACTCAGATATCTGACTTTCATCAATCTCTACACCCTATGTTTCAAAGCTGTGTAATCTTTCAGAGAATGACCCATAACATCAAAATGGTATTCATATTAGGCATCAAGGTTATACTATTTAGGAAAAAAGTGGTTTGCGAGGTTCAGCAGGGATAGGGGCAATGAGGTAGTTCCTTAGGAGCAGCGGGTATAACTCTGTGTGGGATATATGTATTGGATCAATAGGGGCTTTTCCTTTAGTGTTACTAGAGTTTTTTTATCCTATGATTGGTTTGCTTTACTGAGAAGGTGTTGGTGTAGTTGGTCTCGAGGTGAATTAAAAAACTCTGGCTTGAAGATTGGGCTGATAAAGTGGTAATTGGATAGCATGCTGAACAAGCGATTGTGAAATGTGAGGTGAGGGACGTGAATTCAAGTATGAAATTTTTGAAGGTTGTATAACACTTGGGGGCTTAATTCTAGGTGTTTGGAAAGGAGGTTGGAAGTAGTCATAAGAAGGATTTAAGTATGGGTTAGGACTTGAAATGGTTGGTGATGGTTGTTTGAAGCCAGGTGACTCCGTATTAGCAATCAAACTCTTGAGCTCAGTCATTTGAATGGCTAGTTCACCCATTCCTCTCTTGAGTTCGCTCAAACTTCGATCACTGTTCAAATTATCCAATGCCTTAATATGCTCTTAAAGAGTGCTAGAATTAAAAGAAGCCGATTGATCTTGACTTGATGGGATCGAAAGTGACAACGATCCTTAAGGAGGAACAAACTCAACTCAACAACTACTTTTAACTATTTCTATCAATTGAGCCATTTGTTGTTTCATTTTTCGAAGTTCGAGCCATAACTCCTCTTGATTTAACTTCAAAGCATTAATCCTTACTTCCAATTGATCCCTTATTTCTATCACTCTAGTTTCCACCAAGACAAACATTTTATTTTGGGACTTAGACTAAAAATTTTAGACTTTACCCTTATTGAATGAATATCACAAAAACAAAGACACACAAAGTATGTTTATGAATACATGAATATGAGAATGTCACGAAATGCATATATATTTATGACAATGGATTTTTATATGTATAAAGACCCAAATAAAAATTTTCGTCAACCATGAATGTGTATGCAAAAAATACAATGTTATGTTGTAAGAATGTGGGATATGAAATGCAATGTATGTTTCATACGACCCTATTATTCATGAATCTATATACATGAAATGCAATGACATATTTACGTAAATGATGAGATGTATTCCTTTGACTAATGCAGCATACTTGTATGGAATGCATGAACCTATCAAGTGTTTATTATATTTTTATATGAAATGTAATACTTGTGTTATGTCATCCTAATGAACTGACACTACCTTTAAACATGTAATGAGATGAAATGTGCGCACTACTTATTAAGACACGTATGGTAGGCATGTATCATTTATCAACAAGTGTATAACATGGGATGCATGCATTGTCCATTGATGTGGATGGGATGGAATGCTCATATTATCCTACCATGATGCGCATGGGATGGGATGCATGTATCATTTCATCATGATGCAAGAAATACGAAAGATGAAGTAAAATATAAAATTTTTTATTTTGAAAAGGAAAAATGAAATAAATAAGGCTTGAAAATTAGCTTTATTCGGCCAATAAACAAAGAATTCAAAAAAAATCTTTAATCTTTGAAAATGTTCTTTTACCTTTTTTTTCAATGATTGACCTAAAATAAATACCACATATTCAAATATAATACACATAATCAAAGAAAAAAATAATAAAATAAAATAAGACTTAAGAATTCAAAACAAACAAGTAAGAGAAATAACCATACGACAAAATAATATAACGTACAATGTCTTAATTTTTGGTAATTTTTTAAAAAGATGGCATGGCTCTATCCTAGGCAGGCTTCCTATGGCTCACGATATGCTGGGTTAGGATTTATATGTCTAAAGGTTCCCAGACTATTCCTCACATCATCGCCTATTATAGACTAGTAAGGTTCCCCGATCCTCGCCTATTATGGGTTATTAACGAAAAATGTTCAATCTGAGTGGAAGTATTTTGCTAGTAAATACGGAGGTTATCACCTCACGAAAGCGTAGCTACTTTACTTCCTCCTAAAAAGGATAGAGCCCGGGTATAGAGCTCATGCATGCGAGTGAATATGCAAAGTGTGTGCAAGGTAATGTATTAATCAAAATAACATGAATAAATCATAACCAAAAACAAAATCAAATTGAAGTAATAACTAACCCATAATTTATTTTATTTATTAACATGGATGTTTTCAAAAAATAAAATTAAAGAAATTAAATTAAATATCAAATAAAATCAATTAAATCCAACAATTATCGATAGCGCATAATTAAAATTTTGGCCTGTCTCTCAAACAAATCCCCAGTGGAGTCGCCAAGCTGTCGTAACGGTTTTGGGACCGTCAAACATAAAGAGAGTTTTAAAATCGAGAAAAATAAAAGGAAAGTTGCCACCAATCTTTGTTAGGGTGTGATTGGCCACCAAAAAGTTTATCTTTTTAATAAAACTATAAAAATAAGTTTAAAGTTTATCAAAAAGATAAATTTCAGTCTACGAAAAACTAGGTTAAGTTCGAGAGTCGATTACGTGAGGGGAAGGATTAGCACCCCTACAATGCCCATAAATTGGTGCCATTTAGTTACGCGCTATTTTCGATGTTGGATAAAAATGATTTTAATTTGAAATTTAACACTAATTCCCTTCATTTGGAAAAATAAAATTTTGCTAAAAATTTTATTTTAGAACTATTGAGAAAATCTTTAAGTTAAAGAATTATCTTAAAATTCTCCAACATCTAGGTAGAATTTAAAATAACTTTTTTTTGCTTAAGATTTAACACAATAATCCTTAAAATGAAATAACACTCTTTATAAAAAATTATTGGTGACTCTCCAATATCTAGGCAGAGCTTAGGTGCGACTGTTTATATTTAAGATCTCAATTTTATTATACTTTTTATTTATTAATCTTATTATTAATGCTAATTAAGAAATCGTGTGAAAAGACTTAACGAAATAAAATTTTCTAAATACCCCATCATCTAGGCGGGCATTCGGGAACAAATTGCTTCAAATGAAATTTTCACACGTGTCCTTAAGATTTTTAAGAGGTTTTGAGTAATGGCTTGAGTAGAGGTTTTGAAGGTTTGGTTTTAAGGTTTAGAGGCTTTTAAGGCTTGAATTTTAGGATATGAAAGGTTTAGGGTTTTGATTTTAGAGTTTGGAGATTTTAGGGTATGAGTTTTGTGGTTTGGGGTTTTGATTTAAGGTTTTGGATTTTAGGGATTTTGGATTTTGAGGTTTGGATTTTAGGGGTTTCGAATTTTTTGGGATTTGAATTTTGGGGTTTGGATTTTAGGAGTTTCGAAATTTAGGGGTTTGGATTTAGAGGATTTTAGATTTTAGGGGTTTCGAATTTTATGATTTTGGATTTTAAAGGGATTTTGGATTTTAAGGGTTTTAGAAACCTAGGATTTTGAAAATTAAGAATTAGTGTTTAAGGTTTCGTTTTTAAGAAAATATGAACATCTCTAAAAATCTCTAACATCTAGGTAAATTTTCGAAGCAAGTTCGATTTTAATGATTTTTTAAAATTAATTAAAATTTTCTTATGTTTCTTTTTATGAAAATTTATTAATAATAATTCCTCAACATCTAGGCGAAATTATTTTTTAAAAAAATATTTTTTTATTCCCTTCAACATCTAGGCAGGAAAAATAATAATAAAAATAAATATTTTTTTTGAACATTTTTAATATATATTTTTAATTGTTTTCATTTTTTTTATTATTAAAACAATGAGACATTTATTCTAACAAATTTAAAAATTTATCATGCAAGAATAAATAAAACAAACTCAAAATAACATAAACAATAACATAAATAAATTAAAAAAAAAATTTTTTACTTAAACCGGATCGGTCAACGGTCTGGGCAACGCTGGTATGGGCTGATCTGACAGGTTCGGTGATTCGATCAGTGGTTCGGATGATCTAGCGATTCAAATCGATTCACTGACGATTCGTCTAAATCGGTTCAAGGCTGGCTGAAGCGGGTCGTCGGGTCGGGTTGCACGGATCTCAGGTCAGATCCGGATCAACGCACGGATCCTCCTTGGCCTGAAACGGTGTCGTTTTGGCCCTATGCTCAAAACGACGTCGTTTTGCTTTTAATGTTTTCTACAAACGTCAATTTTTTTTAGCTCATTTCTGTTTCAGAGGGGGAAAAAAAGGGGGAGAGAGGGGCTTTGGGGAAAGGTCCGGTCGTCTTGCTGTCTGGCAGTCGAAGCACCGCGTCGGTCGCCGTCAGTGGCCGAAAACTTCAAAAGTGACTAGGAAGCTACTTTCGAAGCAATCTTTCTAGATCTAGTCTCCTCTTCATCTGAAATGGCCTTAATCGATATAGATCAAGGTTCAAAGTTTTCTATTCTTCTTTTTTTTCTTTTTTTTTTGTTTTGTTTTGTTGAAACAAGACTGACGTGGTTGTTTTTTTTTTGCTTTTGCAGGTAGCTTTGGCGTTGGGTTCCTCCCTGTGGGGAGGACTCTGTGTGTCTTTTTGTTTCTATTTTTCTGTTCGTATTTTTTTGGTTGGTATGAGTTCTATTGAAGTTGCTAAAGAGAAAGTTTGGCTTGGTGTTTAAGCTCGAAACAAGAGGGTGTTGAGGGTAGTATATCTGAAGGTTTTCCAGAGGGGTTTCGAGAGCTTTTAGGAAAGGAGTGGTGTTTTGAAAGGGGGTCCGAGATTTTAAAGAACTCCAAGGTAGCTGTAGGGTGGTTGTAGGTGGCTATAGGCTGGTGAGCGTAGATAGACAGGGGGCTGATCAGAGGGCTGTAAGGTGGTTGATCGGGGGCAGTAGCAGCGCCAATTACCCTACTTTTTGTTTTTTTATTTTTTTATTTTTTTTGTTTTTTTATTTTTTATATAATTAATAATTATTTTTTAAAAATATTATTAAATTAATATTATTATTATTATTAAAATTAAAACAGTAGACCCGAAGAAAATCGATGTTTATACAGAACAAACTTAATATGTTCCAAAACTTTTCCCAAACTTAACAAATTTGGAAGTGTTATATTTGATGCACTACCAGTTAGATGTTCTACATCCATTGGACATGTGGCAATTTGTAATTGGATAAAAAATTATCTCCTTCTACACATGCATCATCATAACTTGTTGAACAAAATGATAAGAACAATAAGAATGAAAGACATATAGGAAATGCATTAAAGAAATAAGTGGAAGAGCAACTCCTGACAACTACATTATAAGAGCTCTCCTCTTTGTTCATGGGCAAAACTAAAAGAGCATTTTATAAATGCTCCAACAAAACACTAAATATTAAACAAGAAAAGAAAGCATCTAAATGAAAATGGATAGACGACAAGACAGGTTCTTGATCACTTTCAACTTCTGTCAGCTTCATTTGTTCATGCCAGTTGCATCCTTCACAGCTTCTTTAGCTCCCTGTGCCTTGTCCATCATCTGCTGCCTAGTCTGCCAATTAATTAATATATAACAACAGATTTTAATTAATTCATGTTACTTTCAAAACCAAAAGGAAACAAAAATCGATGATCTTGGATTTAGTTTTTTCTAACCTCTTGCATTGATTCCTTTGCAGATTGGGCAGCATTGGCAGCCCTGTCCATCATGCTGCTACCCTTTTCCTGAAATAAACATAAGAAAATGCACCCTTATACCTGTAAGTAGATAAGTCTACTTGGATCCGCCCGAAGAGGGATGTACCAGAAAAGCTCACGAACCCTTTCCTGCCAAATAAAAAAAAAAAATTATAATTCAATGAAAAACTTACCTGAGCCTGGCCCTTGGCCTCACCAGCCTGGTAGCTTATGCTCTGAGAAGAGTTATCAGACATATTTGGTGCTTGTATTTGGAATCTAAAAGCTGTAAAATTAGAGATTAGAGAGGTAGGTACTGTTATGATGTGCTGCACATTAATTGTGAAGATATGCTTCCAATTTATAGTTTGGAAAACCATTTAATTTATTGACATGTATAGAGGAAGGCAATTTCAGAGGAGATCTCTCGGCCTTTTGACCAGGCACTTTGAATCCAAATGCTGTTTTGGTGGTTGAGACCTTTGACACATTCTTGCCATTGGTGCTCATGAATTAGGGCTGATGACACTCACTATGGTTTTTCAAAAACAGCTTTTTGTTAATCAGCATTATTTCTTTTTTAGTTATCAAACCAAATAGACATAAGGCTTTGTTTCGTAGAATCGATAAAAAAAATATAAAAATAAAAGGCTAGAATGAGTGAAAAATGAAAAGATAAAAAATATAGTAAACTTGGTTGAAAAGATGAGAAAAAAAATGAAAAGAAAATTACTTTTTCTTTAATATATTTATCCATTTAATACATTATTTTCACTTTCAAGAAAATACAATATATTAATTATATAATTTTCTTGCAAATATCATCTTAATAAGGTCAATAGGTATTGATTAACATTTTCATTACTAATATGATTTATATTACATATTTTTTTAAAAAAATAATATAGAGTTATATTAATTTATATTATTGTTATGTGGCAAATTTTTCATATTAAATAATTTTAATTAATATCATTTAAGATATATTTGATACATAAAATTATGATATGATAGAATAAGATGATATTATGAATAGGATTAGAATAAATAATATTATCTTATCTTATATTTCATGTGCATTAATATTATGATAAAATAATTTATTTATTGATCAAAATTATTTTTTCTCAAAGTTTATACAATTTAAATTATTGATTTAATTTTTAAATGTATAAAAAAACATGTAAGTTCAATCTCATGAATTAAAAAATATGTAAAGTCATATTTGATACATAAGATGATAGATAGGATAGAATGATAATCATTTTATATTATATTTAGTTTGTATCTAAAAAAAATAAAATGATAATCATCTTATATAATATTTTATATAATTATTACTCCTATTGTATTACTAACTATATATAATTTCAATATTATTTAAATGATATTATATTTTGCAATATGATTAAATTGTAATAAATAGTATTACAATTAAATAGTACTAAATAAAAGCATTTAACATTATGCAAACAATACTTAATCAAAATAATATTATCTAATACACTGAAAAATCAGCTGCAATGCATGTATTTGTGTTCAATGATTCCAAATATATATAGTATAATTCTCACCTTTTCTATTTATTTTTCATAATTTGTATGGGTTAGCAACTCGTATTATACCATTTGTTTTTTTTTCTTTTATATTTTTTTATTTTAATTTTTTAATTAGATAAATTTTATAACAAAATAAGACAATTGATAAAGATAGTAAAATAATTAGTATCTGATGAATTTCAATCTATCTCGATTTGATATGAATATTTTTGTAAAAAAATCGATATCAAATCGAGTCAAATTAGGTTTTTAGAAAAGTAAAGAGAGGTAAAACGTTAATTTACGGTATTTTGTTTTGAGTTATCTCATAGTATATATGTAAATGTATATATTTTATTATTAATTTAATTTTATGTTTATATTTATATACATGTATTATATTAAAAAAATTATTATTATTAGATTTTTGTTTTTGTTTTTGTTTTTCTATTGTTTTTGTTTTTATATTTTTTTAGATAAATTTAGTGAGAAAAAAAAGCCAATTGAGATATTCACGTGTCACCTTTATTTAGTTTTTTAATTAAATAAATTTTATAAAAATAATATAAAATTATTTTGAATTCAGCGCTGTTGGATTTTATTGGGGTTGGGCTGAGCCCACCCAAATAATTTAACTCACTTTGTTATTTTAATTTTCATCAGAGTATAATTTTCTTTTGCTTGTTGATATTGGCATCAATACATAAAATTTTTTGTCAAACAATATGCGTGTGCAAATGCATGTGTAAGTGTGTGTAAAAATAAAAAAAGTTAAATATTTAAATTAAATTCATATATATATATAAATATATATATATATATATACACGTATATTGTACACTGTCTGCTTTCCTCTCGAGTAAGTTTACTTTTAAGTTTTCTTGAATTTTTTACCTATATTTTAAATAATAAAAATATTAGTCCGTAATTTATCATATGAACAACACGTTATGGTACTTGATAGTTCATACATACAATCTAACTTGTAAGCATGTAAAATTACAGAGAGAATTACAAACTTTAAAAATAAAAACATGGGATTTTATTTTATTTTGGTTTTATCATATTTTTGAGATAGCATGAAGGAAAAAGACCCAAAGCTGTGTATTTATTTTTCAGCAGTCATAAACATCCCATAATTACGCTGAAAGTTGATCCATCGGTACTCAAATGGAACTGCTGAAACCTTTATTGTAAGCATATTCTACAAGGGAATCGAGCTCATCATTGGTGCAGTCGATCAAATTGTCCTTATTTTTATCAGCAACGTCCATGGCCTCTTCAACTTGCTTGTTTGGCATTAGTGCACCTAGATGTTCAAAAGCATCCTTGAGCTGGTTCCTGTTGAGGCTGCCTTGCTTCGAGTAAGCTCGAAAAACTTGTTCCAATTTGTTTTTCTGATCCTTGTTATCCTTTGTGGCTTGCATTGGGGTTTTTGAGGTTTATGACAGAGTGATAATAGAGAGCAGGCTTGCCTAGCTTGGTTGGTTTGTTTTTCTTTTGCAACGCAATTTGTTTATATAGACCCAAAACTCGAATACGATTCTGTTGAAGTGTAGGGGAATAAAACATTTTTTGGTGGTGGCTTTTAAAAATTGATTTCAATCAATAAATTTTTATAATGAATACTTCAAATATATATATATATATATATATATATGTATTCGAAGAGGATTGGTACGAATAAAAATATTAATGTTAATTTCTTCTTTTCTTCTGGCTTCAAATTAACCACAGATTGGAAAATGCTAAATAGCAGCCTCCACTATCTTGTGTCCATTTTCTATTGTTTCATTTGTTTTAGCCCTCAATTTGCAGTTTTTAGTTGCTTTTTTTTCTCTTTTTTTTTTCTGGTTGCCCGATTAAATGATGCATTTTGGTCCATTTGAGAATTTGGCAGATCTCGTGAGTTGTAGGAAGTACTTTGCTTGTAAATTGTGATAATTATTGTGTATGAATGTTAAGTTATCCAAAAATAAATAAATTTAGTATTAGGACTTTCTTTCTTTAATTGTTTGCTATAAGTGATTCTGGAGCAAACTACTGTTAACTAATTATTTGCATTGTACCGCTTCCAGGAATGGTGGCTTTAGTGGGTTAAAACTATGTACATGTTTCTCTCTCTGCTGTTCTTAATCTGGGTAGGATAGAACTAAGTTTGGTCTCTTTCAATTCCTTTGCACCTTTTTCCCTTGTACTGTAATATTTTCTCAACCTCCCTTTTGCAACGGGAAAGCTGTAGTGAAGATTAAGTGCTGAAGTTAGTAGCTGTGAGTTATAGTTTGAATTGTGCTACAATAAAGTCTTAACTGTCTGAAATCTAAAGATTTGTATTTACTTCATTTTGTCTTTTTACTTGATAATTTCTAGGAGATTATAGCAGGGGAAAAAACCACTAGATTTTCTGCATCATATTGTTAAAAATGAAGAACTCAAAACCTTTGCCTAAACAAAGCTATCTAGATTGATACAGGTGTTGGTTAATATTTGTTATCTCTACTAAAAAGAATTTGTTACCATACTGTATAACTTCTTGTTGTGCGTTTGGAACTTCTTTTGTTAATGTTCCAGAAAAGTGAGACGTCTAAAGATACAGTTTGTTCAATTTTAATTTTGCCATGGCTTACTTATAGAATATGCTGATCATTTTAATTATGCAAAATACTGTTTCAGGATGTGCACGGGACATCTAGAATTGGGGATGAACAATTTGTGGACTGTGATCTGAAAATTGTGAGTGGTTTTTGTCCCAGGTTTTACTTATCTATATGCGTGAGCTTTGAAGAGCCTGCTTGTTGGCATGAAAGAAACAAGGGTTAGCCATATGTTTTACTAGAGTAGCAATTTTTACTCTAATAGCTTGTATCGCCTTAACTTTTCTCTTCAGTTTATTGCTAAACTTTGCTATCTGGATTTTATTAACTGCTAACTGATTGTTTGTAATATTCATTCTTTTTTCAAACATAGAAGGTTTTAAAGAATGAAGCCAATAGCTCTAGAGGCATTTCAGGGTCCCAGCATTCTATCCAGTAAGCCAAGCTGATGTTTGTTACTTCTGGATTTGAGGTATTGTACTCTAATGTGGCCTTAAATGCCTAACTTATTACTGTACATGGAATGCAGGACTGTGGATAAAGCCATTTCAGATTTGGAGATGAGATTAGTGGCTGCTAGGGCAGAATGCGAGACAATTTTGAAAGTCCTGATGATATCTGAGGACTTGAAGAATGTTGAATCAACTTTAAAAAGAAAATATTTTATGGCTATAGGAATCAATACTGCTTTTGGTAGTCGTAAGCAGAGAGATACAGTGCGTGCAACTTGGATGCCTCAAGGTGAATTAACTGTTTTCATGGAATTATTTAGTTTAATGGTTCTTTTTTTTTCCTCTGATCTTCCTCTTGATATATGATAAATGGAATCTTACTATAAATGTCCCAGCCAAGAAGTGAAAAAAATTGGTGGAAGAGAAAGGTGTCATCATACACTTCGTTATAGGTTGCAGGTAATTTCCTCCTTTTCTGCCCATACTGTCTAATCCTTCTAAAACACTTTGCTATTTGCTATACTTTCTCCAGCAACTGCATGTAAAAGCTTCTTGCTTAATGTTGCCAACTAACTTGAGTCTGATTGTTTTATCTTCACAAAAATTGCAAGTTCCAATGATTCTTTAGTGAAGAACTCTCATGTGTTGGTTAACTGTTTGAGCGTAAAGTAAGAAGTAGAAAACTGAATTATTTGGTTGGCCTTTTCTGCAGTTCAACATCAGGTGGAATTCTTGATAAAGCCATTGAAGCCCAGGAAAGGGTGCATGGAGATTTTCTGAGATTGGTAATACTTCTGTTCTGTCCCATTCTTTCTGTTGTTATTAGTGGTTACTTTTATCCAGTAATCTTAATGTATTTGTAAGTGTGAATAGACCATAGAAAAATATTTAACGGGCCTTGTTCATAATAAAAGCAGCAATACATTGAGGGCTACCTGGAGTAGTCAGCCAAGACAAAAACTTATTTTGCCACTGCTGTTTCCTTGTGGGATGTGGAATTTTATGTCAAAGTTGATGATGATGTTCATGTAAATCTAGGTAAACAAAACTTTGTTCTTTCATTTTGCATGTGTAGAAATCTTTGTACATAACGTAATTCCTTTGTGAATATGCCTTAATTTCCTTTTTAGAATGAGATGAATTTATTATCCGAGTTTTATTAGGAATATGATGATGATAATAGTTTTAAAAGAACTAAAAGCCTTTTGCTTTTATCTGTTCATGAGAAAACTGAAAGTAATCATGTTAATATAAAAATGCTCAGAAAGTGAAGTTGAAAGAAGGAAATGTGGCTTCGAAGATGAATATGGGATAAAAATGTGGCAACTGGCAAGTGTACATTAACTACCTGGAACAGAAATAATGACTAATGTCATCAACTTGCTAAATTCCTGTAAACACTGTTGGTTGGTGCCATAAGGGAAATGCATTTACAATGTTTTAGTGATTCAGTGTCACTGGATTTAGTTGATAAACATTTTAGTTATCGCCTTTCAATTTAAAGGCAAGAGCTTGCATGCTGTCTGGAAGGTTAAGACAATTTTTTTCAATCAAAGTTATTAGATCTATGATAAATTGGTTAGCTACTACCTTGAATAAAATTAATTCACTCCTTATTGAGTTTATATGCTTTAAATACACTGCAGCAACACTTGGCATGACTTTAGCTGGACAAAGAAAGAAACCTAGAGTTTATATCAGCTGCATGAAGTCTGGTAGTCTGGTCCTGTTCTTGCTCGAAAGTAAGCAGAGTGCTGTGCTTACTAAATTAGCTTATATTAAGATATTGGCAATATTTGGTTATTCTTATTTATATGCTCTTTATTTAATAGGAAAGTGAAATAACATGAATCTGAGTACTGGAAATTTGGTGAAGTTGGAAACAAATATTTTCGACATGCTGCAGGGCAGCTGTATGCTATAGCGAAGGAATAGGCCACTTACATATCAATAAATCAGTGAGTTCATACTTTTCTTTTCTCTTTGGTTTGATTTCAACCCTGTTATATTTGATATGTTGATGTGTGCACTTCAACTAAGAGGAAGCTAGTCTATCCCATTACTGAACTAGCAACTAAAACAAAGAAGCTTTAGTTCCAGTTGCATGTGTCAAGCTGTAGAATCATGGGCTTCCACATGTTCAATTCCAAAGTTCTAATCTCAGATGCTTCAAGAAGTGTCGAAACTTTGTTATTGCCTCTAGTGATAATAATTATGCTCTATCTCAGGAATGTACTGCATAAATATGCTAATGAAGATGTTTCATTGGGATCTTGGTTTATCAGTTTAGATGTGGAGCATGTGGATGATAGGCTTAAGCTTCATTGGGATCTTGGTTTATTGGTTTAGATGTGGAGCATGTGGATGATAGGCTTAAGCAAGTTGTAAAAAAATTTCATTAAGATTAATTTGGGCAAGTACAGAATCAGGCTTAAGCAAGTTGTAATGGAACAATTCTGCTTTCAGGTAAACACTATATTTCCTGGCTATTGTTTTCTTTTCCTTTCTATTTTCTTTTAAAAAAAAAAATTATTTATTTGAAATTTTCAGTCATTTCATTGTCTAGAAAGTACAAAAATTTTTACTTATATGTTTTGAATGGAAATAATGAAGGATTAACTTGGATCAGTAAATTTAGTAAAAGGAACTTCAAATCAGGGTAACATGGTAATGTTACTATCATGAGCAAGCTGCCTTTTTCTATGAAAAAAAAAAAAAAAAAAGAACGAATAAGAAATCACTTTAAACTTATAACCTGTCAGTTGAATGAATGAACTGATAACCGAGCATGCTAGGCTGATATCTGTGGTATGGTTATGAATTATCAAAACTATATTCGGCCCTGACCAAGTTTGTTTGGTTGGTTTCTTGTTGGATCAGAACTGATGGTTCATCTATTCCTAAAAGGCTAAGTATGTACTGCTTGAGTTTTTCTTGGATTGTCAATATCAACTTTTTTTATGAAGTATATTTTACAGGTCTTTGGTCCTCCTTTCTTCTGTCTTTGTAGTTTGCTTCAGAAAAGCGGCTTTTCTCTTTGGTCCTTTAATTTTCAAGTAAGTCTTCATGATGCAGGTAATGTTGTATCTTAAATTGATGGATCAGTAGGTTGAGTGGATTATGTTGTTTTTGTACCAGGTTCCTGAGTCAACACACTATAGTATGGTATTCTATTTTGTGACAAGGGAATTAGTACCCGGATCCCATTTGCATCGGTTTGTTGATGATGATGATGAATTCCGCAATAGAGGCTGAAGCGTATTCCATCAGTGCCAAAGGTGTCTATCTTTCTTTGCTGTGTTTTGTTTAATGCTTAAATCAGGACATTTGAGACAGTTGGAAGCACTCTTCATTGTAATTGTGCCTCCATAATTCTTGTCATCTGTTGTTTATTAGTCTACCAAGTCCATATCACACACTTGATGTCATGGTACTAGAGAAGAGCCATGAATCCCACATTAATTGTGTACTAGAGTTGATTTTGGGATATAAGGGTTCACACCCCTTCATCTTGTTAGGTGCCTTTTATGGAATAAAACCGTGAGCAGCAAATCAAAGCGGACAATACCTCACGAATTAGTGTAGACCCTGACATTTGATATCAAAGCTGACTCTTGGGGTACTAGCAATATGTCATCGAGGACGGTGGTGTGTATTAGAGTTTGTGAGACAAAACTAGGTAAATGAAATCTGTAGCTGAAAAATTGTCCATTTATCAATGATTACTCTTTTTGAACTGACAAATATTCGGAAAAGCTCCTGTGTTTTAGGGACAATAAATTAATGCTGTAAATCTTATTGATTATCTGTACAGCCCTCTTGAATTTGGGCAACATGCTATCTAGACTCTCATTAGCAATTGCTGAACAGGATAGTGGAAATTCTGCTCGAGCATTTTAAGGATTGGTTTTCATTATACTACAAGAAAATGTAGCGTTAGTTTCACATATTAGATTCTCTGCAGGTTCACAGTTATGTTCTCGAAAATTTTCTCAAATCCTTTTGTTTGAGGCATGTGATGGTCAAAAAGAGTATAAGGGTATGTCAAGTCAATCTGATATGTTCAGTGCCACATTAATACGACATTATTTTTATTGTCTCCCAATGATCTCTCATAATTTATATATAAATATGGAGGTCCAAGCATCATTAAGGTAAGTTGATTCTATTCCATTTCTCTTTTTTACCCTTTTTTTTATCTGAATTTTTTTAACTTGCGTCAAAGTGCAATAGCAGAAAACACATTCTGCTTTTACCTCTAACCGCTCTTTTCTTCTCTTTTGCCTTTCCAAGAACACCCCGAGGTAGGGGCTCGGCACCAACACCTTTGATTTCCTTTTATGTACCCAAGCTTGAATATATGCATTTTAAGGCATAAAAAGGTGAATTGGTCATATTACATTGGATTTTGCTGTTTTAAAGTTAAGACCGTTCCCAACCCAGCCACAGTGAATTTGCCTTTGATATGATCCTTTAAAGCATGTATAAGAAATCTGTCAGCCATGTTTCTACCATAGCTGCCTCAAATTACAGTTTTGCATATATTGTATTATGAAGTAGACCATTTCTTATACAGGTTCCTTTTATCTGCAAAAATTATCCTGCCAATACTTTGATTCAAGTAACGATCCTTATGATTGATATGGGTTTACTTGTTCATTTCCCTCCATAGGTTCTACTGTTGATAATGGAGATTTGGGGCTTGTCATTGGTGTAATTACGACATTGTGGTTGACATGGCTTTCCTTGTACAAGTAAACGTCAGTCTTCCCAAACTCGTTATCTGGGAAAATTACTTGCCTTGTTTCTATTTATATTTTAATTTTTTTTTACCTATTTTGTAACTATTTTTATTATTGTATATTGAAAGTACTTGTTTATTTAATTTACGTGTATCATCAAATGTTTGTACAAAATTTGTAACATATATGTATTTTTTGTATTTTTATTTAATAAAATTCATAAATAATTTTGTAAAATATTTTATATTTTTTTATAAATAAAATGGAGCATTTTGTTTATTTATTTATTTTATTTATATATATTTAATATTTATATAATTATTTAAAAATAAATTAAAAAATTAAAATAAAATGAAAAAAATTATAAATAAAATATATTAAAATAATTAAAAAATAAATATTACTGATGAAAAACGTTATTTAGTGATTATTTATGAATCAATTATCTATAAATTATCAAAAAATTTATCAACAAATTACTGATCAAATTTCTGACAACAATTGTCGATAGATTTTTTATATCATTGATGAAATAATATTATTAAATTTTTTTATAATCGATGAAAAATTATATCAATAAATTTCATCAATGAAAATGATGCTAATATAAATAAAAAATTCCTTCTATAAAAGTGAAGTATCTAGTAATGCGTGCTAATGCTAACTTTTAGGAAGGTCTCAATATATCGTCTACTCAATTAATTCATAGTCAAAACAAAAGATAATAAACACAATGAAAAGTATTATAACACATAGCACAATTTATTCTCCAGTTCCATCTGGCATTGGCACTTAATAGCCCAAATACAGGAGCATAAAAGAAACTTAAAAGCATGGCTATATATATTATATGCCTCTTCTCACCACATAACCCCACAACATTTATTCAAGAAAAACAACAGAAACAAATATAAAAACTAAACATAATTTCAGTTGCACATCCTCCTCCTTCTCCTCCTTACTTTCAACAATTGAATGTTGCACTCAGATTCACCTTCTAATGTCAAGTATCCAAAGCTATAGAGCACTCAAATGGTATGGCACAGGCCAAAACCTTTCAACTTGCTCATCCTTCTCATCCTCACTCCAGCAGCATTTTAGAATCGACCTAGGAGACACACACACATCAGCACCAACAAAGCTGTAGTAAATGACTGAACCGCCATTCCCAAGCAGTTCAAAGCTCCTTTCTTCACAACAGTATCCACTCACATGAAGTGGGATCCTTTGCCCTAGGTCATCTCCATTTATGTCAGAATGTAAACATACAGAGAACTCAGTCGGCTTGAAACAACTCAAAACCCTCTCAATCAGTTGATTCAAATTCACAGTTTCAAAATCATAACCAGCTGCCTCAAAACTTGCATAACTGAAACCATCTTCTGGAGTGACATGAATTGTTGAAATTGCATCCTTTTCAATTGAATTCATGGAGTAACCACAAGGGTCAAACTGAAAATCACAAATCTGGGACTTTGGAAGAATCTTCCTAATACCTGAATGCTCGGTCATCAAAGCTGCCGAACTTGCATGTGTTTTGTAGAAGACAGATGCCTTCTTCCTATCCAAACCAGTCATGCACATTTCTAAAGTATACACTGGATGTGAATGATGACTCATTGGTACAGAAGCTGAATACACATACCATTTCTTTGTTTTATCAGAACCACCCATAATATAAGCCTTTCTACGAGAACCAAGCTTAAGAAAATAGCGATCAAGGATCGCCACTTCCTCAGAGAAGTTATGATATGGAAATGGTTGAGCCCCAGGAAATATGAAGCTCCCACGAGTGTACCTCACAGACCGTACAGAAAGTGAAATGTTGTTGGCCAACTTCAGAATGGCAGGTATTGAAAGGAGCAATTTTGTAGTCCCACAAGTTTTGATGATGATTTTGTAAGGATACACAAAAAGGCTCGATTCAGAAAGAACATAAGAATCGACATGATTGTTTGACAGTGAAGAAACAATTGTGCATTCAGCCGGTTTGAGGATTTCATCCAATTGTAATTTGGATAAGGAGCGTAGGCCCATCCTTTGAGGATCAATAAAGAAACCAGGGTCAAAAAATGACATCTCAAGTCTTTTTTCATAGCCTTCAAATCCAATTGCAGAGACAGGGAAGGCCATCTTGGTTTAAAAGAAACAAATGCTGTTGAAAGAGGGAAGAACGAGAGAAAAAGGAAGTATGTAAACAAACTAGATATAATTGCAGTGTGATTGAGGCTTTGGGGGCTACGTTGGAACTTAACAAAACTCAGGATGGTTTTCGGACACACTGCACAAAAAAAAGTATCAGAAAATGTCAATTAAAAGATTCTATCAGTATTTATATGATGAAATATTAACCAAGAAAATTTCAAGAACAAAAACTCACATTGGAGTAAGCAGCAGATCTGAATTTCTTGATTCCACCGTGAGGTCGAACGTCTTCAATGCTGTAACCGAAAGGAGCTTCGTAGTACAATGATTTACTACTACTACTAGACTTCTTTTTCCCACCCTTGGACTCCATTAGATCATTCAGTCTTTCCTGATAGAACCACCCAAATAAAAATTAAGCACTACAACAACGTCAAATAATTAAGATGTAACCAAATATAAATTAACCAAATGATGCATCAATCATTTAAGATACTCTGAAAAATGCAAATAATTCAGATGCACCAACCAACGGTCCACAAGGCAGTGAAACAAGCAAAGAAATAATAATTGATATTATTCCTCTTTTTATTGGCAATTCTCAAAAATAGAAAGAAAAAGACATAGACATCAGCTCAATTTCCAAACCTTTACAACAATAATAATTGTGCATTTCCAAACACTGTCATTTTCATTGAACAAGATAACTAACACAATAATACTCCTAGTAGATTGTTTAATCTGTTGTTTACATTAAATACACGGACAAAACTCCAATGCTTTTGGTCATACAAGTGCAGAACTAATCCAAACTTCTCCATCTCATTTTAAACTACAAAGTCAATTGAATGGCATCATGATTGCAAAGCTCACTCCTTGCAAAGTTGAGAAGTTTTAGTCTCTCTCACAGGTCTGTTTGAAAGCATTATCTACTTCATGATTTTAGGACTCCTTCATTAATTTGTACTAGTACGTGTGTGTGCACGCATGTATGATTTCATAATTTCAAATCACGAAAATTAAATGAAACTACCAATTTCTCTTTTCTTTTTCTCTTAATTTCCTGTTTCATGATATTGCTGATAACAAGTATATATTCAGTATTAACTAGGGGTGTAAATGATACATCAATGCTAGCAAGCTAATCAGGTTTGGCTGGATCACTGTTGAGTCGTGCTCGAGCTTGAGCAACTCGACTTGTCATGCGAACCAAGTTTAAGTATCACAAACCTAATCAAGCGTTTAAATTTTAATATATTTTTTATTTTAATTAAAAAATTAATATTTTACCCTTATATATCAATTCAAGCTCGAACTCGAGTTCAAACATATAATCAAGCTTGAAATTGAGCATAAAAATCGAGTTCATTTTTATCAAACGAGCCTAATCAAACGAACTCGAGTAGCTCGATTTTTATTTCGAGTCAAGCCTGAACTTGAAATTTAAAACTTGATCAAGCTTTAGTTGAGTTTCAAGCAGCAAAGTTCAAGTCGAGCTTGAACATCTTACCGTATCAACTCAGATTAGATCGATTACAACCCTAGTATTAACAAGCTTTAGAAATGACTTTCTCGAACGCCTGTATATATAGATGAATTATAATACATATATATATATATATATGTCTTCTGAGTAATTTTTATTATTCAAGGAATTTTCAAACTTTTATTGTAAAAAAGTCCAGGCTCTTCCTTTCATTAAAACAATAGATAAACAAATCTTATCAACAACGAATAATCAATCAAAAAATTAAAAGAAAAATTAACACAAGGAAAAGAATACAAAATTAAAGGCTTAAAAGAACATAGCAATCTCAATTGACAAATAAATAAATAAATATATAAGTAACAATGAAGAAAAGTTAATACTCACGATGAAAAAAAAAAATCTTGAAACGATTGACTCTCCAAGAAAAAACCCTTTTGTCTGAACCTTTCGATCGAAACCTGAAACTCAGACACAAAAAAAAAAAAAAAAATCAAAATCAAAATCAATTAATCTACCAAAACAAATACAGAAAAAAAAAAAACTGACAAATAAAAACCAAAAAATTTAAACAAGAATTCTCATTAAACTACCAATTCAAAAACTATGGGAAATTTTTAAGAAAACCAAAAAGAATCTAAGACAAACCAACTAAGAATCAAAGGGGCTTTCTTTTTTCTTTTCTTTTCTTTTTTTGAGGTTTGCGGGGAGGTCGTGGGAGACAATTTATAGTGGTTTTTTGGGAAGTTTTAGATATTTACCCGTAAGTCTTACAGATAATTACGGTCCTACCCTTCATTTTGGTACATGAATAATTTCCTCGAAGGACCGTTTGCCATTTGGTTGGTTTAGAATGCTCTTTTCTTTTTTCTTCGTTTCCATAAAAATATTTACCATTATTATCCTAAATAAGTTCTAAAATTATACTTTTTAGAAGGTATTTGATTGGAAAAATTAAATTCTTTCCAATAAAATTATTCTCTTTTTAACCATTTTATTTGATTAAATAATTACACATGGGCAATCACATAAGCTAGTTATGTGCATAGATTATTAGCCTCAAGCCCAATTTCATTTTGTCCATAAATAAATAATATATATTTTAATTTTAATTTTAATGTAACATAAAATAACATTTTGTTATTTTAATAATAACATATTACTTCCTCCATCACATATCTTTAGCCTACGTTGATTTTTACGAAATTTAATACAAAATTTTTTATTTTAGTGTATATAATACATTTTAATTTAGTTTATAAATTTGATGTTCTATAATTTTTAATAACAAAAAGTAAAAAAATCATAAAAAATAAGAAATAAGAACATAAGTTTAAAACAGGATATTTTAAATAAATCCCCAATAATACTTTTAATACTTCATTTTTATTCGCTATATCTCACACATTAAATTCAATTTTTCATAAACATCCTCACATCCTGTATTTTTTCAGTTCGCTCTTAACTCAAATCTTAAATTTAAGAATCAACCTAAAATTTAACTTAAATTCGAGGGAAATCAAATTATAAAACTTTTAATTAAAGGCAGTTCATTTGTTTTTTATTTTGATCTTTTAATTTCAAAAAAATTGGATGAAATTAGTATCATAATTCATAACTTCCGAAAATATATTTTTAAAAGCTCTTCTAAATTGTTGGAAATCATTTTGAAAAATTAAAAGAACTTTTGAAAATGTATTAACTTTTAAAAGTTTCAAAGATATATATTTTGAAGCTTTTAAAAGTTTTCGAAAATATATATTCAGATTCCTTTAAATTTTTTTAAGAATGGATCTCCATAAATTTTTAAAATTTTTTTAAAAATACATTTATGAAAACCCTTAAAATTTTTTGGAACCTTTTATCCGAAAACTTAGAAATCTCACAATAAATTTCATATTAAATACCAATAAATCTCACAATAAATTTCATATTAAATATCAATATATTTACCTTATTTTTTTATTACATATATTTTTTATTATGTTCACATGCGAAATTTTGATCCTAAGTTTCTTGTCTAAACCCCACAAATCAGAGCTTTTAATTACAACCACAAAATTAATATCTTTTCAACCTATCTTGTCTAAAAAAATTAATGCTTTTCTACTATAAAATACTTACAAATAATTTGAATTATCAAATCCTACATCTACATAAACTAACAATAAAAACATAATCTTTATGCCTCCAAAGTTAACTTCAAAAATATAATCTTACCCTTTTAATAGTAAATGAAGAATTACAATCATATTTAGTATTAAAATTTTATAGTGATTCATTACACTCTATTAGCATAGTTCTTAGATTGTTTATATTACAAAAAATTAAAAAAATTATTATCGATATGATTTTTGAAATTTATGTCCATTAAATTCTAAAAGTTTTCAAATACGCATTTTTAAAACTTTATACTTTTTTTTCGAAAATGCATTTATGATATATTGTATAAATTTTCAAAAATATATATCCAATAATTTTTAATTATTTTCATAAATAAATTTTTGAAAATAAAATTTCAAAAATTACTTAATAATATTGGATATGTATATCTAGTAACATAAAAAATTTTAAAAAATTCATTTATGAAAATATAAAAAGATTTTCGACAATTCATATCCGGTTACTCATAGAGATTTTTAAAAATGAAATTTTGGATACTACATTTATATTCCGAAAAAGTGTTTTCAAAATATACAAATTTAGGATTAAAATCAGTTTACCTAATTGTTTAATCTAAAATTTTTAATGCTACATTTGGTTTTCTCAAATTCACCTTCTATTTTAACATTATATGGGATACTACAAATTTTAAGTTGAGTTTTGGGTTTGGCAAGGACGGATGCAAGTAAAAAGAAAGAAAAAAAAAAAGACAAGACAAGATGATAAAGAAGGTTGTAGGGACGAGAAAAAGATAATTTAATAATGGATATTTAAATAATTTAATTTAAAGTTATATTTATAATATAATTATTGACATGTACAAAATAAAATTTAGGTTGTTAACAGAACCGAAACATCAAAAGGTCAGTTGAGTTTCCTTTAGAAAACAATAATAAATGAAAAAAGAAAAATAAAAAGGGGGACAGGTTCCCTCCATTAGACAGAAAAAGTAGGAGGCGAAATGGTGAGGTTCAAGGGATTGGGATTTGGATTTGCAAGTGGGAGGATTTTGTGGCAGGGACAGGGAGTCGTGATAAGAATTAAGATCTACGCAATGACAAGGGAGATCTGACCTGGTTGTCCTTGTCTTTATCTGTTGCTTTTTTGTCCTTTATGCAAATTTTTAGGACCCACGGCATCTGCCTATCCTTCAATTATTTCTCGCCCTCGCTTTCTTTTCGTCTTCCAAAATTAGTAACCGTTACGATCACCTTTTTTTATTTTTTATTTTTTAACTTTTAGGATCACTTGAACTTGTTAATTTATGAATATTGTGTTTGTATTAGGGTAATAATTTATTGAATCGAATTTAATTTAATTTTTTAAATATTATATAATATTATAAAATTTTAAAATTTAAATTAATTTTTAATTTTATTTAATTTAAATAGAATAAAATTTTATTAATTTGATTCGTTTTGATTTATTGATTTTTAAATTTTTAAATTTGATTTTTATATATTATTTTAATATATTTAAATAAATTTTGATATAAAATTGTTATTTTTAGTTTATAAAAATTTAAAAAAATATAAAAATTAATAAAAATATATAATTTAATTTGACTTAATTTTTTTAATTTTTTTATCTTTTAATTCGAAATTTAATCTAAATTTATTATATATATTTAATATTCAAATTTAATATAAACTAAAAAAAATCTATTTAAATCGAATTAAATATTATAATTTTAAATCGATTTTTAATTCTTTCTATTGTCTTTCTTACTCCTAGTTTGTATTGTATTAAATAAATATAAAATATAAAATATTATTATCTTAAATTTTTATTAATATATTAAATATAAAAATATATATTTTTTATTAAATTTATATATTATTTTTATTAAAATTTTAAATTATATTATTTTAATATTTTTTATATTTTTTTCAAAGCATCTCTACCCCCCGCCCCCAAAAAAAAAAAGTAAACTCAGGCCGAAAGGAAAGAACACAAATAAGCAGTTGGCCAAAGAAAAACCACACTGATATACAAATTAAATAAAAAAAAAATGTTGATAAACGTGGCCAAAAGAACAACACTAATAAACAAATTTTCATTCACAGCCAATCGAAAGAGACGAGAGATCTAAACGTCATCGATAAATAAATTAAACAAAAATAACATTGATTCAGTTACAATCAAGAGAGATGAGAGATCAAACACACTTTGTTAAAAAATGAAAAACAGGCCAAATAGATGTGAGTAGGATGAGGAATGAATAATGGTAAAAAAACTCTTTTAGTTTTGTATTATACAGGTTATTGCATACCAGTAATATTATAATTACTTTAAAAGCTTTTTCCTTTAAGAATTTCTTTTATTAAAAAATAAATTTTATTTTATAATTATTTTTATATTTTTTAAAAATTATAACACGTGATATAATAAAAAAATATAAATTATTTTATAATAAATAAATCTCGACAACTATATCTTTATTGAAAAAGATCATAAATCAAGTCAGATTGAATTCAAATTGGACACGTATTTAGTATTAATAGTTTATATGATAATTCAGATCCGAATCAATCGAATATTTTGAATCTCAAAATATTTTTAAACCCGACTCAAATTAAAAAAATAAATCCCAAAATCTATCAATTAAATCTAATTTATATAATAAAAATTAAAATAAAATTTTAAAAATAAAATATAAAAATATAAATTTACATATATATATACTTATATAATTATAATATTTTAATTACATATATTTAATTTAGATTAAGCCAAATTAAACTTGAATTTTAATTCTTTTGTCCACAACTCGACTCAAAATTTAAATAAATCTAAAATTTGTCCCCAAATCTATTTAATGAACTTCAATTTTGTACTCAAACCCCTTTAAAATTTAGGTGGACCTTTATATCTAGATGAATAAACCGACCCTTAAAACAATTCTAATCATCATCTTCTCTTAATGGTATTAGCTCCAAATACTAGATTATAATAAAAAATTATAATTCAATTATCCCATGACACATTTTATAAATACAAGTAAAGAACATTTTTTAAGTATAAGGGCCAAAAAAGTGATATTAACACTTTATTATGTTTCCTTTGAATGGAGACATACAAATTTCATTTATCCAAAAGGAAGAAAAGATCTAACATATGAGATATGAATGTATGAAAATGTGGTTATTTTTATGCAAATCAACTCATGAAAGAAAATAACAATTGTGGATGATTGGTACACATCAATTAAAAAAAAAAAAAGTTGGTAATTTGGCTTACACTTTTATTAACACAATGAAAAAGAAAAAAAAAAAAAAAAAGTGAGAATAAGAATGTACAGGTAGCCTGCCCTGCCATGGAGACCTTCAATGCAGTTGTTTATGGACCTCCATCAATTCTGTAGATTTCATTAGCTTTCCATTTTGCTTCTCATACTCATTTTTTGATTCTGCTAAGCTCCTGGATACCTGATAATGAATCCAAACATAACTAATAATTGAAATTCATCATTAACTTCACAAATACACTAGAAAACATTCAAGTCACAATGTATACCATACAAGTACACAAATATATTCACTAGTTCAATAAATAAATAAAATCTTGTTCATCCATAGATGCATGTAAAATAATATTACAAAGTTAAATCTTGACATAATTCAAATAAATGTTCATCACCAAGGCTGAGAGAGAGAGAGACAGATCATCGTGCCACAAGAAAGGTGCATGCAGATCTTTGAAAGGAATAATTAAAAGAATTAATGCCATAAACAATCATGAGTGCGCGTGTGAGAGAGATAACCTTGATCGAAAAAGCCATGGGCAGCAATGTATCTGGATCCATTGCATCCTCTGGGAAGTTACGTAAAGCATGAACGAGCTTCTCAAACGATAATTTAATCTGATGAACAACGTAACTACTGTACTTGAGAAGTAAGAAAAAGGTTAATCAGATCTCAAGCAGATAAGAGTTCCCGAACTACTCACCAAATCATTATGGCAGTACTTTAAAAGGGCCAAACCAACTTTAAAGACAATCTTGACACCCTGGAAAATGCAAATAAAAAATTGATTTCTCTTTTCTTTTTCTCTTTTGGCTGAAAGAATCATTTTTACTCAAAACCAATTTTCAGGTCATAATATTCTACGGCTGGAATCCATATCATATTTCCAATCACTGACCTCATAGAGAAATACATCCCAAATTCGAAGAGCCAAAGGGAACGGCAAAGAGTATGAGAAAACAGTTATGAACCATTGGCTAGCATACATGCTTGGATTTATCATCTCATGGCTAAAATGTGCACCCAGCTTTGGCAAGTGCTCCCTCACCAATTGTTCAAATTGAAACAGGTATTGTTGTACAAGAGGCAGCCCCACCTACCAAGTGCATACAAATTTACAGAGAACTGAAAGAGTGATAATTGATTGGATACTATTCAAAAATGGCTCTCACCTCAATACCAAAATGAACCAAAAGCCAGTGGAAAAATAGACAGACACGCAACCAGAAGAATTAAAGCTCCTAAAGAGATAACATATAATAAACTCCAACGAAGTTGTGTTACAGTTATTACATCAAAAAGCAGCTGAGAATACCAATTAACTTATATCCTAAGAGTAGAATGCGAAATGTGCCACATTACCAACCAAACAAAATTATGCCATCATAAGAGGACATAACTTTGGAAGAAGCAGAAAAGCAAAGCCTAGTTCTCAAAATTTGGACCAATATAACTTCTAAAAAGAAAAGGCTGGAAAGAGTGGTTGAGTACAAAACTAATTCAAAGTACTGGTTCATTTCAACAGAATGCTCCACTGTCCAACAAGAATGCCTAGATATCGGCTCTATATGCGTACTAAAAGATCTAATAAGGACACAAAGCTAAATAGATCCAGTTTTATAATCTAAAATATAAAATTCTCCTTAGAAAAATAATTTAGGTACAGTTCATGAATTCAATCAGAGAACTCATAATAAAACCAACACGAGAGAATTTAAAGCCTGGCATGAGAAACAGGTATAACCTACTATGAAGCCATACGCCAATTCCTGAGTAAGAGACAGTTGGCAATCACAATCTTTCCTAAGGCCTTATAATCCATTAACAACCTAAAATGATGCTTCCCAGATAGCAAATAGGTTTCTAGAATACAAGAAATACCTGATATAATCCTTCCATAGGAGCATGAATAGCCCCTTTTAGTAATGCAACCAACAACCAAAATGCATCCTCTTCGCTCATATAAAGAAGCAAAAGACCTGCTAAAAAACCCATTCCCTGCATTTTCAACAACAAAAAAAAAAGAAGGCATTATTACCTTGGACAAATAAATGAGGGCCAAAACACGAGACAAACCTGGACATAGCCGACATCTCTATCGAACACAGAATATGCCTTCAAAACATTGTAAAGGGACCTTTGACCAGGGCCATGTCTCTGCTGAAAGAAAACATGTGAGGGGAAGGTGCGAGATATATCCCGAATTATATCTAGTTCCGAAGCAGATGTCTCATAAATTACAAGTTGCTGCAACAGATATAAAGTTTCATCAGCAAAGAACATGTGCAACAAAAGAAGAAGATTTTTATTATAAAAGAAAAAAAGAAAACCCTTTAAGCTCTGAATACAGTTTGAGTTCAAATAAAAAAAAATCCCCCCCCCCCCCCCTAAAAAGTCAAATGAGCAAATAACTTTTCCAGCAATCCAACTCAATATCATCAACCCAACATCATATTATATTAATCTGCTCCATTAACCAATGAGCAAGGATAGATAGCAGGACAAAAACCAGATCCAATAAACCCAAAAGTTACATCAAGTGACGAAATAATTTTGACACTATTATATCCTGAAATGCCAATTCATAAGCATTTTACAATGATGTTTGAATTTTAAATACTGATTTTTACATTTACTCAATGGCCTTATAAGAAATTAACACTATGTTTGGATTAATGTTAGTAAAGGAAAGGAAAGGAGAGGAAAGAGTATATTAAATTTATTGTTGCAATTATATACCCTTTCTAAATTAAATGTTTAAACTAATATGAGAACAATCTTGAAATAAATTGTTATAATTTGAAGGTTAAAAAAGAAAAAAAGAATTTTATGATATTCTTTGAAAATTAAAAAAAAAAAAAAAAAAAAAACTAAAGGTATGAAAGTAATTTCATAATTAAAAAATTTAATCCTTTCCTTTCCCCTCTATTTCCTCCAATTTGGGGTAATTGAAAATGAAGCATTTGAGGGAAAGGGAAGGTTGCCCAACCCCTTTCCCTTTCCTTTATCTTGTTTTAAATTTTATCAAACAAAGGATAGGTTTCCATATTTCCCCTCCTTTCCCCTCTTTTCCCTCCCCCTCCCCTCAATCAAATAATAGTGTATGGTCAAAGCTGGCAACCATAAAGTTATGAAACAAACCAGAATTAAAGTTAAAGTACTTAAAACAACAGAGAAACTGAGAACCCTTCTCAGATCTCAAAAGCCCATGCTCTAGTAGTCATCCCAGCAGGAAAATTACACCCTTGTTCCCCAATATTCTCAACCAGATTGTTGTTTTAAACCTCAACAGTTTTATAACCCAAAATGACCACTTGAAACCTGTTTTTGATTTCACAACCTAGGCACTATAAGATGTCTAAAAGGGTTAGGTCCAGACATTACTAAACTTGGCTCTGCCACTGAAATCCAAATTGGATTCAACCAGAATATTTCTCAAACAAAATGGCACGTTCCAAGTCACTAAACTTGGGATTGAGCTCCGACCATAACGAAACCACTCATGGTATTTTTCAAAAAAGGATATTTGGTGGACTAGATAGTACCACTATTTAAATATTCAGAACCATCCTCACCAAACAATTTACATAAACCTGCTTAAAGACTATAAGATGAAACTGATCAACTAGTTTCCCTATCCACCCTTATATAGGCTTGAGGTTAAAGTCCAGGAAAACAAGACTGCCATGATAATAGCAAGCAGCAGCAATCATGATTGATCAGCTGGTTTCCCAGCTCACCTTTATATAGGCTTTAAATTCCATGAAAACGAGAATGTCATGGTAATAGCAAGCAGCGGCAATCATGAATTATCCTGGCACATAAAGAGAGTTTGGAATTCTGTGATATTTTCACATTCATCTATGGCAACTTACAAATAATATTCAATGCACTCATATCAAAAGCTTTGTTAGAAATTTTCCTTCTAATTTATATTCTACAAAATTCAGCTGCCATCACTCCCAATAAGTTCAAGATCTAGCATTAAAACCAGTTTTGTTACAAGAAGCAGTGTTACATAATTTGTTACAAGAACCAGTTTTGGAACTTGGTGCAAATCATCGAACACAATCTTCTTTTTTATCTTTTCTTTCTTTTTCTTTTTATGACTCAATCATAATTTGATGTAAGAAACATAAAAACTTAAAAGAGTAGGTTTGACAAATGTCCATACATATAATAACATGAATTACCAGATGGGGATTAAGTAAAAAGAATATAATATCGATGAGGTTAGGATTAAACACCCTAAGGTTGCATTGAGGGTAGAAAACTGAGCGAGAAACATAGCATAAACAAAAATTGATAATAAGGCAGGAAGGAGACCAACTTTTTCACATGACTGTTGGAAAACTTAGCTGAAATAACATTCCAAGTTAAGACAGAAAGGAAAGTCAAGCAAAGGCCATAACATTCGGAAATAATACAATGTTAGTTAAAACAGAATGAGTAAACCGTCAAGTAATTAAAAGAAGTACCTCATAAACTCCCGGGTTCAGCAGCAAAAGGTCTCGACTGCCAGAGATCAACTGCCAAACAAGACCCCTTAAACAATCAGGAATTCCTTTCCGTATACGCCTTTTGACGACATGAGGCTTTCTCCTTGCATAATGTTTCCAATCATTCCCACCAACCCCAATCATTTTCCTCCATTTTCTAACTCTTATAGCTTCCCTGAAAAATTTTAACCACCATAGAACACAACCAAAATTAATGTTTGTTAGCATGAAGTATAAAATCATAAAGAGAGACTACTACACTCACATCAAACAGAGTCTAAAACAAAAAAATTAAAGAAAAAACTTACCTCTCGTATTCAACAATTAATCTACTCTTGGCTAAACCTTCTGGAGTGCTACTAGCATCCTGCTTTATAAAACCAAATCTGTCCAAGGGTTTTTGTGGAGGAACTGGTCCTGGTTCATAGTCATCTATGACTCTTCTCTTTTCCATTTCACTATTTCAAAGAAGCAATGACATGCCAAGAGGCCCACCATCTAACTTCCTATCCCTTGACATGGTAAAGCATTGGTAACATGTTTGATCACATATATGGGCAGAATCTGAAAGCAGTAAATGAAATTAACGACGACTCTTACAGACACTATAACAAAGACAAAAGTAACTCAATTCTTAAAAGGTAACTCTATTGATCACAAAGAATCTGGCTAAAATGATGAAAGTAAGGAAACGACAGACCTTGCTACAGGCTGCAGGCTGCAGCTATTAAAAATTATATTTAAAGCATAATATCCATCCAAGCATAGAGATACCAACTTTGATGATTGAAAGAATATGAGCATATACCACATGCCATAGTTATTATAAAAAATTGTAATCACAATCTATAATCAATATAGAAAAAACTTAACTAATAAGAACAATGTGTCAAATTCATTATAGTAATAGTTATAGACAACAAGGGAAGTACAATCCAAGACAGGAAAAGGCTAAACAAACAAAGATGATATAATGTTATAAACTACAAGACAAAAAAATTGAACATTTTTCATTAAAACAATTACCGTTAGACTTTGAATTAAAAAAAAATTTCAAAAAATAAAAGGAAAAAAAAAGGCTAAATTATGCAAATTATACGTTAAAAACGTAAACAAGTAGATGATGAGGAGAAACTTAAAACCCACCGATATTTTGCAATAAATTGAAATGGGCATCCTAAAAAATTCCAATTAATTAATGAATCAGAGATTAAAAAAGAAAAAACCCATGAAAGAACCTATGAAAAAGAAAAGAAAAAAAAAAAAAAACCTGGGTGCTTAATGGGGAATTTGAAGGTGGATCAAAGAAGAGCTTATCGATTGTGCAAAATTGGTGGTTTATTAAATGAAATTAAGAAAAAAAAAAAAAGACGCTAAGAATGGTGGTTTCGATTATGAGATTATTTCTGTTAAAACTTTTTTCCAAACTAATCGGGGCAACGGATAGAGTTTAGCCGCAATTTTTGAGGTAACCGTACCCGAACCTTATTTTCTAACCATAAATGCCCGACTGAATTTTGCCATTTAGGATCCGAATTATATCCAAACCCGTTTATTTAGACCAAAATTTGAACGGCTCCGATTAAAAGACACAATCCAAAAAAAAAAAAGACCGAATAATCAAGGAAATAAAGTGGTAGATTCAAAAATATAAGCTGGGAAATTATCAAATACATTTATAGTAAATTTTTAAAATTTATAAATGAAATTTGTAAAAATAATACATATTTTTTAAAATTTATAAAAAATATAAAATATAAAATATGTGTCAATTTTTAAAATTTTTATGTGAAGTTAAAAAATTACACAATAATATATTAAATAATTTTTTTATAAGATTTACTTAAATCGATATGAAACTGAATTAAAATGAGAGACCTAAAATATGCTTGAGTTTAAAGAAAATAATATATTAACACATTACAATCGTATAAATCCATATTAATCGAAATTAAATTCTTATTTCCACTCAATTAATGGAGTTTTTAGTATGACATTTAATTTGTCTAACAAAATAATCAGAATTTAAATTTTGATCGCTGTTCATTTTTAAAAAAAAGAAAAAAATTTCAAAAAAAAAAAAAATTTGCGGGCATGATTTTACATTAATTAGCTTAATTTGTAACGTGAACTCTTAAGATATTATGCTTCTCAATTGGGAATTAATTTTTTTTGTTATCGAACAAATTTACCTTGAACTCTCACTTAATGAGGAATTTTGGGCATTTTTCTTGTAAAAAATGAGTTTGGAATATGCAAGTCATCATGCAGAATTTCAACAATGATGCATGTGTAATAATATTGCAAAGATAAATTTTTACATAATTCAAATAAATTGAATTATTTTAACCATTGTACAAAACTCAGCTCAAAGCTGGCATCCTCCAAAGATACAAAACAAACCAGAATGAAAATCCAATAACATAAAACATCAGAAAAACTGAAATTGTTCACAAACTCATGCTCTAGTAGTCATCCCTGCATGAAGTTAACGCCCTTGTTCCCCAATCTTCTTAACCAGCCTTTTGTTTTAAACCTCAACAGACAGCTGAACTTGGCTCTGCCATCGAAATCCAAATTTGATTAACCAGCATATTCTCAACAATCCAACCATAATGAAACCATTCATGGTATTGTTTAGAAAGAGGATATTTAAATGGTCAGACCACAAATGGTTGACAGAAACCTGCAGATTATAAGATGAAACTGATCGACGGTTTTTCCAGCTCACCCTAATATAGGCTCGAGGTTAAAGTCCATGGAAACAATAATGTCATTGTAATAGCAAGCAAGCAAGAGCAATCATGAATGAGTTTGGAATTCTGTGATATCATCCAAGTCATCTACAGCAACTTCCTAATAATGCTCAATGTGACTTTATCAAAAGCTTTGTCACAAATTTTCTTTCTAATTTATGTACTAAAAGTTCATCTGTCATCACTACCAATAAGTAAGGTCCGGTATTAAAGCCAAATTTGGTACAAAGTGGAAGTAGTATTATTGTTACCTCAGTTACCTAATTGTGCTGAATCAGTAATAATAGTACAAGCCAATGGATATTGCTTTATCAATGTGCATACCTCTTCCGTAGTTGTATTCAGTCCCAGGCAGATTGAGTAGAATTGACACTCCTGTCTACCATTTACTGCATCTCCTGAAGCAAACACAGGAAAATGGTCTACAGTGTATATTGCAAAATATAATCATACTCATAACTGTTAAGTAAAAACAGAAAAGAAAAGCTAAGCTTACCTGAACTTTGATCTTGGCCTCACTAGCTTGGTCTTTGGTCGTTTTGTCAGTCAAAACAAAATTACTTTCATGCTGTAGAAACTGAAGTTCAGTGCTTTAAATTTCTAAGTTTTAAAGAAATTTATACTGTCTAAAACTAGTTTATATCTTAACATCAGTAGTGCCACATGAAAGGCTAATAGAGATGTGTCTCATTGTGAACAAGACGCTCTATAGTATTACAAATTCAAATATGAAAATGAACAGGTAGCTGAAAGGCGAATTCATGAATGTAACTTCCCCTGCTCGATATCCTTCAAAATACTCTTAGACATTAATCCCCTCTCAACCACATGGTTCCAAAAGAAACCTAAAATGCTATTATCATCAGCATATGACGCACTGAAAGATCGATAGATTTTGAGAGTTATCATCAACCTTCTCTTATACATTTCATTTAACACATCTGAAGCTGCATTCACCTTCCCCATTTTCCAGTAAGCATATGCTAGGCTAGTGTATATTACACTGTCTCCAGATATACCTTTTCCTTGCATAAGAGTGAATATTGTTTGTGCACAATCAGCCCTTTCTCGCTTACAAAACCTCCTTATGAGTGCCCTATACATTGAAACATCAACACAAAGGCCTCTTTTCAAAAATTCATCTGGGAGTTTCATAAGTACTTCTTCATTTCCTTGGTTGCAGTACCCATCAACAAGCCAGGAGTAGGTGCAATAACTTGGAGGAAACCCTGCATCAACCATGTTGAACAAGTAGTCTTTAGCACTATCCATTTCACGCACCTTGCAAAACCCATGGATCAAAGCCTTGAATGTTAATTGATCCAACTTCAATCCAGCCTCCACCATCTTGTTCTTCACCTTCATAGCAGACACCATATCTCCTATCTTGCAATAAGCATTGATCAATGTGTTACAAGTGACATTATCAGGTTCAACTTTCTTTTCACTCATCTCGTTCAAAACCCGATTAGCTTCCCTTATTTTACCTTCTTCACACAACTTACGAATAATTGAATTATAAGTAACAACTCCAAGATAAATCCCCTTAGCTTCCATCATGTCACGCAATTTTAAAGCCTCTCCCAGATCATTCACTCTACAATAACCATCAATCAAAGTAGTATAAGTCACATGGTTAGGAGTAACACCTTTAATTTCCTTGAAAAGCCTTAGGGCCTCTCGCATTCTACCTTCTCTACAAAACCCATAAATAAGTGAATTATAAGTTACAATATCCAGACTAATCCCTGCTCTTTTCATCCTATCTTGCACACCCAAAGCTTCATAATGCATACCCTTCTTACAATACAATGCAATGATCGTATTGTATGTGAAACGATCCGGAAAAACATTCTTCAATTCCATCTCACTTAACAATTTTTCTGCCTTCTCAACATCACCACCCTTGCAACAAGCATGAACCAACACATTATAAACATGTAAATTCCCAAAAACCCCAAGTCTAACCATTTTCTTATAAACTTTCCAGACATTATGAATCAATTTTTCTTTAACTAAACAATTTAAAAGCACAGTGCAAGCATGTAAATGAGGCTTTAAACCATGAACTCTCATTACCTCAAAAACCTGTAAGGCATCTTGGGTCATTCTCAATTTCCCATAAGATATCACCAACCAACTTAAAACATGAGAATTCACTTCAACGTCTGAATGGGCACTCACCAAAGCATTCAAAACAGAATTTGATGACAAGAAATCTTTGTTTGAGATTTTGTCGAGCAACTCGTGTGCTGTCTTGAAATGTTTGTGTTTCGTAAGAATGTGAACCATTGTCCATGTGGATTGCAGAGAGTGGTTGTAATTTGGAACAGAATTTTTTACCCATTTAAAGAAAGACCAAGAAAGTGAAGGACTGCAACCACTAAGAGAGAGCTGGAGAAGGAGTTGGTTAACGGTGGTCGAGGTTATTTGGAGGCAAATTTTGGGTTTCAAAAGATTATTCCAATGACCCTTTATGATAATGGTGAAAATGGTTTGAGTGAATTGGGCTGAGTTAGCCATCAGTTGCTAAATTAGCTTCATTTCTCGGCATAAGGATCAAACTCCTGTTATAATTGTTTCACATTAGCAGGTCAATGCCCAATGGCATGCTTTAGAAACTAGAAGTTTAAACAGACTGGTTTCACGGGCGGATGATGCGATGGCTGAAACAAATTTTTACTAAATTTCAGGAATTTTTTTAAGAAGATGAAATTCAAAAAAGAAAACTCACACTGGAATAAGCAACAGATCTAAATTTCTTGATTCCACCATGAGGTCAAAGGACCTCAATGTTGTAACTGAGGGGAACGTCTAGAACAAGGATTTACTACTACTAAGACTTCTTTTCCCCAACATGGACTCCATTGGATCATTCAATCTTTCCTGAAAGAGCCATCCAAATAAAAATTAAGCAAATGATGAATCAAATGATTAACATACTCCACATGCAAATAATGATGAAAGTATCAAACCAGCAGACCTTGCTGCAGGCTGCAGCTATTAAAAATGATATTTACAGCATAGTATTCATACAAGCAAAAAGATGTCAACTTTGATTATCAAAAGATTATGAGCATATACCACATGCTACAGTAATCAATATAGAAATCAAGATAGAAAATCACAATCAATAAGAACAATGTGCCAAACTCATCACAATAATTATTTTAGACAACAAGGGAAGTATAATCCAAGACAGGAAAAGGCTAAACAAACAAAAATGATATAATTTTATAAACTACAAGACAAAAAATTTTAAAAATTTTCATTAAATCAATCACCATTATACTTTGAATTAAAAAAACACATTCAAAAAATAAAAGAAAAAAGGCCAAATTATAAAAATTGTAAAAAAAATGTCAACAAGATCATGAGGAGAAACTTAAAACCCACCAATATTTTGCAATAAATTGAAAAGGGTATCCTAAAAAACTTTCCAATTAATCAATGAATCATGAGATTAAATCATTTTGAGGGTGGCTGAAACAAAAGAAGCATGATTGAAAGAAATAAAGAGAAGATAGTTTGCATACCTTGTTTCTTTATCATATAAAGTTGAGCTTATGAATTCTTGAGTTGTGAGTTCTGACTTTATTCTTGCTTTTGCATTAGAACAAAACATGGGTATCGCAAAGGAATTTGATAGGGTTTGGAATTGCCTGGTGTTGGGGTTGAAGCTTGAAGGAAAATAAAAAATGCTTTCATTTGTTGCAAAAACAAGTAAAAATAATAATGAGCGCTAGTAGGTAAATCTCTAGGCTGACTGGGCTGCCCATCAGGCCCAAGAGCCTGGCTTGAACCAGGTGATATTGGTTTCTCACGTAAAGAAGTTTGAGTGCGTGCATTGTAGTAAATATGGATATTGTATGAATTCAAATAAATTTATTTAAAATTAATAACGTTTTTTATTTTGAATTAAATATAAAATATATATTTCCTTCGCCTCCAGAGCAACTAGCAATGAGCCCATCAAAAATGATATTTGAGCGACCTAGGTAAGTGGGACTCATGCCTCGAATGTCCCATGTCTCGCATTGGGCTGACTTCTTACAACAAGAAGCATTGTAGTTTATATAAATTTTCGTTTTAACTCAAATCAATTGATTTTAAATTTAATGACATGTTTTGTCTCTAAAAAATAAAAAGTTGAAATTAAATATTATTTGCTTTCAATATGTGGAGAAGGGCTTTTAAAGCTTTGTTTTATGATGATTCTGTTGAATATCTGAAAATTTTTTTTATAAAAAATGATATTGAAATATAAAATTTAATTTATTTGAGTCATATAATTATTTTTAAAAAATATTATTCAACAAATTTAAAATGTAGACTCAATATCTGTGACTCATTAATTTTGATTTTTTTTGTAAAAAATAAAAATTATTTTATGAATGTTTAATTACTTTGGAAAATAATGGTATCAAAAAGATTTCAATCAAGTTTAGCCTTTGTTTCATAAATTTTCATTCATAGGTTATTATAAGTTTTAGCATATCTTAAGGTATATTTACAGCGTTTCTCCGCATATTTTGTTTTGAATTTGTCTTATGAGTTATTAAAAACAACAAATGAACAGGAGATTTTGTAGCAACTGGATCGTTTGCATTATTCTTTTCTGGACAGAAACAGAAAAATGGAAACTTTTTCTACAATCTCTAGCCACTTCCGAGCAGCTGTCACCATTAGCACAACCCAAATTTATTAATGTAAATATGGCTCAACAACTTATTAAAATGATTGAAGCCGAAAATTCTAGAGCAAAATGAAGAAAATGTTGCCAAAAGAAACAGCAAAAATCAAAAGCTCAAAAGAAAATAGTTGCCCTGCCCAAGAGGTGGTGTGGTTGGATCAACTAGCAGTTTCATTTGTTCATCCCCATTGAATCCTTGACGGAATCAGCAGCTCCTTGTGCTTTAGCCTTCATCTGCTGACCAGCCTGCAAAACAATTCCAAGTTCAACTCACCAAGAGATAATTTTCTTGCATCTAAAAGATGTTTCTGAAAAATAAAGAATTGTTGGACCAGGACCTGTTGGGATGATTCCATAGCAGATTGTGCGGTATCTCTAACCTTGTCCGTCATCTGGCTGGTCTTCTCCTAAGAAGAAAATAAAAACAATTAACACAATGACAATGCACTATATTTAATAATACGACATAAAAAATATATAAAAATATATATAATAATTTGAAATTTTATAAAAAATTAAATAAAAATTTTAATAAAAATTATAATATATAATTTTTATATAAAATACGATAAAAATATATAAATTAATATTCAATTAAACTCACCTCAGCTTGGCCCTTAGCCTGACCAGCTTGGAAGCCTGAATTCTGGGATTGGTTCATTTTCTTGGAAGACAAAAATACCACCTAACAAGTAAATCTTAAATAAATGCTGAACTTTGGTGATGCAAACCTGATTATTACGAGGGGATATTTATACTAATCAGTAACAGTCCATTGCTCGACAAGTGTGATGATAGATGGAGTGTTTTCCAATGAGTGTTACCAAATTGGTTGAAGTTGGATTGTTTCATCCCTTAAGACCAGGGATGCTATTTGATTAACTCACCATTCAATTCTAAGTCAGTTGCGGTTTTCGAGATTGATTTTTGGATAAATTTTTTGTAATATTTAATTTGAATGAAATAATCAATAAGAGATAGTTTTAATTGATAAGAATAATAAAAATTTTAGATTTAAATATATTTTTGAATTTTTTTATTAAATTTATCTTAATAACATGATATATATATTCATTATTTTTAAATTATCAGATACGATATATATATCAGACGAAATTTCATAAAAATGCTCCGAAGATGATTGTTTGCACTTTTACAACATTCATCATAAATTTGGTACATTTGTATTCTTGAGGAAATAGTACTACTTAGAACTTTAAATGCTTTATGATAATGATGTTGTATGTGATATGATATTTCCTTTTATTGATATATTTGTATTTTGAAAATTTTAAAAGAGTTGCATATATATGATGCTAGAAAAATTGTGATACTGTAGGGTAAATTTTTATTATGAATTTTAATTTTTGAAAGTATATAATTTTACATATTTAAATATATGCTAATGTTAATATATTATAATATAATTTATTTTATATATTAATAATCAACATTAATTAAATATTTTAAAAATATCTTATAATAAAATTATGATTCGAAACATAATATTAAAAAATATTATTTCATTAAAAAATATTGATTAATCATCATAGCAAATATTACAATTTCTATCATATTTTATTATTCTGAACTTTTATCAATTAAAATTATGACAAATTGATATCAGAACTATATTGTAAAGCTTCTCTCCATTAGCTACAGTTATTGCTAAAGGGTTTGTGTGCAGTAACTCCACTCCTTTATCAATTATAGTTTGGCTAGGAGTTTCATTCTATTGATTTAATTAATTTTATATTGAATTATTTAAAATTAAATTAACCAAATAAATTTATTTTATTTTCATTAATCAAATCAAATTAATTAGTTTTGAAAATGAACTGACCAAACTTAATTTGATCAATTTAATTATTTTTTTTTTAGATAACTAAATATAAAATTGTGTTTTTATATAATCATAATGTAGGAACATATTTTTTTTAGTTAAAATAAGGGGTGAAGCTATATGAGGTCCAATGGAGCCCCCACTAAAAAATTTATGAAATGTTATGTATTTTAGATAAAACTCAAAATGCTGTCAATGATTCAATTTATTTGTTGTTTAGACTAGTATTGATTCTACTAGTTATTATTGCCATACTAGAGAGAATATTTTCAATAATAACTATTTTAAAGATTTGTTTGCATAATCAAATCAAAAATCAATAGTTGAATGATAACTTAATTGTATACATTGAAAAAGTGTGTAAAAAGTATTGAGAAGTTATTTCACAACATAAAATTTACTTTGTTTGATTTTTTATAATTTAATATATTAAAAAAATCCCTAGTAAGGGTTTATTTAGATGGATGGTGCAATAGATTCTGATAAGATTGAAAACAATAGTGATAATGAGATTAGTTGTTATAATGGTAAAACTAATAACTAGAGCTGTGAGATTAAAATTAATGATGGAATATGTGTTTGGATTTAAACTATCAATGGTAGTGAAGTGAATTGTAATAAAAAAATGATTATTAAAAACATTAGATTAAAAATTATTTATAATAAACTTTATACTGTATTCGATATTTATAAATTTAATAAATAATTGAAATTAATAAAATTATTTTTGTTTCAAATTATAATTTTGCTAAAAATTAGTAATAGCATATTTATTCTTATTAAATTTAACAAATAATATTTTTATTTAATTATTCATAATCTCACTTTTTTGGTTTTATATATAATTAATTATGTATCTATTTTCTATTAATGTACTTCTTTTATTTAATAAATCAATTGATTATATATTTTATTATATATATTTTCTTTTATATGATTATTTTTATTTCTAAATAATAATTATTTTTAAAAAATATTAGTATATTTATACATCTCAAAACAAAATAATAAATATTTATTTACTTAATGATTTATATAATTATCTATTTTTTATTCACTGATAATTTATTTGATTATAAAAATAGTGATAATAAAATAAAACGGACAACAATCATTAAAGATATCAATTTAAAATTAAATTAATAAATTATTTTCATATATCTTTTACTTTTATTTAACACTAGATGAAAGCCCGCACTTTGCCTCGAAAGTAAAATAAAGTTTTGTAATAAAATTTAAGGATTTTTAGGTTTAGAATTTAAAGTTTATATTAAGATTGACACCTAACAAGTAAGTACAAAATAGTTGTATTTGTAACTCAACACCAAATTAGGACCTACTATTTTGACACAAAAAAAAGATTTATTACTTTAAAAACACCAAATATTGAGGAAAAATAATGGCATAACAAATATTAGAGGCAATTCTCGATTAATAATTTCAGGTATGATGATATATATAGTCATAAAAGGTAAAGAGTAACTTAGAAAACACGATAACTTGTACATCAATAGTACATTATACTATTTTTGTGGTGACAGAATACTCATCTTATTTATTGAGTGATGGAAAAGGTACTTAATTAGAGTATCTTGATTTCTGTTGGGTCAAAATTAAGGAAGTCTGCAACAAAGGCTTGTTTAATTCCTAGTTTAGCAATAATTGCAACTGGTGATCTTGGTATTTGCAACAATAAGAATTGAAAAGCACCATAGTGAATTATATGACCTACATAACAATAACTCTTATCAAAGCAAATAAATAATTTAATTTAAAGGCCTGCTGTAGATGCAAAAAGGAAAATATTGCTCACAAATTCAGAACTATAGCTAATTATTTATATGAATAGTAATAACATGCATTAACTAAAAATGATTATGTATGTGTAAGCCTTCCACCAAATCCACTAGATCTAATATACATCAACCAAAACCATATAATATGTAAAACAAAATATTCTTCATCCATAGAAAACAAACATGCAAAATCAAAGAAAATAGAAAAAGAAATTCAATATTGAAAATTAAAACTATTAAATATTCCTAACACACCACGTGATAAAGAAAAATGTATATAAATGAGTAGCATAAGAAAACAAAAACAATATAATCATTTAACTTTTAACTTATGTTCTTGAAAAGTTATTTAAATAGTTCAGTTAACAACTCCAATACATATAAATGGTTTAAAAACATAATCATCTAAACAATTCATTTTTTGGATACTTAGCAATCCAATTTGCAACTTTGTTAATAATTATAGAATTTGCAAACCTATGTTTTTATAATATCAATAAAGATAAAGAATAAAGTATAATAAATAAGGCTTACTTTGTTGTTTCATAATGCATCAAGCTACTCTTTTCTTGCAAATGTGTAATTCAAAAGAGTAACAACTCAGTGGATGCTAAAAAATATTTTGCTAAAAATACTTTAAAGCTTCTAACATTAAAACAAATGACATAAAAAAACTTTAATTTCTTTGTAAAAATGATATATACTTGTGTCATTATTGAACTTTATTTTATGTCATTATTAAAGCTTATTATTATGTTTCTTTATGATAAATAGAATAATAATTTTTTTACCATTTTTTAGTTGGTCCCTTAAGGGATAATATCCTTTTATATTTATATCATGTAAAATATTGAAATTTGTGTATTCATACTGTGTTTTACATGAAAATTATATGTCAAAATTCGTTTTAACATGAAAACATAAAATGTATTTTTTTCATTTTGTTAAATATATACAGTTATTACTAAAATTTTAAATCGTATTATCTTTATATCTATTTTTTATGTTGCATTCATGTCGTCTCATTGCATTGTGTTTGAGATTGTAAAGTCTAAATACCTTGAGAGAATTTGGTAGGAGCTCCATCTCTCAGAGGAATGATGTTGCAACTAACACCAATAATATTCTCTAATTAAGTTAATATGGGACATTAATTTAATATGACTGAAGCTTTACATTTAATGCTAACATAAGTTTCATATTTAAAAGACGAAGGCCAACAATTGACTTTAATGCACAAAAAATAAAATTAGCCATCAAAGTATAAACAACAAATACATACCAAGAATAAATAGCATTATATTTGAAACCCATTGGTCAATAGCACCATTGACTATTTGCACTTTTCATTCTCCACTTCAAAAGACCAACGCTAGCTACATCCCCAGTTGGACTAATGCGGTAAGGCCTATTAGGGTTCTTTAACCCTAGCATGTTCTCAATGGAAAACAATTCCTTGTTCATGTTAATACGTGTTTTGAAGTAAATTCTAGAATTGCCCCCAATTTCAATTTGAAAATAATACATGAAAAAATGGTAAATTCAATGCTATAGAGGCATTAGGAGAAAGGTATATTGCATTTTAACACAACATTATTACTATTATGTGGTTGATTGAAATATGAAGAGAAATTAGCATGATTACCAAACTATTACCTAAACTTGGATGATTGCATCTTCTTGGCTAAGAATTTGAAGTGAAAAAGTCCTTTAAATATCAAAGTTACTGATTCCACCATCACTTTTAATGTGATGTTGAGTTTCTCCTCAAAAGTCAAAGTAAAAAGATCAGTATATGGAGCTATGGCCACTTTGGATTGGCTTACCTTTGACTGCACATCTTCAACTATCAGTTCACCTTCTATTTTCAAGGATTCCAGAAACTTGTTTGTTTTTTGTGATTTACCAAGCTACATGCCAAAACCTTTGGAAGAAACAGTTGCAAATGATGGTTGACGGCCTAACAATATGAGAATATGGTCAAAAAATGTTTTGAAACACATTTGATATATTTGAATAAAAAGGAAAAATAAAAAGATCAATTACATTTTTTTTTTTGGTATAAAGAATATCAATTAGAGATAAATCAAGGGTTCAGACTACTCCAAACCAAATATATTGGGTGCTTTTGTCTCATCATTTTTTGCTGCTTTAGGACAAATCTTTAATAGAAAGAGGAAAAGGCATATCCAATTAACAATATCAAATTTGCTTTAAAATATCATAACCCCCAAGCCCAAGATAAAAAAACTTAATGCTGTATTCAATCCTCTCCCTTATAAAATTATATCCAATACAGATAAACAATTTTACTTAAAAAGTTCAAATTGAAATGCAACATTAAAATAAAATGCTCAATTGTTATTGCACTTAGCATGTGTCTTCCCACAACTATTATAGCTTGAGGCAACCATAAACATAGACAAACTTTAGTCTTGAATTGTCCAAAAGCTAATGTCAACAATAATTCAAATGTAGCAACTATTGTTTAATATAGTGAACGGTGTACATGTGCAACAGACCAATAGCTAACAAATTCAGAACTAAGTATTAATTAACACTTAACAGCTTCAATAACTTCAAAGATTTGTGATAAACATATAACAAAATAACACTAATAATAGTATACTTGGCAAATCATTAAATGCTATTATTGGTAAATCAAACCTTGGTAATGGTCTAATAGCTAAAACCAATAAATCAAAATAGACCAAACAACTTTTTTCTAATAGCTAACTTGAACACCACTCCACAAAAATAAAATATAACATAGAAGGATACACAAGCTAGTTATGTTCAATGCATCAATTTTTTGCATAATTAAAAAAGAGTTTTAAAACAAATTATGTACATCACATACTTTCTTCATAGTGACGAAAATCTAGACACATAATAGTTTATCCAAATTATTGGTATTTCTTAAGAATGAAACTTATTAAATAATTATTTAACAACTCATTTGATCCATGCTAGCTATCCCACAAAGAAAAACATAGTACAACGCAGATACCAACCTTAGATAATTAACATAAACACTAAAAATGAAATTATAGCTAGCCAATGGGCCAAGAGGTTCAAAAGGCTAGTTCAAATCATATTCAAAATCAAAGACTGAGCATTTATAACAGACATCATGTATTTGAGTAACAACTTAAGTATTGGAGAATTAGACTCTTCAAAGTCACATAGCAAAAGCAATTATACTATCAAAATAGATATTAAATTATTCACTATTGCCTTAGCGAATAACAAACAAGGTTTTTATATTGTTGATTAGACATAAATCCAAACATTTGTCAAGTAAATCATTCTCAAAATACTATAAGCAAATATGGGAATAGTCTGGGTTTATCATGAAAGAAGAAGAAAATATACCAAAATGAAAGTACGAATCAAAGTAATAATCAACATTGGTTTTATTGACATCACCATCACAATCAACAAAGGAGATGTAGGGTTATCCTATGGAGATATCTTTGGTAGCTTTATCAACAGTGATATTTGAATCGTCAAGATTAGAGCTATCGGTGTTTGTATTCTCATTTTCGGTGTCTTAGAAACAAATCTTAGTTCTTTTGAATTTATTCAAAGAGCTCATTGAGGTTTATACTTTCTAAGGTTTAGTGCATGCAAGTTCAAAAACATCTTGATGAACAAAGCAAAAATTTTTTTAAAATAGAATCATTTAATTATGGATTAAAAGCTCAAATAAGGGATTTCACAATAGAAAAAAGCATAAAATATTTTTAAAAATTTTAAAATAATATTAAAAAATATATATTCACCTTTCTTGAATGACAACTCACCAAATCTTCATCTTTCTTGTTTTTTTTCTTGGGGTCTTTGGCTGGAGCCTTTGTCTAGGAGGCTTTGGTGCTCTTTTTGAATCTAACATTAAGATTGAGACATTCGATTCTTTAACTAGTGAAAGGGATTTGAAAAAATAAATGGAAAAGGGAATAAACTTATAGAAAAAAAGAAAGACAAAAATTACCCTCCAATCGTGTTACTTTACATATGTTATAGATTTATCATATTAAAATTTATTCAAAATAATATTAATAATATTATTTTATATTTAAAAATTTAAGTTAAGATATCATATATCTTACATAAATATATAAAAACCAAAACCTCTAACAAAAAAAGAAATAGTATGTCATGGATAGTCTACATTTTGACATGTGGACAACCTAAAAAATTGACATGTGTTCAAAATTAATTATGCATTTCAAATTTAAAATTTAGAATTTAATGATAAAAATAAATTTAATTTAAAATATCTTATTTCCATTATTATAAAAACACATTCAATGATTCTTATTAATATTTATTTTTAAATGATTAAATGATTAAAATAAATTAAGAACCAAATCAAGAATAACAGTACATTAAATTGAGAGTAATTTATGCTTGATAATTAGAATAGTCAAGTATAATGTTTATTCAATATACTTGAGAGAAATGAAAAAAAAAAGATTTTAAAATTAATATAACTAGTTTGTGACCTGTGCGATGCACTAGATTTTTATCTTTTTATAAAATTATTTTAATTAATTAAATTTAATATGGTAATATTATATTTCTTTTAATTAAATTTATATGCTATTATTATATTTATTTTAATATGAAATCAAAATATGAAAAATTCTCCATACAAAATTTCATTTAAATTTGAAAAGTATATTTTGTCTTTATTTTTCTAACAACCTATTTACTAGGTTTGGTAACATAAAATTAAAAGAAGAGATTTCGATTTTAGTGTAAAATGTGTGATAAAGAACATAACAATATAACATTAATTCATGATTAGACAATCACTCATTTTAAAATAAGTTATTTTAATTTTTATGAATTCATCAATCAAACAAAAACATTAAGAGAATTTATAATCTAAAAAATATATGTTAAAATTAATTTTTAAAAATTTTATTTTTATATGTTAAAAAATATAATAATTTAATTGTAATGAAATCACTATATTTATCTTTGTCAATTAATTATTAAATAATAAAATTAAAAGATTTTATTAACAGACACATTTATTACATAACACTTTTTCTTGTTGATATGAACATATATTTTAACATATATTTTAAGATTATATTTGAGGCTAGATTATAAATATAAAATATTAGATAATATAAAAATCAAGAGTTCATAGTACTAATTTTATGTAGGAAAAATTTTAAACAAATAAAATAATGAAATTAATAAATTTTTTTATAAAAAGTATATAGTTATTGATTTAATAACTATATAGTTTTCAAATTTTATAAGTTTTTGTTCAAATGTCAAATAGTTGATAGATAATAACTTTCTAAAATATATTTTTTATGTGAATTAATTAATTGGAAGCAACACAAATTCTTTTCTCATGGGATAGAAAAGAAATCTTTCATTTAATATAGTATTGTAATATTAGAAAGACAATATATAAAATTGAAATTTAGTCTTTCAATAATAATTTAAATTTAAAAATTTTTTAGTATTAATTATTAAATAGTAATACATCAAAGCAAACTTCTATTCTTATGTAGTGTCAATGTTGAATGTTAAAAAGTTAAGAATGGAATTTAATTTTGAAAAATTTAAGGTAAACAATAATAAAAAATTAAATTTTAATTGCAACTTAAATTGTAATTTATTCATAAAAGTTAAAAACATTGGCTATTTATAAGGAAATGATTATAATATTATATTTACTGTATAAACCATTCAGATAAATCAATTATTAACTCTTAATCTCTCGAAAGGTTTAAATCCTCATTTAACTTTGCTTTGTTAATAACACCCAACTTAATCAATACTAACACTATATGAAAACTTGATTTTTTTACTTTAATTTTTAAAAAACAAATTTACTCGTAAAAACTTTGGGCCTATTAACACAATTTCTTATTATTGGATCCATTTTTTCAAACTGTCAAGGCCTATTAATCAGTAAATAACAAATCTCGAATAATACAATAATTTACTATCTCTATTGTTCAATTTACTCCATTGAATACCTACACATTTCTATTGCATTTCTTAAACTTAAAATATACCAATTAATTTAGTTAGAGGTAATTGATAGAGATTGTCAGTTAAGTGATTAATGTGAACTTCAATTTTGTTTTGAATTTTCAAAAAAAAAAATGACCAAGCAAATCAATTAGCATAATTCTCGTTACATATAGTAATATTTAAGAAATCAATACATTTATAATTTAGATAATGAATTAAAATTTTGTTTTCATTTATATGTATAAGATAATTGAATTTCATTTGGTATTGGAATAATTGAAATTTAGAAATTGTTAATCCCATGCAAGACTCATTTGTGTAAGTCATCCATATTTGTTTAGACATTCCCTTGCATACCATATCCTATTTTCTTCATGATAGTAATCATTCACTTGAGATCAAATATGTTCAACAACGTATTAACAATTAGAAAAGTTAGTAAAGTTTTGTAGTCAATATTAATCATATAACATACGTATATATATTAACACATAAAAATTATAAATTACTTCATTAAAAAATAAACTAAAAATTAAATATAAAGATAAAATAAAGCAAGCCATTTTATATTGTGTATGAAATGTTTAGATTAATTTCTAAGGCATATCAACATATTTGTATATTATACTAATATTATTCCAAAAACTTAAAGCAAATTAGGTTTTTTTTTTTTTTGCTAAAAAGCAAATTGTAATATTAAAAAACAATAAAAGAAATCACATTTTGAAATAAAGAGGAGTAAAACAAATGGAAGGAAAAACACATATCAATGGAACCAATAAAAAAAATGAAAAAAGAGAGACGGAACATAATAGAATTATAGAACAAAAGTCCAATACTATTATCTCTAATGGACAAAAACATATTCCTATTTATAATGTTGAAGTTGGTGTGAAAAATTAAAAATAAAATTTAATTGAGCTTGATTTAAGGTAAAAAAAAAATAACTTTGATTACAAATTGAATTGAAACTTATTTATATAAGGTAAGAGTAATGAATATTTAAAAGAGAATAAATGTAATAATCTAAATTAAATAAATTTGGTTTTCTTTACATCACAAATGAATCAAATCAAATTAAGCATACTGATTTTTTTTAAATTAAAAATGCATAAAATAAAACAAATAAGATAAAATGTATTTATTAGATAACATATGGCATTTATTCATGATTGTACACGTATACAAAATAGAACATCCACGTTGAATATTTTCTTTTTTGTCAAAGGTTTTGATTTTTATATATTTGCATTATATCAGGTATAAGATTAATAAGGTGTTCAAGGTATTTAATATTTATTATAATTAGTTAACTAAAAACTAAAAATGGAAGTAATGAGAGTAATGTATGGAATGTATAAAAACTATCATTTAATAAAAATTTAATTTTTTATCATTATCTTATATAAATATATAAAAACCAAAACCTCTAACAAAAAAAGAAATAATCTATTGTGCATAGTCTACATTTTTTACATATGGACAATCTAAAAAATTGACATGTGTTCAAAATTAATTATGCATTTCAAATTTAAAATTTAGAATTTAATGATAAAAATAAATTTAATTTAAAATATCTTATTTTCATTATTATAAAAACATTCAATGATTCTTATTAATATTTTTTTTAGATGATTAAATGACTAAAATAAATTAAGAACCAAATCAAGAGTAATAGTACATTAAATTGAGAGTAATTTATGCTTGATAATTAGAATAGTCAAGTATAATGTGTATTCAATATACTTGAGAGAAATGAAAAAAAAGATTGTAAAATTAATGTAATAATGATAAAAAAATTAAATTTTATTAAATGATAGTTTTTATACATTCCATAAATTACTCTCATTACTTCCATTTTTAGTTTTTAGTTAACTTATTATAATAAATATTAAATACCTTGAATACCTTATTAATCTTATACCTGATATAATACAAATATATAAAAATCAAAGCCTTCAACAAAAAGGAAAATATTCAATGTGGATGTTCTATTTTTTACACATGTACAATCATGAATAAACATCATACGTTATCTAATGAACACCTATTTTTATTTCAAAATGTGATTTCTTTTATTGTTTTTAAATGTTACAATTTGCTTTTTAGCAAAAAAAACCTAATCTGCTTTTAGTTTTTGGAATAATATTAGTATAATATACAAATATGTTGATATGCCTTAAAAATTAATCTAAACATTTCCTACACGATATAAAATTTTTAGTTTAACTAATCTAAATATGTTTATTTTATCTTTATATTTAATTTTTAGTTTATTTTTTAATGAAGTAATTTATAATTTTTATGTGCTAATATATATACGTGTGCTATATGATTAATATTGACTACAAAATTTTACTAACTTTTTTAATTGTTAATAAGTTGTTATCGAGAACATATTTGATTTCAAATACCATAGTGAATGATTACTATCATGAAGAAAATAGGACATGGTATGTAAGGGAATGTCCAAACAAATATGGATGGCTTACACAAATAAGTCTTGCATGGGATTAACAATTTCTAAATTTCAATTATTCCAATACCAAATGAAATTCAATTATCTTATGCATATAAATGAAAACAAAATTTTAATTCATTATCTAAATTATAAATGTATTGATTTCTTAAATATTATTATAAGTAACAAGAATCATGCTAATTGATTTGCTTGGTCATTTCTTTTGAAAATTCAAAACAAAATTGAAGTTCATATTAATCACTTAACATACAATCTCCATCAATTACCTCTAACTAAATTAATTGGTATCTTTTAAGTTTGAGGATTGAATACAACATTAAGTTTATTTATCTTGGGCTTGGGGGTTATGATATTTTAAAGCAAATTTGATATTGCTAACTGGATATGCGCTTTCCTCTTTTTATTAAAGATTTGTCCTGAAGCAACAAAAAATGATGAGACAAAAGCACCCAATATATTTGGTCTGGAATAGTCTGAACCCTTGATTTATCTCTAATTGATATTCTTTATACCAAAAAAAAATGTAATTGGTCTTTTTATTTTTCCTTTTTATACAAATGTATCAAATATGTTTCAGAACATTTTTTGACCATATTCTCATATTGTTAGGCCGCTAACCATCATTTGCAACTGCTTCTTCTAAAGGTTTTGGCATGTAGCTTGGTAAATCACAAAAAAACAAACAAGTTTCTGGAATCTTTGAAAATAAAAGGTGAACTGATAGTTGAAGATGTGCCGTCAAAGGTAAGCCAATCCAAAGTGGCCATAGCTCCATATATTGATCCCTTTACTTTGACTTCTGAGGAGAAACTCAACATCACATTAAAAGTAATGGTGGAATCAGTAACTTTGATATTTAAAGGACTTTTTCACTTCAAATTCTTAGCCAAGAATATGCAATCATCCAAGTTTAGGTAATAGTTTGGTAATCATGCTAATTTCTCCTCATATTTCAATCAATCACATAATAGTAATAATGTTGTGTTAAAATCCAATATACCTTTCTCTGAATGCCTCTATAGCATTGAATTAACCATTTTTTCATGTATTATTTTCAAATTGAAACTGGGGGCAATTCTAGAATTTACTTCAAAACACGTATTAACATGAACAAGGAATTATTTTCCATTGAGAACATGCTAGGGTTGAAGAACCCTAATAGGCCTTACCCCATTAGTCCAACTGGGGATGCAGTTAGCGTTGGTCTTTTGAAATGGAGAATGAAAAGTGCAAATAGTCAATGGTGCAATTGACCAATGGGTTTCAAATATAATGCTATTTATTCTTGGTATGTGTTTGTTGTTTATACTTTGATGGCTAATTTTATTTTTTGTGCATTACAGTCAACTGTTGGCCTTCGTCTTTTAAAAATGAAACTTGTGTCAGCATTAAATGTAAAGCTTCAGTCATATTAAATTAATGCCCCATATTAACTTAATTAGAGAATATTATTGGTGCAAGTTGTCAACATCATTCCTCTGAGAGGTGGAGCTCCTACCAAATTCTCTCAAGGTATTTAGACTCTACAATCTCAAACACAATGCAATGAGACGACATGAATGCAACATAAAAAATAGATATAAAGATAATACGATTTAAAATTTTAGTAATAACTATATATATTTAACAAATGAAAAAAATACATTTTATGTTTTCATGTTAAAACGAATTTTGACATATAATTTTCATGTAAAACACAGTATGAATACACAAATTTCAATATTTTACATGATATAAATACAAAAGGATATTATCCCTTAAGGGACCCAACTAAAAAATGGTAAAAAAATTATTATTCTATTTATCATAAAGAAACATAATAATAAGCTTTAATAATGACATAAAATAAAGTTCAATAATGACACAAGTATATATCATTTTTACAAAGAAATTAAAGTTTTTTTTATGTCATTTGTTTTAATGTTAGAAGCTTTAAAGTATTTTTAGCAAAATATTTTTTAGCATCCACTGAGTTGTTACTCTTTTGAATTACACATTTGCAAGAAAAGAGCAGCTTGATGCATTATGAAACAACAAAGTAAGCCCTATTTATTATACTTTATTCTCTATCTTTATTGATATTATAAAAACATAGGTTTGCAAATTCTATAATTATTAACAAAGTTGCAAATTGGATTGCTAAGTATCCAAAAATGAATCTTTGTTTAGATGATTATGTTTTTAAACCATTTATATGTATTGGAGTTAACTAAACTATTTAAATAACTTTTCAAGAACATAAGTTAAAAGTTAAATGATTATATTGTTTTTGTTTTCTTATGCTAATCATTTATATACATTTTCCTTTATCATGTGGTGTGTTAGGAATATTTAATAGTTTTAATTTTCAATATTGAATTTCCTTTTCCATTTTTCTATTTTCTTTGATTTTGCATGTTTGTTTTCTATGGATGAAGAATATTTTGTTTTACATATTATATGGTTTTGGTTGATGTATATTAGATCTAGTGGATTTGATGGAAGGCTTACACATACATAATCATTTTCAGTTAATGCATGTTATTACTATTCATATAAATAATTAGCTATAGTTCTGAATTTGTGAGCAATATTTTCCTTTTTGCATCTACAGCAGGACTTTAAATTAAATTATTTATTTGCTTTGATAAGAGTTATTGTTATGTAGGTCATATAATTCACTATGGTGCTTTTCAATTCTTATTGTTGCAAATACCAAGATCACCGGTTGCAATTATTGCTAAACTAGGAATTAAACAAGCCTTTGTTGCAGACTTCCTTAATTTTGACCCAACAGAAATCAAGATACTCTAATTAAATACCTTTTTCATCACTCAATAAATAATATGAGTATTCTGTCACCACAAAAATAGTATAATGTACTATTGATGAACAAGTTATCGTGTTTTCTAAATTACTCTTTACCTTTTATGACTATATATATCATCATAACTGAAATTATTAATCGGGAATTGCCTCTAATATTTGTTATGCCATTACTTTTCCTCAATATTTGGTGTTTTAAAGTAATAGATTTTCTTTTTGTGTCTAAATAGTAGATCCTAGTTTTGTGTTTAGTTACAAATACAACTATTTTTATACTTACTTGTTAGGTGTCAATCTTAATATAAACTTTAAACCCTAAACCTAAAAAACCTTAAACTTTATTACATAACTTTATTTTACTTCTGAGACAAAGTGCGGGCTTTCATCTAGTGTTAAATAAAAGTAAAAGATATATGAAATAGTTTATTATTTTAATTTTAAATTGATGTCTTTAATGATTGTTGTCTGTTTTATTTCATTATCACTATTTTTATAATCAAATAAATTATCAGTGAATAAAAAATAGATAATTATATAAATCATTAAGTAAATAAATATTTATTATTTTATTTTGAGATGTATAAATATACTAATCTAAATATGTTTATTTTATCTTTATATTTAATTTTTAGTTTATTTTTTAATGAAGTAATTTATAATTTTTATGTGCTAATATATATACGTGTGCTATATGATTAATATTGACTACAAAATTTTACTAACTTTTCTAATTGTTAATAAGTTGTTATCGTGAACATATTTGATTTCAAATACCATAGTGAATGATTACTATCATGAAGAAAATAGGACATGGTATGTAAGGGAATGTCCAAACAAATATGGATGGCTTACACAAATAAGTCTTGCATGGGATTAACAATTTCTAAATTTCAATTATTCCAATACCAAATGAAATTCAATTATCTTATGCATATAAATGAAAACAAAATTTTAATTCATTATCTAAATTATAAATGTATTGATTTCTTAAATATTATTATAAGTAACAAGAATCATGCTAATTGATTTGCTTGGTCATTTCTTTTGAAAATTCAAAACAAAATTGAAGTTCATATTAATCACTTAACATACAATCTCCATCAATTACCTTTAACTAAATTAATTGGTATCTTTTAAGTTTAAGAAATGCAATAAAAATGTGTTGGCATTCAATGGAGTAAATTGAACAATAGAGATAGTAAATTATTGTATTACTCGAGATTTGTTATTTACTGATTAATAGGCCTTGATAGTTTGAAAAAATGGATCCAATAATAATCAATTATGTTAATAGGCCCAAAGTTTTTAAGAGTAAATTTAGTTTTTAAAAATTAAAGTAAAATCAAGTTTTCATATAGTGTTAGTATTGATCAAATCGAGTGTTATTAACAAAGCAAAATTAAATAAGGATTTAAATCTTTCAAGATTTTAAAAGTTAAGAATTAATTTATCTAAATAATTTATATAGTAAATATAATATTATAATCATTTCCTTATAAATAGCCAATGTTTTTTACTGTTATGAATAAATTACAATTTAAGTTACAATTAAAATTTAATTTTTCATTATTGTTTACGCTAAATTTATCAAAATTAAATTCCATTCTTAACTTTTTAACATTCAACATTGACACTACATGAGAATAGGAGTTTACTTTGATATATTTAATAATTAATACTAAAAAAAATTTAAATTTAAATTATTATCGGAAGACTAAATTTTAATTTTATATATTGTCTTTCTAATATTACAATACTACATTAAATGAAAGATTTCTTTTCTATCTCATGAGAAAAGCATTCTGTGTTACTTCCAATTAATTAATTCATATAAAAGATATATTTTAAAGAGTTATTATCTATCAACTATTTGACATTTGAACAAAAACTTATAAAATTTGAAAATTAAATAGTTATTAAATTAATAACTATATGCTTTTTATAAAAAAAATTATTAATTTCATTATCTTATTTATTTAAATTTTTTCCTACATTAAATTAGTACTATGTACTCTTGATTTGATTTTTATATTATCTAGTGTTTTATATTTATAATCTAACCTCAAATATAATCTTAAAATATATGTTAAAATATATGTACATATCAACAAGAAAAAGTGTTATGTAATAAATGTGTTTGCTAATAAAATCTTTTAATTTTATTATTTAATAATTAATTGACAAAGATAAATATAAGTGATTTCACTACAATTAAATTATTAGATTTTTTTTAACATATAAAAATAAAATTTTAAAAATTAATTTTAACATATGTTTTCTAGATTATAAATTCTTTTAACGTTTTTGTTTGATTGATGAATTCATAAAAATTAAAATAACTTATTTTAAAATGAGTGATTGTCCAATCATGAATTAATGTTATATTTTTATGTTCTTTATCACACATTTTACACTAAAATCCAAGTCTCTTCTTTTAATTTTATGTTACCAAACCTAATAAATAGGTTGTTAGAAAAATAAAAATAAAATATGCTTTTCAATTTTAAATGAAATTTTGTATGGAAAATTTTTTATATTTTGATTTCAGATTGAAATAAATACAAAATAGCATATAAATTTAATTTAAAAAATATAATATTATCATATTAAATTTAATTAATTAAAATAATTTTATAAAAAGATAAAAATCTCGTGCATCACAAGGATCACAAACTGATTTATATAATATATGAAAATAAATCTAATTTACTTATATATTTATATACAATAAATATGTATTTTATTTTTACTTAAATCAAAACTACGTAATTTTGATTTATTGCTTTACAAACAAAAGCCATAGAACAGAGGTAGAAATGAAATTAGGACAGGGTTTTGTGTCTCACGAAATGAAATGGTGTGTTTCATTTCATTTCCAAAAGTTAGTTCCAAAAGTTACGTAGTAGCATGAAAGTTTCGTGTAAGCTAAACTATTTCCATCCTCAAATATGAGATGACAGCTGATGCTAGACTGATGTGGAAGGCACACTCATTCATTTATTATTAGTCAAAAGGAACAAGATACCAAAGCTGATTGTGAAGGGCATGTATTTGAAGAGTTGAACCAGCATTCCCATTCGCCAAATGAAAATAATGATGGTAATATAAGGGCTTGAAACTAAATGAAATATGGCTAAATTTCATGGATCACAAAAACAGGAATAAATTCGTTAAGAACTGACTGAAAATAAAAGAAGTTACATTTATTGAAATTTGAATCATCACTCATGAACTACGCTATCACCAATTGCGTAACCTACTTTGTCAATCAAATCAGAAGCATAAACTTGGGAACGATTGGTTGAGAATGATAATACTTTCTTAAATAGTGCCAAGCATAACTTTCTCTTCTAAATGTATTTTATGCATATCGCATTCGTGAAGGCAAAGAGTACGAGGAGAGAATCCAAAAAAATTAAGATCAAAATAAAAAATATATACTTGAGAAAGCCTAAACATTCGTTCGGATGGTCTATCCTACCAATCAAAATCTTCATTTTTGTCAAAAAAGTGAAAAATCAAATAATTCACAACACAGGCACAAAAAATATTATAAAAAATATATTTTTTATTTTTTATTAACATAAATTATAACTCATAATTTTATATAAAATATAATATTAATATATAAATTTTCATTAATTTATGTGACGTAAGTATTTAAATTATCAAATTTACTTATAATAACGAACAAACACTTTTCTAAAATATATAATTTTTACTTGTGAGGGAGTATTCAAATCTTTATTTTTATTGGTAAGGGAAAGTATCAACATCAAAGAAATGGAAACTTGGAATCTCGTGATTTCATTTTGATTCCTTAGAGAACCCAAACGATCATCTTCCCAAATATTGCATTTCTTTCCTTTTTTTTTTTTTTTTCATCCATCATTAATTTACAAATAAAAATAATAAACAACTCTTTTAAAATTAGAAGAAAATTTAACTTATACAGTATAATTTATTTTGAATTTTATATATTTTATATATTTGATTTTAATAAATTTAAAAAATGATGGAGACAAATAAAAATAAAATAATAATTTATTTTTATTTTTTAAATTTATTAAAATTAATAATTAAAAATATGTAAAATTAAAAAAATTACAATATACAAATTAATCCTTTCTCTCAAAATTATATAATTTTTAGTAATAAAAATTAATAGATCCATACCATATTTTCCATATAATTATCAATAAATTTAAATAAAATTAGAGTTTTAAAACGTCACATCTCAAATTTCAGACAACATAGAAGAATAGTTATGAAAGTCTATTGTCTCATCTCTTCAAAGTGGTCAAATATTAAATAATTTTTTTTAAAATTTAATTAATTTATATAATTATTTTTGAAATATAATATCTACTCGTTTTAAATTTTAAATCTTATAAATATTTTTTTATTTGCAAACCGTATGGAATCTTTTATTTTTAAAAAAAAGGTTCGAACATTTTGTCAGCTTAAATGGATAGATTTTGCATTCTTAGTCATCAGCATGTCAAGCTGTCTGTCCTTTTTAATGGCCTACTTGTCCTATTAATCTTCCTTAAATTAAACTAAAGGTTTAATTTGAGTTTTACTGCACCGAAATTACCAAGTTACAGCGTGTAAATAATTTAAATTTACATCTTTTTTTTGCCTATATATTCCCATCTTGCTCCGACATTTTTTCATAAATTTTTCTTACAGACAAAACTAATTAAAATCTCGAGTGTCCTGTCCTCCCTTCTATGGCAACAAGGCTTCTCTCACCAAAGCTCCTCAACAACCTCCGCTCCTTCACCAGGCCTCTTAACTCTACCTCCTCCGCCTCCATCACCGCCGTCTCACCCCTAAATTTCGACGAAAAACCTGAACCCGCCGTCGCCCTCGAGAAGCAGCCAACCCATAATCAACCTTTTACCACAAATCTTGACCTTGATGATCACCAAAAGCTTTTCGCTTCAGTTTCTACCTTCAAGCTTTTACGTTCAGCAGCCAACCTTGGGTTGGCCGCTAATGAGCCTTTTGTCGATTTTGGCATGTGGGTTATGAATTCCAGGTTCATGGAAACAAGTTTGATACGTGATATTATATTGAAAACCGTAAAACATACGTTCTTTGAACATTTTTGTGCCGGTGAAACTATGGAGGAGGCTGGGGATTGTATAAGGAAAATCCACCAGGCTGGTTTGAGAGGGATGCTTGTTTATGCCGTTGAGCATACAAGCGATAACAGAGGTTGTGATCGGAATTTGGAAGGTTTTCTTAGGAGTGTTGAATTCGCCAAGTCGCTTCCGCCTTCTTCTGTAAGTTCTAGTTTCATTGGCCATAACCAACTTTCTTGACCTGGTCAAGTTTTCATTTTCTTTTTTTCGTTTTTCAACATAATAATTTCCAGAAAATACAAAAAAAAAAAACCTTGAATTCAATGGTCAAGCCTATAATTTGAGTTTTGAGCTATTTAAATGGAGATTAATACTCTCCCAACACGTAAACCTCAAATTCTAATATCTTCCCCCTTAAAATTCTCTGTTTTGTTGATGTATCCTCACGTGATCTTTATTTGGTGGAGGTGGTCTGGCACAAATACTGGTAATGGAAGGTTGTAGTCAAGGATAGGATAGTCATGAATTCGATTTAACTCGATAAGTTCATATAATTATTTTTAAAAAATAATATTTAATAAATTTTATATTTAAATTTATTGTTTGTTAACGTATTTACAATTCATTATTTTATGTTCAAGTTGCGACTTCATCCGTAAATATATATATATATATATAAAAGGATAGTCATTATAATTTTTCAGCATTTTATAAGAAGTATATATGTTGAAGCAATCTAATTGAATGTTCTTTTTTTGTGGCACGCCGGGGAAAAGATTCCAACAATTAAGGAATGGGAATGTTCAATGATTCTCTAGGAATCCATCTTGAGTTTAAAATTTAGGAATTGAACTTTCATTGGAATGTCTCTGTCACCGTTAGCTTTCCAGCTAGATTCCAGCTGGGAAAAGTTCGGAGATTTGTAAACCGTGTTGAAGGAAAACTGTAGACAAATTTCAGCAGCCGCCATATCCTTGTTGAAGAGTTGCAAGGATTAGAAGGAATGGCTTAAATAAGTTTCTGTTGTTCTTATCCTGCTGGAAACATAGGATTGATTATAATTCTCTTCCTTAATCTCCACAAGAAAGTTCCAAGAAAGCCACTTGAAAATGAATGTCTTTGTTCACTTGTATGATATAATTGGTTAGACAAGTAAAACACCCTTGGTCTAAAGAACTGAATACAACTTCTGGTAAACTTTAGTAAAGTTTTGTACTGAACAAGATCTTCCTTTTGTTTTTCTCTTTTTCCTGATTCTACAGGTGAGCTTTGTCATAGCAAAGATTACAGCAATATGCCCCATCCGACTGCTCAGGAGAGTTAGTGACTTGCTGAGGTGGCAATACAAGGACCCTTTTTTCAATCTTCCATGGAAACTCAACACTTTTCCAATTTTCTCAGACTCCAGTGCTCTATATCACACACTCGAAAAGCCTGAACCACTAACTCCACAAGAAGAGTTAGATCTTCAATTGGCCCACCAGAGACTTCTAAAACTCTGCCAAAAGTGTGTAGAAGATAATGTGCCTTTAACAATTGATGCTGAGGACACATCACTACAACCTGCCATTGATTACTTTACATACTCTTCAGCAATCATGTACAACCGAGATGATAATCCCATTGTTTACGGGACAATTCAAGCATACTTGAAAGACGCAAAAGAGAGGTTGTTTATTGTAGCAAAAACTGCAAGAAATCTGGGAATTCCAATGGGTTTCAAACTAGTAAGGGGTGCTTATATGTCTAGTGAAACGAAATTAGCTTCTTCCTTAGGCTACGATTCCCCAATTCACAACAGCATTCAGGAGACACATGCATGCTACAATGCTTGTGCTTCTTTTCTGCTTGAGAGAATTGCTGATGGCTATGGTGCAGTTGTTCTTGCAACTCATAATGTTGAGTCAGGTACGGTATTAACTCTAAACTTTCATTCCCGATAATGTCTAATGCTATTGCTAGACAAGATTTCGCAAGACAGGTTTGATGACTAAAATGCCAATGATCAACAGGGCAACTAGCAGCATCGAAAGCACGCGATCTAGGGATCCAGAAGGGAAATCAAAAGCTTGAATTTGCACAGCTATATGGAATGTCAGAAGCACTTTCTTTTGGTTTGAGAAATGCAGGGTTTCAAGTTAGCAAGTATTTACCATATGGACCTGTAGATGTGGTAATGCCATACCTTCTAAGGAGGGCTGAAGAGAATAGAGGACTACTATCCACTTCAAGGCTTGATAGAGCACTCATGGGGTAAAATCTTTTTAAGTTTTTAAGAGCAAAGGTTCAATGTAACAGTAAAGCGAAATGAGACTGATCACTCTTTTCCTTTTCCCTATCTTTGTTTTGTGCAGGAAGGAGTTGAAGAGAAGACTAAAGAACTTGCAATTTGCCAAGTCAGAGATGGCATCTGCATCTCCGAGTAGCATGAAGGTAGAAATAGGCACACAGTGAAAGCTTTAACCTGGTGGCTCAACAATGGCTGTTGGGGATGCTATATTGATCTTATCAGAAGGCAATTTCTGCCAAGAATGTAGAAAAATAAACCAGAAATATTTGTAACCTTGGCGGACCGCCCATATAAATGAAATTTCATATCTCTAATCTCATATCAATGCCATTCCACGAGTTTGTTGACAAATTTTTATAGGAATTAATTCTCAAATATCATATGAAAATGTCATCATTCTTATCAGTGGCTTTCAGCTTAACAGTCAACATAATTCAAAGTCCATCAACCCCATCAAACTGAAACAAAAATGCCATCACTTTCAACCTTCAAGAAATCACAAGTTCTATTATAAATCCTTTTTTCCAATGCTATCTGAATCGGTCGGTAGGCTCAAATCCATATAATAATGTTAGTTCCAAAAGTTATGTAGTAGCATGAAAGTTTCGTGTAAGCTAAACTATTTCCATCTTCAAATAAGAGATGACAGCTGATGCTAGACTGATGTGGAAGGCACACCCATTCATTTATTATTAGTCAAAAGGAACAAGATACCAAAGCTGATTATGAAGGGCATGTATTTGAAGAGTTGAACCAGCATTCTCATTCACCAAATGAAAATAATGATGGTAATATAAGGGCTTGAAACTAAATGAAATGTGGCTAAATTTCATGGATCACAAAAACAGGAATAAATTCGTTAAGAACTGACTGAAGATAAAAAAAGTTACATATATTGAAATTTGAATCATCACTTATGAACTACGCTATCACCAATTGCATAACCTACTTTGTCAATCAAATCAGAAGCATAAAACTTGGGAAAGATTGGTTGAGAATAATAATACTTTCTTAAATAGTGCCAAGCATAACTTTCTCTTCTAAATGTATTTTATGCATATCGCGTGAAGGCAAAGAGTACGAGGAGAGAATCCAAAAAAATTAAGATCAAAATTGCAAGTGCATATCAAAGTCAAAGCCAAGTGGGAGTCCTAATCAATTGGGAAACTACTAGTGTGGTTATGACTAGTAGTGTACGGCAATTCCTCACAGGAAAATGACACTGCACTATGGCAATCAACCACTCGCTAATGGATGGACTGAACAAAAAGGCTGTTAAAGATTCTACTTTAGTTGATTCAGATTCCCTTTTGTGAAAGAGATTGCTAAAAATAATATAAAAGGGAGATGAATGAGACCTTGAGAAAGGTGTTTCACATGGAAAACGAATTCAAGCTCCTTGTAAGTGGAATCTTAAAGTGAATATAGAATACTTGACATATGTATGGTAACTAAAGATGATAATAAAACCAAACTCTAAAACTCGCCAAAATAACTCAAATCAAATTCAAACCCAAATTAAATAAAAAGTTAAAGACCCAAACCTGAGTAAATCCCAACCCACCTAAACCTAAAATGATCCTAACTTGAAATGAGTTGAATCTAAAATTATCTGAGATCAATGCAGTCAAAAACCGTAATAATTTGAACTTAATACTAAAAATGAAATTTTATTTATCAATTTATTCTAACTTGAACCTAAATCAGACCCAAACTCAAACAATCAAACCAAATATTGTGTGAAATTGAAATGACCCAAACCAAAGATGACTCAAACCAAAGCAATTGGACCAGGCCCTACCTGTTGCCACCTATAAACACATCACATGTGATAGCAACAAGCAGATGGGAGTATAAATTTAATTTCTGTATAGAAATTAAAAAAAAAAAAAAGATGCCTGCTTCACAGGTATGCATCTGCTGTGCTTGTCGTCTAGCTAGACAAGGCAATTCTTCCAAGGCCACCCCCTTAATTTGTTCAAAAACCCGCCCCATGGTTGGAACCTGTCGCTTTCCTAGCATTCTTTCTCTTTCCCATGTGAGCTTAGGGGGGTTGATACAAGAAATATCCTGGATGAGAACCAATAGAAGCTAAATGTTGGAACTGACAGTATAAAGGCAATCCGGTAACTAACCATTTTTATGAACATGGTGACAACATAGACATAGGCACATTAAAACGACTTTATGCTATTCAATGCAAAATTAAACCTAAGGCCTCCAATTCATATCACCAACTAGGAAAAGAGAGCAAAAAGAAGAGGAAGGAAAGCATTCTTCTTTTTGAAGGAGGAAAGAAGAAAATTCAGTAACATCACAGACAGTGAACAGGAAATGTGAAAAAAAAGAAAGGAAGAAAGAAAGAAAGAAAGAAAGGAAGAAGAGACAATACATTTAAAAAGAAAGGAAACATTAAAAAGTCACATCTATGTTGCCTTGGGGTATTAGTCTTTAAACATTGCAACATGTTCCAAAATCCAGATGCATTAACAAGCACAGAAACATACTTACATGGTATTTTGGCTCACTCTGAAAGGCATAATTATAGATGTAGAACTGTACAAGGTTAAAGACAAATTTCTATTGAGGCTATAAAATTGGTTCAGCTTACCAAATAACTCAGCCCTGCGAGACCAGAAAAACCATGATTAACTCCCCCATTACCTAACCTAAGTCCAATGCAGATCACTTATAGAAAACAAACTGAGAAACCCTAAGTCCAGGTTGATATGCTTCTCAGGATGCAGCAAAAAGTTGCATCATCCTCTGCTAAGTTAAGCTCGCTTGCAGAACCAGACCATTTTCCTTTTCATTTCTCAACAAATGAAAGCAAATACAAAATTTATTAGTCAAAATTTCCAATTGAACAACAAAATCAAGTAAAACATTAATATGTTCTTTAGCTTCAGATCCTGAAAAATGGGAAAAAAGAAAACCTGAGCTGCAGATCTTTGCTTTGCACTCCATGTCTCCTGCAAAATAATAAGCAATCTCTTCTATTTGATGAGCCAATGCAGAACCTTGAAAGGGAGACGCACAAGCATAACAAGATCTTCGCATATACAGTTGTTCATTTATTTGGAAAATCTATTATTTCTGAAGAGGTACATATAATTTCTGGAACTTTATATTGAACTTACCAATTTATCCTAATTTTAAGAAATGTATAACAAGAACAGAAAGCAAAAAAGAGACAAGAAAAAAAAAAAAGGTTGTAACAATCAATGATAAGTTTCAATCCACAAATTCAAAAAGCAATAATGCAACGAAAGATAACATGCTGATTGATAACAACATACTTTTTTATTTTATATATTAATATTGTCAAATTAGCAGAATAACCAAGCTTATAAGTTTAAGCATAGAAATACATTGGAAGAATTAGCCAGGCATTTATGGCTTTATATTTTGCAAGTCTATTTCATAACTTGGCCTTGTTTGAAATCATTGTAAATAGCTATTACATATTTCAGACTAGGATGTTTCAAGTGTTAAACAACAACTGGGTAGCAGAAAATTACACGACATACTTGCTAAGTGGTCAAATAATTCCAGTAGCCCTCAACAATCAGTGGTCAACATTCTTTTGCATCTCAAGGCTTAGTTCTATTTTATGATTCTAACCAAGGTTTTCACTGTTGAATTTATCAGTTGTTGCAGAAGGGCTCGAGAATGGATATAAACATGATGTTAATTTACACCCTCTGTTTCATATATAAAAATTTGGGACTTAAACATTACTTGTTAGACAGTAGTAATGTACCAGGTCAATGAACGAAAAAAACCATTGCCAACTATCATTTTTGGTAAAGTGACCAACAGCTTAATGACCAAACTTTTGGGTCTTCTCCACAGGCTAAATATCAGTGTGAGCATAGCCATTTATATAATAAACATTAATGAGACTGATTGTTGATGAGTTATTTGACCATGGTTTGAGGATATCTGGATATTAATATCTGAATCATAAGAAGCAAAGCAGAATCTAATCCATCATTTCCAATAGACATCTCTTCCACAAAAATTTTAAATAAAACAAAATTGTTTTCAGATTCATATATTAAAAGTATCTGAAGAATCATATAACCAACAAATTACAGTATAAGCACTAAGAAAGTAGCACTTATCAGCTCAAAGTTTGATAGCCCAAAGGCCCTTGCAAACCATCCTGTCTTATATCACTCCTTCCCATTAAGGAAGGCATCCATGGGAAAAGTTTCCCAAGCTCCTTGCCTATTGTACTAGGCTGCCTATCATTAATCCCAAATTTAGCTCTCTCAACAGCTTCCATTATATCTTCCCTTGTAACGGTTTCACCACCTAGAGAAAAAAGCATAGTGAGGCAAAATGTTCATCTCAGTCGTCTGCAAAGTATAAGTTTATGGCAGAATCATAATTATTATCCGCCCCCCTCAAAAAAAAGGTAAAAGAAGAAAAGGCCTGTGCACGCTGGGAGGGGGGGGGGAATGTTGTCAAACTGGACTGGACTGGATCAACCGGGAACTGGTCATTTTTCCGGTCTGAGACACCTTAGAGTTGGAAGAGAATTGGAAGGAGTAGTTGAACCAGTCAACTTTTCAGTTAAACTGGTTTTTAGGTAATTAAATCAGTTGAACTGAAGACCTCTGCCACTAACATTTAAGCCATAACCACTGAGCCAATTACATGTTTAGTTACATTATCACCTTATTTAATACTTATAACGTAAAGTCAACAACAATAAATGTTTTAATCAGACAGGCAGGCTGAATCAGTTGGACCGGGAACCGGGCCCCTTACCAGTTCAACAACCAGCCTGGTTATTAAAACATTGGGGGAGGGGGGAGGTCTGCTTTTATAATGCTCAAAAAAAAAAAAAAAAAGGAGCAATGGTCAAATGTGAAAGTAAAACTAGTGGTAGAGACAATGCAATCTGAAATCAGATGGAGCTATATATCAGCTTCTCACCTCTACGAGCAGCAAGTAATGCGGCTTCATTGACAATGTTTGCAAGATCAGCACCTACAAAACCTGGGGTCAGTGAAGCAACTAACATAGAAATAAGTTGTGTGTCTTCTTCTAGAGGAACTCCTCTCAAATGTAAAGCCAAAATCTTTCTCCGTCCTTCCTCATTTGGTTCCCCCACTAATACTTTTCTTGAGAAGCGACCAGGGCGACAGAGGGCTGGATCCAATGCTTCTGGCCTATTAGTTGCCCCAATAACAACCACTTTCATGTCCGACTCAAATCCATCCATTTCAGTCAGTAACTGCAGCAGCAAAAGAGATTTTAAAAGCCCATTAATAGCAGGAGAGAATCCAAATTTTCAGGATTTTATGTAAAATTGTATTAAAAGTTTAAAAAAGAAACAAGAAAGAAACTTAAAAAACATGCAGGATTTATTCCTTTGGATTAAATAAGATTGATAGAACAAAATTAAAAAAAGATAGTTTGTTTCTAAAGGGCAATATTTACACAAAAGTGATAAAAATGTTTATTAAAGTCCCAATTGATTAGAATATTAATGAATTTAATAATAGAAGTGGAAAGAACATAAGCAATGCAACTAGGGTTGAATGTTAAATTGCCTGGTTCAATGTTTGGTCTCGTTCATCATTGAAACTTCTACCACGCTTCCCTCCAACTGCGTCAAGCTCATCAATAAATATTATCGATGGTGCAGATTTCCTTGCCACATTGAAAAGATCTCTGATTCGAGCTGCTCCTCTACCAACAAATAATTCCACAAATTCACTTGCTGATACACTGAAGAAAGGAACTCCTGCTTCTCCAGCAACTGCGCGAGCCAGCAATGTCTTCCCTGTTCCTGGGGGACCCACTAGCAACACACCTCTAGGTAATTTTGCTCCCAGTTTTTGGTAGTTTACAGATCCCTGAAGGCATGAAACTATCTACAAAAAGAATTTGTGTCAACAGAGATAGCCAGCAGAAAATTACTTAATTACTCATGAGAGATTCAGTAAACCTAGTTTGCAATAATAACTATAACAAGCACCATCTCTACTAAGGCAACAAACAAAAGCCTCCGACCAAATAGTACTTGCACTACAAAAAGCTAAATGATCCAAAGATATCTGCATAAGTTTTTTTTTTATCACTCTGTTTCCACACAGATCTAGAAGCTTCCATGATAATATACTACTACAAACAAGAGTGAGCCACAGAAGGACACCCTGTCAGCAAAAGCCTGCTACACGACCTATGGAACTTGTTAAACCAAATAATTTGATTTTATGCTACCCAAAAGCAACACGTTTAGGGCCTCAATATTATTATCAATATCATCAAAGAATTCTCAAATACCTTCTATAGAGTCATGTTAGATATAATACAAAGAGAGTAATCAATCACCGACATCATTGACAGTCCTAAAAGAAATCACGAATGAGAAACGCCATTGCAGCCTAGCAGCTTTTCTACCTTCTGTATACTATATTATACTCAGAACCAATTTGAACGAATTCTAGAAAAGAAGCAAAATTACCTCCTCATCATTAATTCCATAATGTGGCCAGCACAAGAATGCCTTGACATTAACTATTAAAAAATATATATTCATTTTACGCAACTTTAAGAGAAGTGCTTAGTGCTTACCTCCATAAGCTCTGCCTTAGCAGTATCAACTCCCTCCACATCGTCAAACCCAACAACCTGGTTATTTGGACGCTGCTTCCTTGCAGGGCTATTAGCAGCAGAGAGTTGACGATACAGCAGCCACATCAAAGGCATTAAAGGAACCCACAAGGATATTATCATTATTAAAGTACTCCTCATTGACATTAGAACTGATTGAGGAGCTGAGCTATAAGTTGTTCCCTTTTCTCTCATCAAACTAAGAAGAAACTTTTCATCATGATCAATTTTTCTTGTCAAATACTGCCACTCAGAAGTAGAAGTTTGAGGTCTCGAAAATTTCTTGAATAGACCTTGTTTTTGCAATTGTCTACCATCCACACCATCCTCTCTTACAGCCGTACCAGCTTGGATTTCAGTTGAATCGGTCCCTGCCAATGATTCTTCTTCCAATTGAGTATTTTCAGCACTTTTAGAATCCATATTGAAATATATACGACGAGAACCCTCTTCAAGCAAAACCTTTGTCACAGAACTACTGTGAAGGCTTGTTATGAACTCTGAATATGGAACAATCTTAGGAGATGGCAATGCAGTGAATTTCAAGAACAAATAGCACATTCCCAATGCTAGAGATATTGTACTGTAAAGAGTAACTCTTCTTATATTCTTTCGTAGAAACACAGCAATATCATATAACATCGATCTAACTGAAATCCTCTTCATTCTTATTGTTAATAACCGCAGCCTGGGACACAATCTTAACGAAAATCTCTTTCTCACATCACTACTTTCTCTTTTTCCTACTTGGGTTTTGTTATCACCACTATTTGCCCTCACCAATAACCCATTATGTGTCTTGCAACAAGCTTGAAAACCAAATAAAGGAACCTCATTTCTTCTTCCATTACTAACCAACCTAAAGCTATTATCACCAGAAGCAAACAAATTCTGGGTTTTGCAATGGTTATAGCTACATATTCCAAGTGAAGGAAAGTAGAATGAAGCATATGAAAAGCTAGTATATCTCCTAATAGACTTGGGTTTTGCCCTATCAGTTACCAAGTTTTCATTACTAACAAAAAACCCACTATTGCAAACAACACTAAAACTAGCCATGTCTCTTGTACATCAACAACAACAAATTGGGAAGAGAGAAAACCAACTAAAGCTACATAGAAACCAGAAATTTGGTACCTTTAAGCCAACAGAGGGTTTTTTATTTCTTACCTGAGCAATGGAATGAATGGTGAGAGCTTTCTCTCTTTTTTTTTTCTTAAAATTTATTTTATATATTTTCTATGCTGGCATTAAATTCTTTTGCAAAAGATCTAACGGCCTTAAAGCAATGGACGAATTGATCAGGTACTTGTGCTGCACGAATGTGTGGCCTCAAAACTTGCGGCGGACCGAGGGCTAAGGCTTTTGTTTTTAATTTTGGATTGCATACCAAATATGTTTTATGGCATGGGTTCAAATAAATAGTTTAAATTATTCAAAATAATTATAGTCTATTTTAGTTTTTTTATTTTTTTTAAATTTTAATTAAATTAAATTAAAAATTATTTTTTCATCATCAATTTTTAATTGTAAAATTTATTTAATTAAAAAAATAAAACTAAAAAACTAAAAAAGGAAAAAAATTTAAAAACAAAAAAAAAGTTAGGATACCAACACCCATTGAATTTAAAATATTAATTTTTTTAAATTAAAATATTAAATAATAATTTATTAATATAAAATATGTAAAATTAATTTAATAATAAAATATATACTTTTATATATAATACGAGAAGACTTTGAGCAATGTATCCAAAATTCACACTCGCTTATGTTTCGTTTTCCTAAAAAACCAATTGGATTCATTTCAATATCAATTTTTACAAAAGCACGCATATCAAATTAGGATAAATCAAAATTCATCGAATATTAATTATTTTATCTTCTTTATCAATTGTCTTATTCTGTTATAAATTTTATATAATTAAAAAAGGAAAAAAAATACTACATGAATACCTTCATTGACATTATTTTTTTAAAAAATTTTATCTAATTAAAAAAACAAAGAAAGCAAAAAAACCAAAAAAAGGAACAAAGAAAAAAATATTTTTAATCAATAATATCGAATAAGTCTAATGATAACTTTTTAAAAAAATTATTTATTAAATATGAAGAGAAAAAAAAAGAACAAAAAATAAGAAAAAAAATAAAAAGAAATGAAAGTTAAAAAAAAAAAGAAAAAAAAAAGAATGAGTTAAGGGAGTGATATGTGAATACAAAAAAATGCAAATTTTATATTATAGATAGTATAATATCTACTTTTATATATATATCACGAGGTGGATTGGGTCAAAACTCTTGAGCTTATTGTTAATCCAACTTTACTTATTTAAAAAAAAAAAAAAAACTCATTTAACCCTAATTCTATTTCAATAAAAAAAATATATCTTTATTGAATCAATCGGATTGAAATCCATTGAATATGGATTTTTTTTATCTTTATCCATCAACTTTTTTTGTAGAAAAATTTACGTAATTAAAAAAACCAAAATGACAAAAGAAAAAAGGAAAAATAAAATTTTAATATAATACCTATATAATTAATTAATTAATTGAAATATATATTTATATATACCTGAAGCAAGTGAAATACCCTAAACTCACATTCAATTGAATTTCAATTTAAAAAAAAAAAAAAAAACTTGATCTAGTCTCAAATTAAAAAAAAAAAAAGGGGGAAAACTATTGAATTAAAATGATTTGAAATGTATCCAATACAAATTGTTTTGTCACTCATACCTCAACTAACTTTTATTGTAAAAAAATTTATATCGATTTTTTTTGTTGTAATATTTATTTAATTTAAAAAAAAAAAGACAAAAGAAAAAAAATGAAATAAGATGACACATGGACATTTTTGTTACTTTTTGTTGAATAACTTGATATAATTAAAAAGAATGAAAGGAAGAAAAACAACAAAAAAAAAAACAAAACAAAAGATGGAAACTAAAATTAAAAAAAAAAAAAAAAATTGAATTGTCACATGATATTAGTAATGATGTGATGTTCTTACATATTTTATATCATTCATTTTTTAAAAAAAATAAAAACTTAAAGAAAAAAGAAAAGGTTGAAAAAAATAAATCTGAATCACGCAGATACCTTTGTTAATATCATTTTATTACAAAATTATCTAATTTAAAAAAAATGTAAAAATATATATTTTTAATCAATAATATCAAATGAATTTCAAATTTTTTAAAAATATTTATTAAATATAAAAAAAGAAGCAAAGAGAAAAAAATTAAGAAAGAAAAACAAAAACATAACAAAAAATAAAAGACTTGACATATAATATCAAATGGACCTTACAAAAGAAAATTTTTTAAATACAAAAAATATTAAATATAAAAAAGATAAATAAAGAAAAAAAGAAAAAAGAAAAAAACAAATAAAAAAGAGGGTTGACATGGAACACCTAAAGAGTTTTACATAAAAAAAATTTTAAATGAGTTTTTCAAGCAATTCCTCTACTTTTGTCGTTATTTTTACTTTTGAATCCATGATTTTGCTATTTATCTTCTCATTTTTTATTTGTTTCTTTGTCTCCTTAAATTTGAAATCTCACATTTCGATTTTTATTGTGAATCAAAATCCATATTTTTCTCAAAATCTGTAAGTCTATAACCGAGTTATTGTTGGATTTTCATTTTTTTTATTAGCTTTCGTTCCTTGGCTTTTTTGAAGTTTTTCTTATTGGCTATCGATAATCTTAGCTCACTTTAATCTCAATCTCATCCTCTATTAATTATTAGCTATTATTTCTTTACATGTTACTTGTTTTTTTGTTATTTCTTTAATAAATTTTTTTGGGTGTTTGGAGGCTAAGAAAATGTGAGAAAATGAAAGAAAAATGATTAAATGATTTTGGAAAGAAAGATAATATTTTTTGTTTTTTTAGTTGTTATTTTTATGGGTTTGGCTTTGGTTTTTAAAGATTGAATTTTTAGTAGGATTGATTATGTAATATAATTTCATTTTTGGATTTAGAGTTTTTGATATTATTTTTTAGTGTTTGGATGTTGAAAAAATATGATGGGTTAAGTTTGGAAGAAAGATAATATCTTAGGTTTTTGATTTGGTTATTTTTTAGGGGGACTGAATGCTAAGAGACTGTGAAAAAAATGAAAGAAAATTGATGGGTTAAGTTTGTAAAGGAAAATAATATTTTGATTTTTTAAGTGTTTTTTTTTTAGGTTTGAGTTGTTGGTTATTATTGTGGGGGTATTTAGTTTACGAAATTTTAAATTTCAAAAAAAAGTGTGAATTCTTGATAAAGGATAATTTTTCATGGCATGATATTCTTAGATTCATGTGTTTGGTTAGAAGAAAATTAAATTACTTAATCATGTATTTTTATTATAATGTCATTTATTACGTAATATACATAACAATTTCTTAAAAAAATGATAATTAATGCATTTTAAATCTTAAAAATGCAATATTCGAGTGCCCAATTAAAAAAATTAGTAATCAATTACTGCATTAAGTTCATTCAAGAAAAAAAAATCCACAATTATTGCATTTTAACCTTTAAAAATGCAACATCTGAGTGAGATATCAAAAAATTTTAAAACCAATTACTACATTTCTATTGTAAAAAAGGCAGTTAAATACATTGACCCACCACTTCTACATCATTTACCAAACTGTCTTTATTCATTTCCATTGGCCGACCACTTTTTTTAATCTCTTCAACTCAGATTTTTCTTCACTATCATCATTATCAAAAAAGAATCTGACCAAATTTAAGTCAATCTCAAACCCTCTATTTTTCAAAAGGGTTTAGGTTTTAATTTTTATGATAAATAAACTAGTGGGTGCGTTTTGGTTCCTCTAAAATTCAATTCCTGGGTATTTTTCTTCCCTTAATTTTCTTAACGAAAATTTGATCTTTTTTTAAAGGTGGATCACTAGGCTAAAAAGGTGATGGAATATATAAAGCTATTTAAGCAAGGTTGGAAATGGTTATAATATCATAAATATATTTATTCAAAGGTAAAAATAACTGTTGGCTATTGTAGAGATAAAATAGGTTCGTTAGTGGATAGGCATTGGCCCATGATTTATAATGGATGTGTTAATTTTTGAAACTTTTCAAAGTTGTTTTTAGTTTATTGGAAAGATTGTCTTGTAAGAGGGTTTCAATCATCTATCAGATTGGGTTCAGCTTCATTGCTTATTATAATATGGATCTATTTCCTTAGCTTAACTTCCATGTCTTGCTTGCTTTATGTGCTTTTAAGTATGGAACATGATCTTCCATAGTGTACGTTACTAAAGCAAGAATCTCTTATCTGATTATTGTAGTACAAAGAAGCTATTTTTAGAGTCAAACGAAATAACCAGACTGCTTTTTCATTTCATGATAGTAGACAATTACTATGTTTTGAGTGGAAAATTAAAAAAAAAGAAAGTAAACTTAAATACTACATTTTACAACTTAGAAACGTAGTATTCGAATATGAAATTAAAAAAAAAAAACTCAAAAGTTACATTTCTATTAAAAAAATCTCAACAAATAATCATAATTACTATGAATCAAAGCTTATAAATACAATATTCATTGGTTAAATATAAAAAAAAGTCAAATAAAATACATTTTTATTCAAACAGATAAAATAGAATGAAAATATTTTTATTCAAGTTAAAAGTGAGGCAAAAATAACTTTCCTCTTGAAATCTTAAAAAAAAATTGTAGGAAGAAGTGAGTTTTTAATTTCAATACTTTAAGTATTATTGGAAATCTAAGATTATCCATAGAAATAAAATATCTTAAAACGTGATAATTATATATTCAACAGCAACATTTTGAGAAAAAAATTTAGATTTTTTCTGAATCAAATGCCTTCTGTATTTTATTGAGGAAGAAATTAAGAAAAAGACCTTGTCTTTTAATTTTAGTTGAATGTCAAAAAATAGGATTTTTTTTAGAATTTTAGTTGAACATTAAAAAATTAAAAAATGAGTGATGCAAAAAAATTCAAACTATAACCTAACTTAATTATCTTATTTGATTTTTTATATAGCTAACTTTATAGTATATGACATAAGACTTAATGCGTTATTATTGTTGTTGAAAAATAAAATTTTATTCTTTTATATCTATTTGAGCTTCACATTTTTATCTTTTTAATAAGTTTTATTCTTAAAAGGCATGTGCAACTTATCATTGTTAAAAAGTCATATTTTAAATTAATTTAAATATGTTTAAACTTAAATTAAGTCAAATTAAATATAATATCTGTAATAAAAAAATTCAAACATTAAATTTTAAATTAAACATTTAACCTTATTATATAATCATTTATTTAAAATCCTATGAAAATATATTTCATATTGTTCCTTGGAGGACATATTAACTAATTATAGAAGGTTTTATGTTTTAAATTATATGCAATTGTCATTTGTAAAAAAATAAAATAATAATAATAATAATAATAAACATACATTTAATCAAAATAATATGTACAATTAGTTCACATTCTTACATTTACATCCATAACCATAAAAGTATAAAAACCAAAAATAAATAAATTCATTAATCACTAGGGTGTCATAGTAAAAGTAATTTCCTTTTAATGAATTTTAAAATTTGTCATTTCCTTAAAAATAAATATTTTTTTCAATGTTGAAATCATTAAATATTTATATTTTATTGTCTCAATTTGTAATTCTCCTCAACCTATCACAAAAATTTGGTTTGGGTGTGCCCAACCAATCACCCCCTGGTTGTGTGCCCTCACCCTTTGCTGTAGAAGAGTGTTTCATCAAAAACGACATCGTCTTCAGGAATTTTTCACCTTCGATACGACTGGTATTTCTCCATTCTACTACATCCTTCATCTTCTTCAACCTTCAAGAATTCAACAAATTAACAGGTGAGTGATACTGATTCTTGAATCTAAATATAGAATTCAACATCCTTACTTCTTTGTTGTTTAGTTTTGTTATATGATTGTGGCTGCCAACTGAGCATTTTCTTAATTGTGGAGGGATTTGGTTGATTTTTGTGTTGGCTTTATGATTATCTGATTTGGAAAAAAATTTAGGCAAAAAATCCGTGTGCAGTGTTTTTGACTCTGTCCAATTTGGGTTTTTCTTTTTTTGCTCTCGTGTCCGTGTCACGGTGTCGGACACTGATACAACACCGGTACGAATGGGGGCGTTTCCATATTTAGGGGTGTAAATGATATATATATCAATTCAAGTTCAAGCTCGAGTTCGAACACACAATCTAGCTTGAAATCAAGCATGAGAATCGGGCTTATTTTTCTTAAATGACTCTAATCCAGCAAGCTCAAGTAGTTCGATTTTTATTTCGGATTGAGCTTGAACTTGAAAATTAAAACTTAATTAAGTTCGAGCTGAGTTTGGAGTAACAAACTTCAAGTCAAGCTTGAGCTTCTTACTGTATCGATCTGGCTCAGCTCGATTACACCCCTATCCATGCTTTATAGGTTGTAGTGGTAGAGCGAGAACAAAGTAAAAATAAGAGATGGAATTTCCATGACTTGGCTTATGGAAATAATTGATAATATACTGCTAAGTTACTTTCCTAATACCTAATTAGCTACGGAGGACATGTTTACTTGGACCAAATGACTTCTTCTTGATGAACAACTTGTTAATTGTGATATTATCCCTTTATTTCCGAAAAAGATGGACTTTATCTAGCCAAGCTATTGATGTCAGGGCTAATTAGATTTGAATCTTTTTGCTAGGCTCTTTTGAATCTGCTTGTGCTGATTGTCATCTTTTTTTGCTGCATGCAACTCCCAGACTTTGTATGACTGCAATAACTTTGATTTGTGCCGAGGAACCTACCCCATCTTCTATAGTTTAGCTTGTGGAATATAAAGTTTGGAAGATAGCTGGATTTAGTGGTAATTATAAAGGACTTATTTAAATTGCACAAGAGGTTGACTGCTAGACTATTGAGGTGCAGTGACTTTGACATGGAAACCAGCAAGTAGAAAAGCAATTCCTATTGCTGTTAACCATGTTAGCCACTTATGTTGTAGATAAGGGTCCTTTCATTGTCAGTTAGCGAGCTTGATGTTCCCTTTATGGTCATTCATATGATTATTTATATGATTGAGTTGTTTGGTGAATGACTGCTGTGGATAAACTTTATGTCTAATTGTGATGAGATAATGCACTTTCAACTTGAAGTTGCATGCAAAGGACTAGCATATTATAAAGGAGAAGTCACTTTGATAATAAGTATCGATATGCTTTGAGGTGTTCTGCATATTCCTTAATCTTTTTGTTTCAACTTGGAGTTGCATGCAAAGGACTAACATATTATAAAGGAGAAATCATTTTGATAATAAGTGTCGATATGCTTTGAAATGTTCTACATATTCCGTAATCTTTTTGTCATTGAGTTCAAATTCAACTGCAGGTTCTGTTGTATTTATTGTTCCCTGACTATGTTGTGTTGGATGTATGGAAAAAAGTCCCAAAGTGGTGCATCAATATCCAATTGTTACACACATCACATGATGCATGTGTAGTTTTTAAGTTGCTTTTTTAAAATTAAATCACAGTGGAGAATCTGCAGTGCTCTTATAAGTTGTTTTTTGTTGCAGAAGTCATACAGTAGCCACTGAAAATGGGAAGCAAGGGTCGAATTCCACCTCCTCATTTGAGGCGCCCTCTCCCTGGTCCTGGCATGGTACATCCTGAACCATTTGGTCCAGGAATTTTACCCCACCCAGGTCCTTTTCCACCTTATGATATGTTGCCCCCTCCAGAAATCATGGAACAAAAGCTTGCTGCGCAGCATGTGGAGATGCAGAGACTTGGTACAGAAAACCAGAGGCTTGCTGCTACCCATGGGATATTGAGACAGGAACTTGCTGCTGCACAGCATGAGTTGCAGATATTGCACGCTCAGATTGGAGTCATAACATCTGAAAGAGAACAACAAATGAGGAGCCTTACGGATAAAATAGCTAAGATTGAAGCCGAACTGCAAGCATCTGAGCCTGTTAAAGTAGAGTTGCAGCAGGCACATGCTGAAGCTCAGAATTTGGTTTTAGCAAGGGAAGAACTTATGTCCAAAGTGAATCAATTAAATGAAGATCTTCGGAGAGCCCATGTAGATGTGCAACAGATACCTGCTTTGATGTCTGAACTTGAGAGCCTCAGACAGGAATATCAGCATTGCAGGTTTTCGCTGTGCTCTTGTCTATGGGTGTTTTGGGAGCAAAGTTGAGAAAGATTAAAATAAAGCGGCTGGTATTGAACAGGAAATTAATATTAAAACTCGTTTTTCTGTTGTTTGGAAGTCCACTGTAGAGTTTTGTTCTCCGAAAAGTTTTTTCATTCTTCATCTTTTTCCTCTCTGAGCATGCTGGTCATTCAGCTAAAGTTCTCTAAGGTCTTTCTTTTTAGATTTGTTTCAAAAAGTTCCATGCTACACGATCATGTGATGGCGTATTCTTGATCATGCAGGGCTACATTTGACTATGAAAAGAAATTTTACAATGATCACCTTGAATCACTTCAGGTGATGGAGAAAAATTATATGACTATGGCTAGGGAAGTGGAAAAGCTTAGAGCAGAGCTGATGAATGCTGCTAATGTTGACAGAAGAAATGGTATCCTATCTTCTGATCTTTTCTTTTCTCAGCTCTTTGATTTTGGTTTTTGGTTTTTGCCTTTTTTCTTCATTAACTGTTTAGATGGCTAACATGTGGCAACCTAATGCAGTTGGGCAATATGGTGGTGCCACCGGAAACAATGAGAATGACCCGTCTGGATATCCTGTGGGACAAAATGCATATGAAGATGGTTATGGTATTAACCAGGTGTGTAAGTTTCCATGATGGTTATAGTTCCATGTCATACATTATCCACAGATAGGGTTTGAGAAACATATAGAAAGAGTAAATGGAAGTCATGTTAAACCTTTTTCTAAGAAATATAAATCATATAATATTCTGCAAGACTCAGGATAATTTACATATGATTAAAGTTAATTGAAAATTAGCCATGTTGAAGATAACATGCTTTCCTTATATGTTGCATATGGTAAGTGTTATTGAAAAGTCATAGTCATGTTAAAGACACTATGCATTTTGAATATGGTTATCATTAACCAAGATCAAGTTAAAGTTTGAGGTTTTGTTTTTTTATTATATTTCTATCCAAACCAATCCTGGAAGTGTTTATATGGTTGCTGCGTAAATGTCTGCTGAAACATGAATAGGTTGTGGGTATGTAATCAATTGCTATTATGAATTTCTGCACATGGAAAAAAAGCCAGAAAATTTTGCTATTTAACTACAAAAATTACCATTTTTTTAGGATAAATTACATTCTTTCAAAGTTAATGCTTATTGTTAGATAAACGTGGATTAAGTAGCTGTTTGAAGTATGAAACGGTATATAGACAAACTGCAGTGGAGTTCTTCTCACTCCTCTGCCTCCTTTGTAATATGTGGTTGCTAATTTCAATGCATCGGTGATTCAATGTAATGATGGCTGTATTTTGTCTGCTAATTTTATGTCGTAGATTAATGACATTCTGCTCATTTCACGTCACAGAGATATGGTCCTCTACCATCTGCTGTTACTGGTACAAATGCAGGTGCGAGTGCTGCCGTTTATGGTGGAGCTCAGTCTGGACCTGCCCCTACAAGGACTGGCTATGAGGCATCCAGAGGACCTGCTTATGACATATCAAAAGGACCTGGTTATGATGTGTCAAGAGGGACTGGTTACGAATCACAAAGGGTTCCTAGTTATGATGCACAGAGAGGGTCTAGTTATGATGGTCAAAGAGCCCACGCCTATGATGCACAAAGGGGAGCTGGTTATGACACTCAAAGAGGATCTGTAAACGACGCATCCAGGGGTGCAACCTATGATGCACCAGCTAGAAGTCTTGCACATGGACCAGCTGCACCTTTGAACAATGGACCTTATGGATCTGCAACACCACCTGCTCGTGCTGGAAGCACATACGAGGCAAACCCTCGAGGTAGAAATCCTGTTAGGAGATGAGCATTACACCAGACTGCTATGCATATCATTCAACATTTTCATAGAGATGGTATCAACTCATGAATCTCATGAAACAATTTTCTTTGCTCCCAAATCATCCGTTATTGTGTTGAGCAAAGATGCTACTAGATTTTTTTTTCTCTGTTGAATCTGAATGGTAGAGGCTGCTGACCGTCTACCAAGCTTAACAGAGTCTTGTGAGACTTGGAACTAGTTTTATTTGGGAGCTATCACATTCATGAAAAATTTATGTTGAGTGGCGGATTTTTATATAATTTTTTATTATAATTGGTTAATTGCGGGATTATGATAAAGAGAATTATAAGTTAAATGCTCTCGTTTTATCCGGTTTCAAATTAGGTTATAGCTTTTTTCCATTCTCACATAAAATTTATAGAATTAAAAATGTGAAAATTTTTTTTCTCAACATATCACTTACTATTAAAATAAAATCTCTCCAAATAGTAATTCGGAGATTAATTTTGCTACAAAAAATCTAACCATATTTAAAAGTTAAAACCTATATATATATATATATATATATATATATATAATTCCTCCATTCTACTGCATCAATTTTGTTAAGGGCTAAGGAGTAATAGGATTGTCAATTGCTTGCTTATTTCTTGAATAATTCTCGAAATTGATTTAATAATTATTCTCGGTTTTATATTGCGAATAATCAATTTAATAAAATGAAGAAATTTGATTACATAACGTTAAATAACCATAGAAGCAAATATTCCAACAAATAATTTATTAGATATAAAATAATTTCATATATAAAAAAATCAAAAGAAGCCGAAATTTGATTGACTGGTTGGGGCCCTACCACGTATCTGCTGGGCCTACCTCAGACCCATAATTTTTGTTCTGCTTGGAATTTGTCTTGTACATGAAACCTCCTTGGAAAGATGTTGGGTTCTTATACCGTCATTTGTTTAAGCTTTGGTCCGTTGATGAGATTTATTTTGATAAAATTAAAAATAATAATAAAGATAAAATTAATTATTATTAATAATGTGATTAAAAAAAGTAGAATATATGTTTGAATATAAAAATAATGATGGTAATGAAGTAAATTATAATGAAAAGAAAAAATGATTATTAAAAATATTAGATTAAAATAAATATAATAAAATTTTAAATTAAAACTTATAAATTTTATTTATTATATAAAATTTGTTAATAAATAGCAAATGTTATTTAAATTATTTATTAATGTATGATATGATAAAATTTATTTATATAGTATTAAATTAATAAAATTATTTCATAACTTTTAAATAAAAAATCAATATGAAAAAAATTATAGAAATATTTTTTGTATAATAATATAATTTACAAAATAAAAGTAAAATAATAAAAACATTGGCCCATCACCAACTTGACAAGAAATGACCGATTAATAGTTGATCTTTTATTCATTTGCACTAGAGAATCATTTAAGTGCAATATCTACGATTGACGCATCTGATTCTTCATTTTCTAAATGCTAAAACTGGATCAGGAAATAAAAAAATTAATCTGATACATTATTATTAAAAGTTTTAGACTTCATGAACGAGGATAGGGGTAGGGATGCAAATAATATATTAGTTTTCATAAATTATTTGAGTTTGATTCGAATAAAATTTGAATTCGATTTAATTATTATCGAATTGAGTTTGAGTAACTTGATTTATTAATCGAGTCAAATTTAAATATTTTTATATCCAATTCGAATAGTTCACTAACCTAATCGAGCTTTTATATTTTAATATATTTTAATTATTTTAATTTATAAAAATATCTCAAACTCAAGTTCGAGTTCGATTATAAATAATTGAGTTTTTGTTGAATATAAGAATCGAATTTATTTTTACATGTTAATCAAATTTCATCAAGTGAATTCGAATAGCTCAATTTTTATCTCGAGTTGAACTTGAATTAAAAAAATAAAACTCGATTGAATTTAAATCGAATTTCGAGTCTTAATTTTAAAATTAAGTTTAAATATTGTATCGATTCGAACTCGATCTACTACACCTCTAATTAAGGATTCGACATACCTCTTTAAATTAATTAAAAATAATCAATAAACTAATATAATAAAGAAAAAGATACGTGTGTAACAATTTTTTAACAATGTTTGTGTAGATTCAAATTGTATCATCTGCGTATGAAATAATATTTTTGAATAGAATAATATTAAGTTTCTTTCACCTTATTACAAAATATATGTAACGTTGAAAATAAAATGAACAAACTCTGCATGACCTTTGTGTAATAATTTATTTTCATCAATGACTTAAAATTTAAATTTTTTTATTTACGTTTTAAAAATATTTTAAATTTATCTATTTTATCAATTGTTAATAAATATTTAAGGAAATATATCAAATAAATATTCATATGACATAAATTTTAACTCAAAAAAATTAAAGGGATTTATTTATTTATTAATTAATAAATCATTATTGCCTAAAAAAAAGGATGACTTAAATAACTAAATTATAATATCAATCATTGTAGACACCGATTTTATCTGGGTCTATTGTCTTCATTTTAATTTTTTAAGAATAATAATAATAATAATAATAATAATTTTAAAAAATATAATAATAAAAAAAAGAGAAAAAAAAGACAGAAACCAGAGGGCTGGTATGGCACCGTTGCCGCTCGACCAACCCCTATCCAGCCCTTGACCAGCCCCTAGTTCAGCCCAACTACAGCCACCCTACAGCCACCAAAATCCCCATATTTGAAGCTCTTTAAAACCTCCAGCCCCTTTCCCCTTCAGAGGCGTTTCGAAAAAAAAAAGGCCTATTCAATCCACCCCTACGACAAACCCTCGAGCTCAATGAACTACCCCCCTCAAAACACTTTCAAGAGCCCTAGACAGAACCTTCATTCCCATGCATAAAAGACCCAAATTTTAAACTTACACCCAAAATACCCAAACCAAAGAAAATAGAAACAAAAAATAGACAAACACAGTTCTCCCTATAGGGAAGAACCTAAACGTCGAGCTCCCTGCAAAAACAAAAAAAAAAAACAGATCAATTTTAGTCCAAAATAAAAAAAAAGAAAAAAGAAGAAACCGAAACTTTAAACCCCGATCTATGATGATCAGGGTTAATTCTTGCGAAAGTGACATTGAATCTGGAAAGGGAACGAAGAAAGAAAGTTTTCGGATGTTTTTGAAGGTTTTTCGGCATCGATGATCGACGGCCGACGATGACCCATGGCGACTGGCGCGACCGCCGGTGATCGACTTCTGGCAGTCGATGGGCCTTCTGTTTTTTGGGTTAAAAGAAAAAAAAGTTTTTTTTTCTAAAGTAGGTGAAGAATGAACAATATTTTTTTTTTTGAGTTATATATAAAAGACTAAAGAGCAAAACGATATCGTTTTAGGCTAAGGAAGATCAACGCGTTTACTCGGATTTGACCCCAGGATCTGCGCAACCTGACTCGTGAACCCATTCTTTTAATAGCTGCTGACCAGTCCAATTAAACCGATTTGAACCAGATCGAACCGTAGATTGCTAGCTCGAACCGTTGATTGAATCGCAGAACCGATCAGACCGGTCCAGACCAACGTTGATCGGACCGTTGACCGGTCCGGTTTAGGTAAAAAATTTTTTTTTTTGAATTTTTTATATATTATTATTATTTTTTATTTTAAGTATTTTTTTTATTGATGCATGATAAATTCTTAAATTTGTTAGAATAAATATTTAATTATTTTAATAATAATAAAATTGAAAACAAGTAATAATTAAAAATATATATTAAAATTGCTCAAAATAATAATAATAATTTTTATTATTTTTTCTGCCTAGATGTTGGAAGGAATAAAAAAATATTTTCCTAAAGAAATAATTTCGCCTAGATGTTGGAGAATTATTATTAATAAATTTTCATAAAAATAAATATATAAGAAATTTTTAATTAGTTTTAAAAAATCATTAAAATCGAACTTACTTTGAAAATCCACCTAGATGTTGGAGATTTTTAGATATATTCATATTTTCTTAAAAACGAAACCTTAAACACTAATTCTCAATTTTTAAAATCTTAGGTTTCTAAAACCCCTAAAATCCAAAACCCCATAAAATCCAAAATCCTAAAATTCAAAATCCTAAAATTCGAAACCCCTAAAAATTCAAAATCCCTTAAATCCAAACCCTTAAAATCCGAAACCCCCAAAAATCTGAAATTCCAAACCTTTAAACTCTTAAATCCAAATCCATAAAATCCAAACCTTAAACCTTAAATTTTAAAACTGAAACCATAAAATCTTCAAACTCTAAAATCAAAACCCTAAACCTTTCATATCCTAAAATTCAAGCCTTAAAACCTTTTAAACCTTAAAACCAAACCTTCAAAACCTATACTCAAGCCCTTACTCAAAACCTTTTGAAAATCTTAAGGACACGTGTGAAAATCTCAGTAATTCGTTCTCGAATGTCGCCTAGATGATGGGGTATTTAAGAAATTTTACTCCGTTAAGTCTTTGCACACGATTTCTTAATTCGCATTAATAATAAGATTAATAAATAAAAAGTATAACAGTAAATTGGGATCTTAAATATAAACAGTCGCACCTAAGCTCTGCCTAAATGTTGGAGAGTCGGGGTGACCTCATTATGCTTAAGAATCCAACTTTTAAATTGCATATCATCCTACATAACATTCATTGGCATACATACGTTAGCATGTTATTATCAATATTTATTTGCACTATTCTATCTTTAATTTTTATTTACTACTTGGTGATAAAAAAATTTATAATAAAAAAAATAATACTTTTTTTAAAAAAATTATGATATTACAAAATAAAATAAAAATAACATTCCGAAAGAAATAATTCTTAGTACTCTGCCTAGATGTTAGAGAGTCACCAATAATTTTTTATAAAGAGTGTTATTTCATTTTAATGATTGTTGTGTTAAATCTTAAGCGAAAAGAGTTATTTTAAATTTTACTTAAATGTTAGAGAATTTTAAAATAATTCTTTAACTTTAAAATTTTCTCAATATTCCTAAATAAAGAGCTTTAGCAAAATTTTATTTTTGCAAATGAAGGGAATTAGTATTAAATTTCAAATTAAAACTATTTTTATCCAATACTGAAAATAACGCGTAATTAAATGGTACCAATTTATTGGCGTTGTGGGTGTTAATCCTTCCCCACACATAACCAACTCTCGGATCCAACCTGATTTTTATAGACTAAAATTTATCTTTTTAATAAACTTTAAACCCGTTTTTATAGTTTTATTTAAAAAATAAACTTTTTGGTGACCAATCACACCCTAAAAAAGATTGGTGGCGACTTTCTCATTTATTTCGATTTTAAAACTCTTTTACGTCTGGTGGTCCCAAAATCGTTACGACAGCTTGGCGACTCCACTGGGGACTTGTTTGAGAGTCAGACCAAAATTTTAATTATGCGCTATTGACAATGGTTGGATTTAATTGATTTTATTTTATATTTAATTTCTTTTATTTTATTTTTCAAAAACATTCATGTTACTAAATAAAATAAATTATGTGTTAGTTATTACTTTATTTTGATTTTGTTTTTGGTTATGATTTATTCATGTTATTTTGATTAATACATTACTTTGCACACACTTTGCATATTCACTTGCATGCATGAGCTCTATACCCGGGCTCCATCCTTTTTAGAAGGAAGTGAAGTAGCTACGCTCTCGTGAGGTGATAACCTCCATATTTGCTAGCAAAACACTTTCACTCAGATTGAACCCTTTCCGTTAATAACCCATAATGGGCGAGGATTGGGAAACCTTACTAGTCTATAATGGACGATGATGTAAGGAATAGTCTGGGAACCTTTAGACATATAAATCCTAATCCAGCATATTGTGAAACCTAGGAAGCCTGTTTAGGATAGAGCCATGCCATCTTTTTAAAAAATTATAAAAAATTAAGACATTATACGTTATATTATTTTGTTGTATGGTTGTTATATTATTTCTCTTACTTGTTTGTTTTAAATTCTTGAGTCTTTTTATTTTTTTATTTTTTTTATATTCTTTGATTGTGTGCATTATATTTGAATATGTGGTATTTATTTTAGGTCAATCATTGGAAAAAAAGAAAAAAAAAAGGCAAAAAAGATATTTTCAAAAATTAAGGATTTTTCTTAAATTCCTTGTTATTGGCCGAATAAAAACTAATTTTCAAGCCTTATTTTTTTTGTTTTTCCTTCTCAAAATAAAAAATTTCATATTTTATTTCATCTTTCACATTTCATACATCGTAATAAATAATATATGTATCTCATCCCATGCGCATCATAATAGGATAATACGTGCATTTCATCCCATCCATATCAATAGGTAGCACATGTATTTTACTCCATGCACATGCATCCCATGTACTTTTTGATAAGTAGTGCATGCATTCTATCTCGTTATGTATCTTAAGGCAGTGTTTACCTTATTAGGCCAGCACAACACATGCATTGCATTTCATACATACATATCTCATACATACAATAGCTTCATGTATTTCATACAAGTATGTTGCATTAGTCATAAGAATACATCTCACCATTCATGTAAATATGTCATTGCATTTCATGCATATAGATTCATGAATAATAAGGTCGTATGGAACACACATTGCATTTCATATCCCACTATCCTTGCAATATAATACTATATTCCTTGCATACATATTCATGGTTGACGAAAATTTTTATTTGGGTCCTTGTACATATAAAAATGCATTGTCATAGGCATATATGCATTTCATGACATTCTTTAGCCATCATATTCATGTATTCATACTTCGTGTGTCATTATTTTTGTGATATTCATTCAATAAGGGTAGTAATCTAAAATTTTTTATCTAAGTCCTGAAATAAAATGTCTGTCTTGGTGGGAATCAAAGTGACTAAAATGAGAGATCAATTGAAAGTAAGGATTAGTGCTTTGGAGTTGAATCAAGAGGAATAATGGCTTGAGCTTTGAGAAATGAAACAACGATAGCTCAATTGATAGAAATGTTTAGAGGTAATGATAGAGTTGAGTTTGTTCCTCCTCAAGTCAAGGTCAATTGGCTCCCATTAGTTTTAGCCCTCTATCAGAGCATGCTAAAGCATTGGGTGATTTGAACAATGACCAAGGTTTGGGCGAACTCAAGAGAAGAATGGGTGAACTAGCCATGCAAATGACTGAGCTCAAAAGTTTGATTTCCAAGAATAAGCCAGCTGGCTTCAAACAACCTTCACAAACTATCTCAAGTCCAAACTCGCACCCAAATCCTTCTTATGACCACTTCTAAACTCCTTTCCAAGCACCTAGGATTGGGCTCCCAAATTTCATCCAACCTTAAAAAATTTCACACTTGAATCCATTTTCATGACCTCACATTTCATAATTGCTTGTTCAGCATGTTATCCAATCATCACTTTATCAGCCCAATCTCTAACCCAGAGTTTTTCAATTCACCTCGAGACTAACTATACTAGCATCTTTTCAGTAAAGCAAACTAACCATAGGATAGAAAAACCCTGGCAACACCAAAGAAAAAACCCCTATTGATCTAATACCCATGTCCTACATGAAGTTATACCCTTTGCTCTTAGAAAATTACCTTATCGCCCCTATCCTTGCTGAACCTTGCAAACCACCTTTCCCTAAATGGTATAACCCTAATGCCCAATGTGAATACCATTTTGGTGTTATGGGCCATTCTCTGAAAGACTGCATAGCTTTGAAACATAGGGTGCCGGGATTGATGAAAGTCGAATATCTGAGTTTTGATGCTAAGATGAAGTCAGTTATTCACGAAAACCCTTCTTTGATCCATGTTGAGATGGTAGGCAATGTTGCAGGCAACAGTAAGGTTAGTCAGAATGATGAATAAAAGCTTTTTAAGCAAAGAGTTGTCTTCCCTAGTAATCATAGTTAACTATTCTTTAGGTGAGACAAAGGGAAGTGGGAGCAGGTCTGTCACTTTTTAGCCTCAACCCTAGAATGGTTTGTGATGTGTAAACTTGGTACTTTTAAGAATGAATGAAAACTTTTTTTGACTTGAATTTTTATGAATTGATACCTCTGTCCATTTTTAATAATTGGATGTCTAAAGGAGCCTATAAAAAAAGAATAATGATTGTGAATATGCTTTCATCAAACTTTTATGAAAGAATGAGTGGAAATCTCTCCAAAAACTTTTCGGACATGGTGATTTCTAGTGAAATTATAGAAAATACAATCAAGAGTGGCAGGATTAAATTAAAAGATGCGATAGATGTTAAAGAGAAAAGTACATCAAAACAAAATAAAAAAAAGTACAAGTAGTCACAATGGAGTAGCATCTACCTAATAGCTTTATCCCGTACAATCCTTATCTTGCTTATCAACCCCATCACCCTGTCATAAGCCATATATATCAAAACCCATATCTTTGCCAACCAAGCCAGCATTTGAGCTTTCCAGCAAACTCTCATCCTCAAATGGTCATTCATGATCTTGTTCTTACATTTGAATCCATCACTCGACCAATAAAAAATCGAAAGAGACCAATGAATGATCAAGAGAAATTGCCCATCCCCATTTCTTACTTTTTGCCTTTGCTAATAAAAGGTCGATATCTCACTCCTGTGCCTCTAAAAATGACACCAAATCTATCAACAAGAAGTTATGATCCCAATGACAAGTGTGATTATCATATGAGGGCAATTGGCCACTCAACTAAAAATACAGATAGTTGAAAGAAAAGGTTGAAAATCTTATCAAGAATGGTATTCTGACTCCAGAGGTAATAGAACAATGAAAGTTGTTGACTCCATCCAATTGTCAAATGTGAGAAGTTGAGATGAAGAAGGAGGTGTCAAGTTTTAAAAATCAGGATAGGATGATTTCTTTTTTATTTTGTTTACTATGTATGTATGACATATGCATTGTGTCTCTAGAGTTATCTAACTTATTTTGGAAGAATTGAATATTTGGATCTTTTTCATGAAAATTTCTGTTTATGCATTTGTTTGAATAAAAGTCTCACATAAGTAAATTTCAAGGTTTCAAAAAAAAAAATCAAAAAAATAAAAAAGAGAAAAAAAGTTTTGCAATAAAGATGGAAGGATTCTTAAGGGAAATGGTGATTACTATTAGGAAAAAGCTCATCAAATACTTCCACACCTTTTTAAATACTTTCATGATCCTAATCACTCAAATAATTGGACTCATCAACCACAACCTTTCATGGAATGTGAGTTTGAGTTTAGACTTTAAAGGGCCGATAATCTTTTTCTGGGCAAAGAACAAAAGAGATTATTTTTAAAAGTTTGTTTTAAATTTCAAAAATTAGATACTCTTTCAAAATTTTCATTTGATAATTCAATGTGTGTCAAAATTTTGCTATGATCATAGAAACAAAAATGCTTGAGCTTTTTTCTTAAATAACCTTTGTTCCATGTCTTAAGGCACATTGAGAAAAAAAAAATTCATTTTTGCCTAAGACAATTTATTTCATACCTTTATACATTTTCTCTTCCTTTCACCAAGAAAATGTCAAAAAAATTTTAGAGCCCAAAGAGCTTTTTTGAACTATGTGATCGATCCTATACGACTTGATCATCATTAGAACCTTGAGTAAAAAAGGATGGGGCATAAAAAAACAAAAAAAGAGTAAAAAAAAAAGAGAAAAAAACAAACAAAAGGGACATTTTCAATGATTTGCTCTTCTAGCCAAGTGATCATATTTGAAATGATGAATGGTCATCTTTCTTTATCCTTCTCATACATAAAAATTATCCATTTAGAACCTATTTGAGCCTATTAAATTTTTTTTGTTCCAAAATAAACCCTAGCCAAGGATCATTTTCTACATTATGAGGTAAAATTAGGATACATTCAAGATTAACTTCAAGAAAAGTATCCAATATTGAAAGTGTCTAACCTGTCCCTCAAAGGTGAAAGTCTGAGATAAAAAGTGAACAAGGCTTCAATTGAAATCTCAAGATTCAGGAAAGTGAACAGCCAAAGATGGAGTTAGGCCTTTCTAAGGTGAAGCAAAGAAACCTTAGAGATAAGAATCTAAAGCTTCAATTAGAATTAAAAAAAATAAGAAAAAAATATGTACCTTAAAAATGAGAATTCAAGGCAAAAAAAAAAGGTGAGTAAAGTTGCTAAAATTAAAGTCAAATGTTTAAAAAAAAAAAAAGAAAGAAAGTCAGAGAATGCTCCTTAAGATCCTTGGCCTAATTACCCTAAATAATATATTTTAAGCCTATTTATCCATTCTTTCAGAACCCTTAACCTCAGCCTACATTACACACCTTGAAAAGCCCATTTTGATCAAATGTGGATACTTGGATTGAAGAGCAATATCCTTGAATTTGTATATACTTATTGAATTCTTCATTGATAAAAAAAATATATATAGTTCTAAAGTGAAAACCCCAAAATGGCAGTTTAGAGCTAAAGTCCTTTTTGAGGCATCATAATGAATTTCAGAGTTCCAAAGTTCTATCTGAAATAAAAAGTCTCGATACAAAGCCTTTTGAAAGACCAGTACCCATTAAAGACTTTTTTTTTAAAAAAAAAGCCTTATCTTCTTCTCAAATCTTGTTTGAAAAGTAATGGCTAGTTTTAACTTACATTGGAGTATCACGTTTTCAATAAAAGAAGTGTTTTAAAAAATTATTTCTTTCATGAGCCCAAGAGAAATCCTTACAACCCTCGCTAAGCTTTACATGAGATATGCCACTAGTGAAAAAAATTGAATTGTCAATTACCTCACCCATGAGCCTTTTAAATAGTAGTCATCAACTTTCAAGAGATTCAAAAGTCTTGAGTTTTAAATTTTTCATTAATTGTGAAGATACTTTATGTGTGGTAATTTTTGACCACTTTTGAAAATTTTCAAGATTATTTAAGTATTTTGTACATAATACTGAGATCATATTTTTTGGGTGAAAATAAAACAGTGAATTTTAAACAAAGATTATTAAAAAAAAAAAGAGGGGCAAGAAGAGTCTATGCATTTGCATCGCTTGCATATACATCACAAGAAATACATTCATGTTTGCATCACTTGCATTGGCATTTGCATAAGACATTTGCATTCACACCTTGAGAAGAATTTGTATTCGCATCATGGCATTTGCATCTTAAAAAAGGTATTGGTAGGGTACTTACATGAAAAGAACATTATCATTGTGAAAAAGTCAAATGTATTTGCATCAAGCATTCACATTTGTGCGTTGGCATTAACATTTGCATCAATATTTCCATTAACATTATTTGATGAGAATAGACATTTGCATCATGATTGTATTTATCAACTTTGTAAGTATTAATAATAAATAAAAAAAGGAAAAATACGAGGGGACAAGTTTTTTTTCAAGATTTCAAAGCCTTTGTTTAGGATGAACCTTCTTCAAACAAGACCTTTAAAGTCTAAAAAAATCTCTGATCAAGTAAAAGCCACGTTTAAAAAGATTTTTAAAATTTTAAAGTTTCATTGCCTCTGATTAGGAGGAACATTCAAAGATTTTGAGATTTGTAAGATTTTCGAGCATAATCTCTAAGATCTTCAGGCACAACTTTCAAGACCTCCGAGTAAAAGATTTTAAAATTTTTAAAGTTTCATTACCTCTGATTAGGAGGAGCATTCAAAGATTTTGAGATTCTATAAGACCTTCGGGCATGATTTCTAAGACCTTCGGGCATAATTTTGATTTGCGATGTTATCTCGATCAATCTTTATTTTTTGACTTACAGTGTTATCCCAGTCGATTCGTTAAGACCTCCGAACATAGTTTTGAATTACGATGTTATCCCGATCGATTCTTTATTTCTCGACTTGTGATGTTGTCTCAATCGATTCTGTAAGACTTTCGAGCATGATTTTTAAGACCTCCGGACATAATTTTGATTTACGGTATTATCCTAATCGATTCTTTATCTTTCAACTTGCGATGTTTAAAGTTTCATTACCTCTGATTAGGAGAAACATTCAAAGATTTTAAGATTTGTAAGATCTCCGGGCATAATCTCTAAGATCTTCGAGCACAACTTTCAAGACCTTCGAGCAAAAGATTTTTAAATTTTTAAAGTTTTATTACCTCTGATTAGGAGGAGCATTCAAAGATTTTGAGATTCTATAAGACCTTCGAGCATGATTTCTAAGACCTTCGGGCATAATTTTGATTCGCGGTGTTGTCCCGATCAATCTTTATTTTTTGACTTACAGTGTTATCCCAGTCGATTTGTTAAGACCTCCGAACATAGTTTTGAATTACGGTGTTATTCCGATCGATTCTTTATTTCTTGACTTGTGATGTTGTCTCAATCGATTCTGCAAGACTTTCGAGCATGATTTTTAAGACCTCCGGATATAATTTCGATTTGCGGTATTATCCCAATCGATTCTTTATCTTTCAGCTTGCGATGTTATCCCAATCGATTCTGTAAGACCTCCGGGATGATTTCTAAAACCTCTGGGCATAATTTTGATTTGTAGTGTTTTCCCGATCGATTCTTTATTTCTTGACTTGCAGTGTTGTCTCAGTCGACTTTATAAGACCTTCGAGCATAAATTCGATTCGTGGTGTTATTCCGATCGATTCTTTATTTTTTGACTGACGGTGTTATCCTAGTCGATTCTATAAGACCTTCGAGCATAAATTCGATTCGCAGTGTTATCCCGATTGATTTCTTATTTTTTGACTTGTGGTGTTATCGCAATCGATTCTGTATGTCCTCTAGGTATGATTTCTAATACTTCCAGACATAAATTTGATTCCCGATGTTATCTCGATCGATTTCTTATTTTTTGACTTACGGTGTTGTCCCAGTCATTTTTATAAGATCTTCGAGCATGATTTTTAAGACCTTTGGATATAATTTTGATTTGCGATGTTCTCTTAATCGATTCTTAATTTTTTGACTTACGGTTTAGTCTTAGTCATCGTATTTCTTTGACTCGTAGTTCAATCCCGATCACTTCTTATTTTTGGCTTGTGGTTTAGTCCCAGTCATCGTTAATATCTGACTCGTAGTTCAATCCTGATTTCTTTAATTCAAAATCACAATTTAATCTCGATTGTTGTTATTTTTTGACTCATGGTTTAATCTTGATCTCTTTATTCTCTAATTTATAGTTCAATCCCGATCTCTTTAATTCAAAATCACAGTTTAATCTCGATTGTTGTTATTTTTTAACTTCTTCAATTCACAATTTAATCTCAATATCTTTAATTCAAAATCGTAGTTTAATTTTGATTGTTGTTATTTTCTGACTCGCGATTTAATTCTGATCTCTTTATTCTTCGATTTACGGTTCAATCTCGATCTCTTTAATTCAAAATCGTAGTTTAATCTTGATTGTTGTTATTTTTTGACTCGTGATTTAATTCTGGTCTCTTTATTCTCTGATTCGTGATTAAACCTCGATCTCTTTAATTTAAAATCGTAGTTTAATCTCGATTGTTGTTAATCTCTGACTCGTGATTTATTCCCTGTCATAACGTCTAGATCCGGAGATCTATCGCTAGACATTAACTTGAAGGAATCGCCACCAATCTTTTTTATCTAGGTGCGATTGGTCACCTAAGGAATCTGTCCTTTCAAGAAACACCTAAGTTTAAGGGTCCCTAAAATAATAGGTTCAGGTCTACTAATCAGAACAGGGTTCGGGAGTTCGGTTACGTATGAGGAAGGTTATAGCACCCTCACAACGCCCATCAAAAGATGGTACCAGCTTAATTTTGTGTTATCTAAATAAGCCTTAAAAATTTACCAAGTAATTAGTTATTAAAAATTATTCTCAATTGACTCTAATACTTTTAGTAGAAAATTGAGAAAATCCCCTTACCTCAAGAGTATACAAGAAAACTACTGTTTCACTTATAGAGGCTCTATCGTCGGATTATTTAACATTAAAGAGAATCCAAAGAAATAAAAAGGAAAAAGAAAAATGATCGCTTTTGTATAGAAAAAATTGATACTTTCAACTTCTCCCCAAAATATTTTTTAGAAACTTTAATTTCAAGAGAAATTGATACTTTCAACTTTTCCTAAAAAAAAATCTTTTTTTTTGAAAATTTATTCTTAAAGAAAATTGATACTTTCAACTTTTCCTCAAAACGTTTTTTTAAAAATTTATTTTTAAGAAAAATTGATACTTTCAACTTTTTCCTAAAAATATTTTTTGAAAACTTTAGTTTCGAGGAAAATTGATACTTTCAACTTTTCCTAAAAAAAAACCTTTTTTGAAAATTTATTTTTAAGAAAAATTGATACTTGCAACTTATCTCTAAAAATATAACTTATCTCTAAAAATATTTTTTGAAAACTTTACTTTCGAAGAAAATTGATACTTTCTACTTTTCCTCAAAAATATTTTTTTTGAATTTTATTTAAAGAAAATAAAATAATAAAATAAAAATAAAGAAAAGTAAAATAAAGATAAAAATAAAAGAATATTAAACAATTCTAATATAATAATAATAATAATAAAAATAAATAAATAAATAAATAAATAATCTAAAAAAACCTGGGAACAGCTCGACTTAGCGGCTTAGCTCGGCTCGACTTGAGGAAGAAAAATAGCTCGGAGACTTGGCTCGGGATTCTAACACACCAACCTTTTTTTAGCTTCTGTTTCTTCTTTGTGTCTATGTTTCTCTGTGTGTTTTCTTCTGTTTTTCCAGCACCTATTTATAGGAATTGATCAAAAGAGTTTCTGATTTATCCCAACTCTTTCTGGGATTTGAATTCAATCTTTGAATCCAATCCCAACTCTGCCAATTTCCAAATCACAGCCAAATTCATTCCAATTTTTTTATCCTAATCTTAACCAAAAATTAATCAAAATAAAAGATAAATATATTAATAGATAACAAAAAAATAGATAAATAAAAGAAATAGATAAATACTAATAAAAAATAAAAATAGATAAATAATAAAAATATTAATAGATAAAAAAATAAAAAAATAAAAAATATATTAAATAATGAAAATAAAAATAAAAGCCCATTGGGGCCAGCTAATTGGATCCTAAACGGGGTCCAATAGACTTAGACCCAAATCTTATTAGACCAGGCCTAATGGGCTTGGGTCTGAACTAAATAGGGTGTCTACAGCTGCCCCTATTTGTACATTTTCTGCGAAGCAGGAATTGTACAAAGACGTAGACACCCATTTAAGACTCGACACTTTTTTTATTTTTTTATTTTATTTTGTTTTATTTTTTTTTTGCTTGTTAAAATTTTGATCAAAGCTCATTTAAGCAGAGGCTTAACGACTTTGAGAAACATAAACAAAGCTCCTCTAATCAGAGGCTCAATGACTTTTGAAAAATAAACAAGGCTCCTCTAATCAGAGGCTCAACGATTTTGGAAAAATAAATGGCTTCTCTAATCAGAGGCTTAACGACTTTTGAAAAATAAATAAGGCTCCTCTAATCAGAGGCTCAACGATTTTGGAAAAATAAATGACTCCTCTAATCAGAGGCTCAACAACTTTGAAAAAATAAATGGCTCCTCTAATCAAAGGCTCAACAACTTTGAAAAGTAAATGGCTCCTCTAATCAGAGGTTCAAATATTTTGAAAAAATAAATGGCTCCTCTAATAAGAGGCTCAACAACTTTGAAAATAACTAAAGCTCCTCTAATCAGAGGCTCAACGACTTTTGAAAAGTAAATAGCTCCTCTAATCAGAGGCTCAAAGACTTTGAAAATAACTAAAGCTCCTCTAATAAGAGGCTCAACGACTTTGAAAAGTAAATTGCTCCTTGACAATCATGTCCAAAGGAATTATAGATCGTGATTGAAGAAATTTTGTAATGGGAACTCAAAGATTCACAATTTGAGTTCAACATTCATAGGTTCAGATTCACAAGAACCTTTCAACTTTGTAAGAATTTATTGAAATTTGATTCTCAAAATTTCAGTTTCGTTCAAATTTGCAAGATCTCAAGATTTGCATTTACAACTTGCAAGACTCGCATCAAAGATCATCATTTGAATTTTGAAGGCTCACATCTAAAAGTTTAAGGCTTTTTAAAGGTTCGTATTTGGTAAGCTTGGGATTCACATCCAAAAATTCAAAGCTTCTTATTTGAGTTCAAAGGCTTAGTAATAAAACTTAGAGTTTCACATCTAAGTTCAAAGGTTTTCGTTTAAAAAATTTAGATATTCATATCCAAAAAGTTGAAGCTTTGTATTTTGGAGATTCACTTCCAAAAGTTTAAAACTTTTCATTCTAGTTCGAAGATTCATATTCGATGAACTTTAGGGTTTCACTCCTCCAAGATTCTTATTTTGAAACTCAAAGATTCTCATTTGAGTTCTAAAAAATTCTCATCAAAATATTCATAATTTTTTCAAGTGACTTAAAAATTTGCATGAATGAATGTTATGACCAAAGATGCAAATGCCTTTTTAATGATGCAAATGCGGTAACCTATATTCTCATAGTGCCATGCATGTCCAAACAAAGTTTAATTCATCGAAATATGTGCATGTATTATTCAAGCAATGATGCCCTCATGATGCATATAATGCAGACGTCTATGTCATAAAATTCTAAATAATTGTGGTAATATGGCTCTTAAAACTTCACCATTTCGCATGTTTTCCTTGTTCAGGTTCTCAATACTTTGGAATAAGTTTTATCAATCGATCATCACTTGACCATCATTCATGGACTTCTCAACACTAACAAATTTCAGAACAAGTTTCATCTACCATCACTGGGTCATTACTCATAGGTGTCTCAGCATTAACCATTCCAAAACAAACTTTGTCTACTGATTATTTTCATCATTCAATCATAACTACAAGTCATATCGATCAATTCATCCTTGTACTCATAACTTGGTTATACCACTTTTCAAGATTTTTCCTATCTTCATTTTATTGTCTAATCCATCATCATATTCTCCATTTGGTCACATTATATATCCTTTCAAATCATCTCTTTTAAGTTTCTACCATTTCTTCATTTTGTTATCACCATCATCTTATATTTCTCTTTAAAGGAATGCAAGACTTTTTTATGTACATTGTCATTCATTCATCATCATTTCAATTCTTGACAATTATAATGCACTCATACATTTTCTTGATTTATTCTAGAGATGTAACAATAAGAGAACACAAGGTGAATTATGGTAAAGATAATCAATGAAGATCTATTTTGGTACAAAACAAATGAGGGAGAAAATAAATTGGATACATGTCATTGGGATGAATGGTATGTCCAAACGATGAATATTCAAACAACTTTCAACGTTAATCTAGGATTCTTTTTCAAAAACTCATTCCATTTACTGTTGAAATCATTTTAATCTTGGCAAACTTTGTCCCAGTCTTTGAAGGATCTTCAGTCGTCTTTGATCTTTCATTTATGTGAACCATTTGACCTAGAGCTTTTTCTACCCAAATCACTTTTTCAGGTTTTCAATTTGAATCTTTTTTTTTTATTTTCTCATTTTTTCTTTTTTTATTTTTCATTTTTCATCATCTTTTTTTTTCTTTTTGCTCCTTTTTCATCCATTGTTGATATCTTTCCACACATAAAACTTTAGAGCAATGTAGAATGATTTTGTTGTTTCATCATGAGCATACCTTCGCCTAACATATGATCATTGAAGTTGAGCATTCATAGTTAATCCAAATGGACTTTTCAAGATTGTAATGTTGGTCAAAGTGAGGGGTCATAAAAGAAATGGATATAATAGGCTCAAAACATGTGTTAAAAGGTTCAAGACCAAAGGATCATTTGATGCAACTTGACATTTTACCCCCACATCATTTCATTACTTTTCTTTTCTCACACAAAAGATTCTCGTTATTTTACCCAAAATCATGTATGGCATTTATTTTTTTTCTTTTATTTTTCTTTCTCTTTTCATATTTGAGACCTTTTGTGATATTTTTTTCAAAAATTACCCCCCAGTGTAGAGGGTGATCCTTGGTTAGGGTTCTTTAGAAAAAAAATCATAATAGGCTCAAAAGGGTAGCAATGAATGATTTTTCGAATGGTATAAGAAAGATGGCCATTTTCATTTCAATTGTGAATACTTTTCTTGAACATCATATATTGAACAAAGCTCACGAACCTGTATAAAAGATTGCACATCTTCAAGATATATCTATTTCACCTCTAGGTAACAACTTACTTTTTTGCTCAAATCATCTCCTCATATTAATATAGATGAGTTCTCAAAATTAAATCCCAGAATTTGATGCAACTTGGCATTTTACCCCCACATCATTTCATTACTTTTCTTTTCTCACACAAAAGATTCTCGTTATTTTACCCCAAATCATGTATGGCATTTATTTTTTTTCTTTTATTTTTCTTTCTCTTTCTATCTTTAAGACCTTTTGTGATATTTTTTTCAAAAATTACCCCCAGTGTAGAGGGTGATCCTTGGTTAGGGTTCTTTAGAAAAAAAAATCATAATAGGCTCAAAAGGGTAGCAATGAATGATTTTTCGAATCGTAAAAGAAAGATGGCCATTTTCATTTCAATTTTGAATACTTTTCTTAAACATCATATATTGAACAAAGCTCACGAACCTGTATAAAAGATTGCACATCTTCAAGACATATCTATTTCACCTCTGGTAACAACTTACTTTTTTGCTCAAATCATCTCCTCATATTAATATAGATGAGTTCTTAAAATTAAATATCAGAATTATTGTTATCATTTTTTAAATATTTATCATCTGAAATTTAAGAATAGGAATATAAATTTATGAAAGGTAATAAAGCATGGAGTAATGGTCGAGTGAAAGAGAAAATGTAATGAAATGCATTAACTTGTCTTTATTAAAATGATAACAAGTGAAGTCATATTGCAAAAAAAAATCTAATATTACTCGAAAAAAAATCTCAAAATAACAAAAAAAACCTTCAACCAGCCTTATCTTCATTCTTCAAAATTATCCTCCTATGCGATCAGGTAAAGAATCTCTATTGACATCTTGCCCCTCAATTCATTGTGACTCTCTGGACCTTTTTTGACCAATGTATTCTTGATTATCACTCAAAGCACTAATATCAGGTGTTGTTGTTTTTCCTTGATTAAAACTTACCATTCTATCATTGATCAACCGTTGCCCCTTATGCTTTAAAGTAATGTAATTTTTAGTAGAATGACCAGTAATTTCATAGTGGTAGTCACAGTGAGCTGTAGGATCATACCATTTAGGATAGGGTGGCTTAAGTGGCTCCACATAGCTGGGGGCAATCAAATGGCTATTATAAAGTTTTTGATATAACTCCGTATAAGTCATGGGGATTGGATCAAATATAGATTTTTCTCGAGTAATCCATTGTTCTCGTGAACCACTTGCTAGGTTAGTAGGGTAAATTTGGGTTCTTGCAGGAGCTTGAATGTTAAGGCTATATGTAAGATCTTAAGGGCTAAAAATTGATCGGTGTGTGGATGAACAAGGTGGTTGTGAAACTAGCTGGTATGGGTAAGATAAGGCATTATTCACAGCAGGATAGTATGGAGAGTAACCTTGGGGTGGATAGGATTGATAACCTTTGAATTGTTACCTATCAAAGCTCAAAGCTTGAGTTTCAATTTTTTTTCTGATGCCTTCTTGGTTTTTCCTCCTTTCAACTTGTCATTCTTGATGGCACTTTTAATAATTTCTTCAGAGATCACCATATCGACGAAATTCTTTGTTGCATTCCCTATCATCCTTTCATAATAGGGAGATTTCAAAGTGCTGATAAACAACACTATAATTTTTTTCTCAATCAGAGGAGGTTGTACACAAGAAGCAATATCCTTCCACCTCTGGGCATATTCTTTAAAAGTCTCATTGGCCTTTTTCTTCAGGTTTTGTAAAGACAAATGATCAGGAGCTAAATTCATGATATGTCGATATTGACTAATAAAATTATGGGCCATGTCACTCTAGGAACGGATACGAGCTCTGTCTAACTGGATGTACCACCTAACAATAGAACCGGTAAGATTATCTTGGAAAATATGCATTAGTAGCTTTTTGTCATGAGCATGGGCTGTCATCTTTCGACAATACATGGTAATATGAGTTTTTGGACACTTTGTGCCATCATATTTTTCAAATTCTAGTACTTTAAACTTAGGAGGAATAACCACATCAGGGACTAAGCAAAGCCCAGCAGCATCAACTGAATCATAAAAACCAATTCCTTCCACAGCCCATAGCCTTTGTTCTAGCATACTAATTTTGGAGTTTTCTTGAGCTTCCACTTTTATCTTTTCCTTGTTTTTTCCTTTCAGTCATTCAGATCAGGGATTTAAATTGGTTCAACTGTCTTTTCAGTAAAGACAGGATTCACATAGCTATGGTAATGCCTTAGATTAGAAACTGATGGCATTTCAGGATATGTAAGATATGTGAAATGTTGTGATGGAACCTTTTGTGTAGACTGGGCTTGAGGTGGACCAAAATCAGGTGGATATAGGGGGTCAGTCACTTCTTGCGATACAAGGCTTTGTTGGCTTGTGTTCTCTTTTACTCCTTTTCTCTTATTTAATTTGTTGAGAACATTCAAAATTTTACTTAACTTATTCTCAACTTTTCCTGTGCTTTTTCTAGCTTTTCAAATCTATGAGAGTTTTTCTACTCCATTTGTCTAGCTCTGGCTCTTGTATTGTATCGATGGATAGGGTTCTCGCTAGATAGAGCTATCCTTGAACCTTTAGCACTATAATTATGTATGATACGTTGATGCACGAATGAAATGTACATTTTCATGAATGAAATCTAATATGAAATGGATGCAAATGATAATGTTAAAACATGATCATGAAAATAACACAGACGCACAAAATTAGACAAACAACATGGTTAGTTTCACAGATGAACTGAAAGTGATGTCGATGCATAATGTTACATATGATAATGAAAATGATGCACAAAGCCAGATAATCAAAATGATTAGATAAATATTCTTATTGTGTCCTAGTTTCAGGGTATACCTATCATTGGGTAGAAAGGGCTCTATCTAGGTTTAGATACTTCTAAGGTTCACTATATGTGGTTCAAGGTTAAGTCTAAAAGTTTTCAAACTGCTCCTTACATCATTGTCCATCACAGACTAGTAAGGCACCCTAATCCTCACCCATTACATGCTATAAGCGAAAAAGGTTCAATTTGAATGAGAGTATTTCGTTAGCCACTGCAGAGGCATTAAACCTCACAAAAGCAATAGGTACTTTACTCCCTCTTAGAGGGACGGAGCTTGGGTATAGAGCTCATGTTATGCATATGCATATGAATGACATAATTAATAAAGTAAATAGATATGAATGAATAAATAAAATATATACAAAAATGTTTAATTTTATTAGGCTTTTGGATAACACAAGTTTATTTGCTAGCATGACTCTTAGAGTTTCCCAGTGAAGTCACCAAGCTATTATAACGTCTAGATCCAGAGATCTATTACTAGACATTGACTTGAAGGAGTCGCCACCAATCTTTTTTATCTAGGTGTGTTGGTCACATAAGGAATCTTTTCTTTCAAGGAACACCTAAGTTTAAGGGTCCCTAAAAGAATAGATTCAGGTCTACTAACCAGAATAGGGTTCGAGAGTTCAGTTACATGTGAAGAAGGTTATAGCACCCTCACAACGCCCATCAAAAGATGGTACCAGTTTAATTTTGTGTTATCCAAATAAGCTTTAAAAATTTACCAAGTAATTAGTTATTGAAAATTATTCTCAATTGACTATAATACTTTTAGCAGAAAATTAGATAATTCTTTTACCTCAAGAGTATGCAAGAAAACTACTGTTTCACTTGCAGAGGCTCTATTGTCGGATTATTTAACATTAAAAAAATCCAAAAAAATAAAAAGGGAAAAGAAAAACGATCACTTTTGTACAGGAAAAATTGATACTTTCAACTTTTCCTTAAAAAAAAACCTTTTTTTTTGAAAATTTATTCTTAAAGAAAATTGATACTTTCAACTTTTACCCAAAAATATATTTTAGAAACTTTAGTTTTGATAAATATTGATACTTTCAACTTTTCCCTAAAAATATTTTTTGAAAAATTTAATTTCGAGGAAAATTGATACTTTCAACTTTTCCTCAAAAAACTTTTTTTGAAAATTTATTTTTAACGAAAATTGATACTTTCAACTTTTCCCTAAAAATATTTTTTGAAAACTTTAATTTCGAAGAAAATTGATACTTTTAACTTTTCTTCAAAACCTTTTTAGAAAATTTATTTTTAAAGAAAATTGATACTTTCAACTTTTCCCCAAAAATATTTTTTGAAAACTTTAGTTTCGAAAAAAATTGATACTTTTAACTTTTCCTAAAAAAAAACTTTTTTTGAAAATTTATTTTTAAGAAAAATTGATACTTGCAACTTTTCTCTAAAAATATTTTTTGGAAACTTTAATTTCGAAGAAAATTGATACTTTCAACTTTTCCTCAAAAATATTTTTTTTTGAATTTTATTTAAAGAAAATAAAATAATAAAATAAAAATAAAAATAAAAATAAAAATAAAGAAAAGTAAAATAAAGATAAAATAAAAGAATATTAAACAATTCTAATATAATAATAATAAATAAATAAATAAATAATGAAAAAAAAAACCTGAGAATAGCTCGACTTAGCGGCTTGGCTCGGCTTGGCTTGAGGAAAAAAAATAACTCAGAGACTCGGCTCTAAATTCTAACACGTCGAAACCTCTTTTTTAGCTTCTGTTTCTTCTCTGTGCCGTGTTTCTCTGTATATTTTCTTCTGTTCTTCCAGCACCTATTTATAGGGATTGATCATAAAAGTTTCTGATCAATTCCAACTCTTTCTAGGATTTGACTTCAATCTTTGAATCCAATCTCAACTCTGTCAATTCTCAAATCACAGCCAAATTCATTCCAATTTTTTCATCCTAATCTTAATAAAAAATTAATCAAAATAAAAAGATAAATATATTAATAGATAACAAAAAAATAGATAAATAAAAGAAACAAATAAATACTAATAAAAAATAAAAGCAGATAAATAATAAAAATATTGATAGATAAAAAATAAAAATAAAAATAAAAAATATATTAAATAATAAAAATAAAAATAAAAGCCCATTGGGGCCAGCTAATTGGATCATAAACTAGGTCCAATGGGGTTAGACCAAAATTCTATTGGACCAGGCCCAATGGGCTTGGGTCCGGACTAAATAGGGTGTTTACATTCTCGGTCTTTTTATTTTCTGACATGTGATTCAATCAAGTTAACGTCATTTTCTGACTCGCGATTTAATCCTGATGTCTTTATTCTTCGATTCGTTGTTCAATCCCGATCTCTTTATTCAAAATCATAGTTTAATCTCGATTGTTGTTATTTTCTAACTCCCGATTTAATCTCAATCTCTTTATTCTCCAAATCATGGTTCAATCTTGATCTCTTTAATTCAAAATCGCAGTTTAATCTTGATTGTTGTTATTTTTTGACTCACGATTTAATCTCGATCTCTTTATTCTTCGATTCGTGGTTCAATCTCAATCTCTTTAATTTAAAATCACAGTTTAATCTCGATTGTTGTTGTTAACCCATGACTCGTGGTTTATTTTCGGTCTTCTTATTTTTTGACTTGTGATTCAATCTAAGTTAACGTCATTTTTTGATTCACAGGTTAATCCCAGTCTCTTTATTCTCCAATTTATGGTTCAATCTTGATCTCTTTAATTTAAAATCGTAGTTCAATCTCGATTGTTGTTGTTAACCTCTGACTAGTAGTTTATTCCCGATCTTTTTGTTTTTTAACTTGTGATTCAATCTAAGTTAACGCCTTTTTTTATTTACGATTTAATCCTGATATCTTTATTCTTTAATTTGTGATTTAATCCTGATATCTTTATTCTCTGATTCACGGTTTAATCTTGATCCTTAATATTTCTCTTACTCGTGGTTTAATCCCGGTCTCCTTATTTTTGACTTGTGATTCAATCCAAGTTCAATCCTGATCTTGTTATTCATTGACTCGCAGTGTCATTCCGATCACTTTCTTTATTATTCGACTTTCAGTGTTGCCTTAATCGATTCTTTATTTTTCAACTCACGATGTCGTTTTCTTTATCACTTGACTTGACCTGTAAAAAAAAAATCCATGATTTGCTTTCGGATAAAATCATTGTCTTTGTCTTTGTCCTATTTCTGATTTTCAGTAATCTACAAAAAGAGACAACTGTAGACATCGATTTTGTTCGGGTCTACTATTTTTATTTTAATTTTTTAATAATAATAATAATTTAAAAAATATAATAATAATAAAAAAGACAGAAACTAGAGGGCTGGTACAGCACCACTACAGCCCCCGATTAGCCCCCTATTCAGCCCACCTATAGCCACCCTACAGTCACCCTACAGCCACCAAAATCCTCATATTTGAAGCTCTTTAAAACCCCCAGCCCCTTTCCCCTTTAGAGGTGTTCCGAAAAAAAAAAAGTAATCCACCTCTACGACAAACTTTCGAGCTCAGACGAACTACCCGCCTCAAAACACTTTCAACAGCCCCAAACAGAACTCCCATCCCCACGTATAAAAATACCCACACCCAAAATACCAAAACCAAAGAAAACATAAACAAAAAATAGACAAACACAGTCCTCATCGTAGGGAGGAACCTCAGTGCTGAGCTCTCTGTAAAAACAAAGAAAACATATCAGTTTTAGTCTAAAATAAAAAGAAAAAGAAAAAGTGAAGAAACTGAAACTTTAAACCCTGATCTACGACGATCGGGGTTGATTCTTGCGAAAGTGACACCGGATCTGGAAAGGGGACGAAAAAAGAAAGCTTCCGGCTATTTTAAAAGGTTTTTTGGCACCGATGATCGACGACCGACGGTGACCTATGACGGTCGACGCGATCGTCGGTGACCGACTTTTGGCAGTCAACATGCCTTCTATTTTTTAGGTTAAGAGAAAAAAAGTTTTTTTTTCTAAAGCAGGTGAAGAATGAACATACAAATTTTTTCAGTTACATATAAAAGACTAAAGAGCAAAACGACGTCGTTTTAGGCTAAGAAGGATCTGCGCAACCTGACTCGTGGACCCATTCTTCCAACAGCTATTGACCGGTCCAATTGAACCGGATCAAATCGTAGATCGCTAGCCCGAACCGTTGATTGAACCGCAGAATTGGTTAGATTGGTCCAAACCAACGTTGACCGGATCGTTGATCGATCCGATTCAGGTAAAAAATTTTTTTTTTGAATTTTCTAATTTTTATTTTTTTATTATTTTTGTTATTTTAAGTATTTTTTTTATATTGATGCGTGATAAATTCTTAAATTTGTTAGAATATATAGTTAATTGTTTTAATAATAATAGAATTGAAAATAAGTAATAATTAAAAATATATATTAAAAATGCTAAAAAAATAATAATAATTTTTATTATTTTTCTGCCTAGATGTTGGAGGGAATAAAAAAATATTTTCTTAAAGAAATAATTTCGCCTAGATGTTGAGGAATTATTATTAATAAATTTTCATAAAAATAAATATATAAGAAATTTTTAATTGGTTTTAAAAAATTATTAAAATCGAACTTGCTTCGAAAATCCGCCTAGATGCTGGGGATTTTTAGAGATGTTCGTATTTTCTTAAAAACAAAACCTTAAACACTAATTCTCAATTTTCAAAATCCTAGGTTTCTAAAACCCCTAAAATCCAAAACCCTCTAAAATCCAAAATCTTAAAATCCAAAATCCTAAAATCTGAAACCCCTAAAAATCCAAAATCCCTTAAATCCAAACCCTTAAAATCCGAAACCCCTAAAATCCAAAACCTCTCAAAATTCGAAATCCCAAACCTTTAAACTTTTACATCCAAATCCATAAAATCCAAACCGTTAAATTAAATCCCAAAATCTCAAATTTTAAAACCGAAACCTTAAACTCTTCAAACTCTAAAATCAAAACCCTAAACCTTACATATCCTAAAATTCAAGTTTTAAAATCCTCTAAACCTTAAAACCAAACCTTCAAAACCTCTACTCAAGCCCTTACTCAAAACCTTCTGAAATCTTAATGACACGTGTGAAAATCTCAGTAATTCATTCCCGAATGCCACCTAGATGATGGGGTATTTAGGAAATTTTACTTCGTTAAGTTTTTCCACATGATTTTTTAATTCGCATTAATAATAAGATTAATAAATAAAAAGTATAACAGTAAATTAGGATCTTAAATATAAACAATCGCACCTAAGCTCTGCCTAGATGTTGGAGAGTCTGAGTGGCCTCATTATACTTAAGAATCCAACTTTTAAATTGCATCTCATCTTACATAACATTCATTGGCATATATACGTTAGCATGTTATTATCAGTATTTATTGGTACTATTCTGTCTTTAATTTTTTTTACTACTTGGTGATAAAAAATTTTATAATAAAAAAAAGAATAATACTTTTTTTAAAAAAATTGTGATATTACAAAATAAAATAAAAATAACATTTTGAAAGAAATAATTCTTGGTACTCTGCCTAAATGTTGGAGAGTCAACAACAATTTTCTATAAAGAGTGTTATTTCATTTTAATAATTGTTGTGTTAAATCTTAAGCGAAAAGAGTTATTGTAAATTCTACCTAGATGTTAGATAATTTTAAAATAATTCTTTAACTTTAAGATTTTTTCAATATTCCTAAATAACAAGCTTTAGCAAAATTTAATTTTTGCAAATGAAGGGAATTAGTATTAAATTTCAAATCAAAACCATTTTTATTCAATACTGAAAATAGCGCGTAATTAAATGGTATCAATTTGTGAGCGTTGTAGGGGTGCTAATCTTTCCACACACGTAACTGACTCCCGAACCCAACTTGATTTTTGTATACTAAAATTTATCTTTTTAATAAACTTTAAACCCGTTTTTATAGTTTTATTAAAAAGATAAACTTTTGGATGACTAATCACACCCTAAAAAAGATTGGTAACGACTCTCTCATTTATTTCGATTTTAAAACTCTTTTACGTCTGACGATCTCAAAACCGTTACGACAATCATATACAACATAATTTGTCTATACTATGATTCATTATCTTATAACATTAAAATTATGAAAATAGAATCACACATTTCATTATTAGAAAAATCAGGTATATTTTATCTATAATTCTTCAAAAAAATAATTTTTTTATATTTAATAATTTTTTAATTTTACTTGTAAATGCCAAAATATTAAGTATTGTTTGATAAATTGAATGGATTAAATACCGAAAAAGTAAGTACTGTAATTTTTAGTTTTTAACAATTTAAATTCTAAAAATTTATTATATAAAAATTATTTGATATGTTACTAAAAATTAATTGTTTGATGAATTTTCTATTAATCTTTTACTAAAGAGAGATATGATTTTATAATTTTTTTTTTGATAAAAGTTAAATTGGAAATAATAAATAGTTAAAAGGAAAAAAGAAGATTGATGTAATGTATAACTTTTTTGTTAGATAATTTTTCATTAAGAAATTTCAATTAAGTTGTTTGCAAAAGTAATTTATCAAATGCATTAAAAAATAAAATTATTAAAAAATTTAACTCTTTTCAATAATTTATCTGACAACTAAAAACATTAAAGGACAAAGCCAAGAGGCTAGAGATCATGGCCCCAACTTGGCTTTCTCAAAATTTTGCTTTTGCCCTTAAGATTTTTAGGCTTTCTCACTTTAATCTTTACCTTTTTTTTTTTTTTTGCCTAACACTTTAATCTTTACTTCGCCTCCTAATTCTTTAAGCAAAATTGAGTATTATCCCTAAAGTTTCTATATATATATATATATTTCATTTTTATCTTTATTTGGCCCTCCTATTTTTTTTTAATTCCAATTTTATCTAAAGAATTTTTATATATTTCTTTTTTATCTATACTCTTGGCACCTCACTTCCGCAACTTTGTATTAATTTTAACTTTTTCAAACAAGTTAATACTTTCCAAATTTTATTCAAAACTTATTAGTTATAAGAAAATTCATTTTTAAGTTATTTCCATTTTAAAATAATTTCTCTGTATGAGATAATACTAATTTTCAACTTATATGATACACAAGATATACAAAATATTCTAACATTCAATGTAAATGAAATTTTAATTGTGTATATAATATCCTGTCAGCGGGAAAATGTGTTTAAATAGGCAACAAGATAAATTTCATTCTCGATTAATATTATAAAAGATATTATAAAATTTAATTAATATGTAAAAATTAAAATTACAAAAAATTTTCACAAAAAAATGATGAAAAGTTTTAAGAATATGAGTAGCATCTGTATAAAAAATTGAAATTCAAAAAATTTATTTTTGAAATACTAGAAACAATTTAATAATATTGCACATTCTCTATTAACTTAAACAAAATTAATCCCACTCCAATTCAGTTCTGATTCAGTCCCTATTAATAATCAAATAAAATCTAGATTATATGGGAAGTAGTTTTACATATAAGTATTGGAAGTTGAAATCGAGAGATTTTAATTAATCTATTCTTTTCTTGGACCTGTATATAACGAAAGTTTATGCATCGAATTATCTTTTTTTTATTTGAATGTGAATATATATATATATATATATATATAAACTATTACATCAAATATTAAGCGACTGATTCGATAGAACAACTTTGCAGTAACATAATTGTTTGTGGACATCTTTCGACAATCAAATCTGTAATGGGAATGTATGTGGACAAACTATTTTTTTGGAAGAATATGTAAATAATGTAAGCTTTTTGAGAGCATGATGTCCACCATTTCATATTCATGTGCCAGCATTTGCCACATCATGGCCAACCCTTTATTTTTGTCTTTCCATACAATTATTCTACAGCCTCATATCTATACTTTTGCATTGAAAGAGCAATATGTCATGTGTGCTTTTTCTCTAATTCTTTTGTCCTTTGGCTGCTATGTCTTAAATATTATTTTCCATCACGTATAGCTTCTGGTCAGAAGTGGTCCAAAGGTTTATTGGCAATGTCATCATCCCATGACTCAATTACTCAAGCTTTTGTCTCCCCATTACGTGTATAATGGAAGGATTTTGCTTTTAAAATATAAGATCCTTCGGAAGACCTACAGATTTCATGAGTTTGAATGTTTGCTTTTAATTTTTAATTGTTAGTTTCCTATACTTAATTATTAAATATTAATTATTTATTGTTATTTTAAAAAGTAAACTTTTTTTTATATAAAAAGTGAAATATATATGAGATGAAGAGTTAATTTAGGTTAGATTGGATTTTTGCTTTTAAAATGACAGATTTAATGTTGCTTTTCGTATTTTGACTTCGAAAAAATATAAATAAAGCAAAAAAAAAAAAATACTATATACATTCATCTAATGTACTTGTTTCATACTCATATAATATATAAGTTTTTAAAATAATATCCACAAAAATTTAGTGTATTCACCTTAATTACGTATTTTCAAATTATTATAGTTATATTATTGTGTATAATTTAGGCTCAATTTTTACTAATTAACAAATCAATCATGGAATACTCAAAAAAAAAAAAAAAAAAAGAAATCAATCATGGAAGCTTTTTAATTTAATTCAGATTAGTTTCTGAATTTTCAAACTCAAGATAATTCATAGATTAGCAAGTTAGAAATTAAGCACATAATTTACATAAAAAAGAAAAGAAAAAAATATTATAAGTGCCATAGCCAAATTCCTTGGAGAAAATATACACCAAGAGTTTTTGATTTGACAAGCATGCAATTAAGTACCTTGTTTATATGTGAGTGAGAGGAAGAGAGACACAAGGAACAAAACAACATAGAGACAAAGAAAGAGAAGGAAAGGGTTGATCGTTATCATCATCATCATCTTCCAATTCCATAGAAAATGCTTGGTTTTTGTGGATCATTAAGTTATTTCATATACAAAACTCAAAAACTTAAGCAAAAGTCTTGGTCCTTGGTGAATCTGCAATCTTCATCGTCTCTTCGATGAGCTTCCGGGCTTTTCTGCTCCTTATTTCAACCCTGATGCTCTCACTCTTTTCAATCTTATCGTAATAACCAGGTTTTTTCATAATCTTCAGAGACCTTATGAGTTTTGATTTCAAGCTCACTACCATCCTTCCTATGCCCATCATCACCATACTCGAACTCAAACCTGTTGATCAAACGACATAGAAAAAAAAATTAAGTCATAATCTGCTCGTTTGGAGAGTAACCCAAAAGAAGGCACAAGAAAAGAAGAGAAACCTCCAGACTTGAGAGTGGGAAATGAAAGGAGAAGAGAAAATGAGAGAATTTAAGAGAGAGGAAGGGTGTGAAAGAAACAAGTGAGAATGACAATACGAATGAATCAGCAGTTGAGGTTAGGATTTGCTTTAAGAGATTGGAAGGCAAACCACGCAATATATTTAAGGGTTTTGTGGAACAAAAGGGCTATATAATATTGCAGTTTTGAATTTTTTTTCGCCTTTTAATGTTTATTCCATAATTGCCCACATTTTCTTATTTTGGTTTTTGCTATATTTTAAAAAAACCAAGTCTTATTCATGCATGAGACCTTAGTATTTGACTTTATATATATTGAGTATTTTTCATCAAGAGAATTATAAATAGAAAGAGTGGATTTTTTTTTTTAATAAAGAAAGTTACAGCTTAAGGATAAAGAAAATGTTATAAATTTTAAGGTTCAAATCTTAAATTTATTAAATTTGTATGAATTAATTAATTTAAATTTCAAATTAAAAAATAAAATGATCATTGATAAGATTGTAATTCAACACTTTCCATATATATTTTAGGATATGTATTTATGGGCTATCACCATTAGTAGAACTATAAGAGGGTGTTTGAGACTATCACCCAACCATAATTGCTAGAAATGAGAGTGATATGGACAAGGCGTGGAAGATATATACTGATCGACGTTATGGAAGAAGGTGATGCCATGGTTCGACTCTTCAAGGAGGAAAAAGTCAAAGATCAATTTTGATTCTTAGCCTACTGATCACAGAAGCTACTTTCCATACCTGTAATTGGGACCTATACCGAAAAATCTTTCTTTAATGGCATGAGTAACGAGGAGTTAGAGTTTCATGTAGATGATATGACTGTAAATCCAAAAAACTTGCTAAGAGCATTTTATATATTAACAAGATGTAAAGTGACCAAAGAATGAAAATCTGATGCTTTTTCCCCCTTATCTACAACGGACTACAATATTTTATCTCATGTGTAATTAATCATTGATTGATCAAATATTAAAAAATAAAAACATCAAGCAACAATATATTTTATTTTATTTTTTTACTTCAGTTGAAAAGAGATTTGAGTTTTAATTTTTTTTCCTTTATCTTTGTTAGACAAAAAGCCCTCAATTCATTTAAACCGACTTATGTTCACGAATGAAAAAAAAATTCATTAATTATAGAGAATTACTAACACAAAATCAAATCAATCACTCATAATCAATATTTATAAACCCTTTTAATTTTCTCTAATTATATAAAATATTCTCAACTCAAACAAACATATATCAATATATCATATCTATCTGGACTATTTCAATTTCTTCTAATTCACTCACAAACTACACACCTATAAGAATGTTAATCTTTTGTAGTCCTATGAAGTATTTATCCCATTAAACTCCATAACTCTCTTACATATTTTTTTTATATCTAATATAAGACTTCATCTATTTATAAATATACAACCTTGCTTATCAAGAATAACTTTCCTCTTAAAACTTTTCTCATATAAGTCTTCTTATCTGTCAAGTAATATTTAACCAATTTTAAATAAATTTGTTATAAGATTTGAGTCATTATTCCTAATAATCTCCACCTTTATTCAAATTCTATCAAATCATCAGCTTTAATACTAAACATACTTAGCTTCATCTACAATGAAAGTCTCAAAATCATCTTCTCTTATATATTTTCAAGATTCACGCAAATCAATCACAACCCTCAAAATACGAACTCATACTCTTCTCTCGAATCAAGTTCTTTTAGATTTACTTCTTTCCATATCTCGAACCTTCAATTTTGATATCAAAGTTATCATGATCTTTACAAATGATATCAAAATTATCGTGATCCTAACAATATTATATTTTAACTTTTGTTAGATTTTTTAAAAAATATTATTAGTATATATTCTAAGCTTCCCATCAAATGGTATGATTTTATTGGTTATATATATGTAAAATATTTTGTAGAAATTAAATTATGAAAAATTATTTAATACAGTGTTAATGGAGTTTTTTAATTATATAAATGAGATTCTAATGACTAGATGAAAGTGCCTTTGTATTTATGATTTTAACAAATTCATTGAAAGATTAAGGTTAAATCCGTACGTAAAAAGTGCTTTCAGGGGAATAAAGGTAGGCTTAGAGTTGGCATCGGATCGGGTTCGAGGCGGGTTTTGCTCGCCCCGAACCCGATCCGACTTTATGTGTTATTAAATCCGAACCCGAATTTATCTGATTTTTTTTTGTTTTTTTATATCCGAACCTGATTCCGACCCGACACTATATAAATAATACCCGATCCGATCCGAAATTAATAAAATATTATTTTTTAAATATAAAATATTATTTTTTAAATATAAATATTTAACAATATCATTATATAAATATATATTAATTAAATAATTAATTAAAAAATAATTTTTTATATAATATCGGGTCAGGTTTACCTGAAACCTGAACCTGACCCGACATCAATTGTTTTCTAACCTTACTCGACCCGACTCGAAACTCAAATTTAAAAAAACAAAAAATCGATCCCATAGGGTCGGGTCGGAACCGTCCGGGACGGGTTAGATTGTCGACCCTAGGTAAGCCCTACTAAGATCAAACCATCGTGAAAATGTTGCCTCTGAGAAATGAGAAAGAGATCTGTTCGTGCCTTTATGGATGGAGTTCAGTGTTAGCCATTTCATTTTCAAAGTGACGACTGTTTGTGAACCGATCTTCAAGTTGCTAAAGAAGGATGCTAAAACAAAATGGAATGATCAATGTCCTAATCCCTTCTCAACCAAGGAAGCCATTATTTTTGTATCTGTCAATAGTTACTTAAACAGCTGTCAGTTCCATATTAGCTCTAGAAGATGAGGAAGGTTCAAAAGGGACTATCTATTATTCGTGGATTGAGAAAAAAAATAGACAAGACTTTGAAGTCTGCCGAAGTTATTTTGGCACAATTTGATCTTTCTCCTCAGGTTCGCCATTTCTAACATTTTTCTTACTAAAAAGAATTGCTTAACTGTGTGTTAATTTGTCTAATTCAAACCTAATCCATGAGCTAAGTAGATGTTCTTGCGTTTGAATATTTTATTATCGGTATTCTAAATTTTTGAATTTTTATAGGCGGAGACGAAAATAGAAGATTATATAGGAGCAATTGATCAGCTAAGAAACAACATTCGATATTTTAGCAGCAATAATAACTTTAGAAGTAGCGATGGGGTGCTTAACCAAGCTAACACTTTACCTGCTAAAGCTATTTCAAACCAAGAGGACGATTTTAAGCAGCTGTTAAATTCTTACAGGTTTCTGTTCCTAGCTTATCAAGTCCTGTTCTTTTCTTCTGACTTGTATGGTTAACAATTCTTGGCTTGTATTATTAGAAAAAAAATAATTAAGAGAAGAGAAATAATAGAAAAAAAATTTGATTTTAAGACATGAATAACATTTTCTTAAAAGTAAATATGCTTTTAGGATATAATAAAACCTTAAACTTTCCAATCAGAAACAATAAAAATGATTATTCTAAAAGATTTATTTATAATGAATGAACATACATAAATTTCTATTAAGATAGTTATAACTTTTTGTATAATCATGACATTTATGAATAATAATATATTTATATTCAAAATAGTTATGGCTATTTATCATATGATAATTATTTTTATTCAAACATAATTATTTAAAATATGAATAAAATTAATACAAAAATTAATTTTATTCATCAATAATTAAATATTTTTATTCAATGTGGAATATACCACATTCTAAACTACCAATAATTTTTCACTAGTTTGGAATGTTGGTGCTTAATTTTACTTTTCATACAAATAAATATTATGAATACAAGAAAATATATCTCAATTTAAACTTTCAATTAGCGTATATATCTTAGAATTCTAACAAAATTGATAGTGTCTGCAGATTAAACCCCAACACCTAGTATTAAAATTGAAGATATAACACATATAATACTTATTTACTCATTTATCAGAGGTTTATAATCACTTTTAGCACTATTATGGCCATATGTTTATTCTATTCATAAACATTTACAAAAAAGACCTAAATTCTTTTTGTTGAAGTAGTACCACTTCTATGTTTATACAGGTAGAGTTTGCATTATGTTTCTATTGCTTTAGACATTTAAAACTCCATTAAGAGTATAAAAATCCATCCTCCTCACGCAATGGGTCATACTAATTTTTAAAATTTGAATGAATTTTACTAGTATTTAACAGATATATAACAATAACTTATTTTTACTCATTAAACTTTGTAATTAAAGGTTAATAATTCAAAGTTGGGTTCTCATTATTGGTGTCTAATAGTAAGGGTTTAAATCCTTTCTACTTGTAGTACTACTAACCAAATATCTTGAAATTCAATTTTCTTTTATGGTAATTGCCCCTATCTAAGATTAAATCTCTAATATAATTACTTCAGGCTAATATGTCTAAACTTTTCATTTTGTCTATCATTTATATAGTCAAATTGGTACCTTATTCTTATCATTTTAAGAAATAGTTGATTTTGGTTGTGGCCACAACTCTATATTTATTAATTTCAACCATTTTATTTTCATACTTTTATACATTTTTAATACAATTATACTTTTAGTACAATATAAACAAACCAAATGATTTTAGTGCCTTTAAGATTTTTAAGGACTATTTTATGACTTTACTTTAATAAGTGTTTAAACTTATTAGCCTGTATAATTTGCTCATAAAATTATACTAAAATCTTACAACACTTGGTGGTAAATTTTTATTTCTTTTGATTCTTATCACTCCCACCATATGCAAGTATGCATTCTTTTATTAAAGAACATCTTACTCAATTATTAAGATATTATATATACTTAATCAAGTTATCATTTCATTTCTGTTTTCACTATTTAGCTTTTTTTTTTTAAATAAGAGGCCTTTAAATCCACCCTCAGTGAAAGATAACTAGCTAATATCTTAATATTTCAATAAAAATTCTAAAACTTTTATATTTTAATTCAATAGAAGAGTTTACATTAATAAATAAATTTCAAATATAATCATGCTTCTTCTTTTAAGACTTTTATGTTAATTCACAAATATTTATATGAATCTATTTCATTATTGACACTACTAATAATTTTTTATTACCATGAACAAAGCTATTTCCATCACCCAAACGAATCAAATAGCATTCTTTTTACTATTATAAAAGTTTTTAAATTTACAAGATCTTTGAATCACTCATGGCTTCTAAAGTAACTATATTTTGAAAATTTCACTATATAAAACCATAGATGATAAATCATTTGTATAATCTATAAATTATACCATATATATAACAAAAAATTACCACAACGTGATCAAGATTTGTGGCATCAATTTTGATTATGGCTATTCTAAGCCAATCATAATAATTTACCTCATACCTACAAATCATATAGATTTGGCTATTGAAGTTATCTAATTTATAATGATGGCTTTTAGTGAAAATTAACTATCTCAAATGTTGTCATAAGTTTTCAATGCATATAGTAATTGCCCAATGGCTAATTCCAAGTTCAATATTATTGAAACCTCTAAACCTGATTTCAAAATTTTATGAGAACTTTATTTCTCCACTATTGTGTAGTTTATATATCTCTGTTATTTACCGCTTTTAATTAGTCATAATATTTTTAGATATATAATAAATTCAAACTTTACTCATAGGAATAATATGCCTATAAACAATAAGAGTCCATAGTAAATTTAACTTAAATTTCAAATACTTCCACAATCATTTTGTGACCAATATGTTCATATCTAGATCATCATATCAATGCAAGTCATGAAACATGAATCCAAAGAATCATTTTCATAAAATAGTATAAACAATAATTATAATATGAGTTTTACTCATATTTCATGCAAAAATTCATGATGAATTTGTATTGGTTAAATCATTTATCAGCTAACTCTAAGGCTTATGGCTTTCACAAACCAATATTATTATCTAAGCCTATATGTTAATATAGCATATAACCAACCACATCCTTGCCATTGTCATGAAACTATTGAAAACCTTAGAAACTTGTTTACCTTTCATTTTAACAACATGCAAAAGGCCATTTTTTCAAGTACAAGAAGCAAAAATACATTCATTGTCTTTAGCCAATAATGTATTAATTAGATGATGGCATTTTATCTCCATAGTTTATATCTTTTTTATATGTATTAGATAAAAAAATTCCATCCCATTTAGTTCATTTTCATAATATATGACAAACTGTACCAATGTTTTCCATGCCATCATAAAATAGAATTAAACACATGCATGTATTGGTGTCTTTGGAATATTTAATTTGCATGTTTTTTTTTTAATTTATAAACATGCATAATTAGACGTTGATGAGCATCCTTTAAAATGCTAGTAACCGATAAATGCTTCAATATTTTTTAATGGCATACCTTTTCGTTTAATCAATATCCCATATGCGAAAAGCAACAATGCTTTTTGTAACAATTGATTAAATTTTTGATGGCTTTTTATGATTTTCACTTTGTGATTGTTTACAATAAATTTTTATTTTGTAAAATTACTTCTAGTGTAATACACCCAACAAGCAAAATACATGTCACATTGCCCATGTTTCTGATAATAACTATTATTTGATTTATTATCCATCAATTAATCCATGAAACACCATATCTTAATGATAATTATTCACATGTATCAATTTAATTTTAATTGGTTTTCATGAAAATTAAACACTAGTCAAAATTTGAACTAATAATAAATTTTAAATATATGTATCAACATTTGATTTATAAATGATCAACAAAGATAGAATTATACAAATAGCTTAACTAAACTTATTATCTCAATTTTGGTGCCATGATTTAACAATAAAACTAATCTTGTAGCCAAATCTTATTTTCTGCATATATTCTATACTTGCATTTAATTTCTTAAGATAAATTCTTTTACCTATTTTTGATTGTTTTCATAGAAACTATGGGACAATTTGCTTGTTTTATATATAATAAAGACATGATAATTAAACAATCGGTTATTTCATTAAAAACTAATTTAATTTGTTATTTGATAACAAGTGATAATTCTTTTGGTCATAAATCAATTCATGTCTTTCTCTTTTATGTTTTTAGGCTATTTCCTAGTCTAGTATTTATAAGTATTGATTTTTTAAATAAATATAATACAATTCATTAAACCTAATTGTGGAATCAATTTTGGTATATGCATAAACTTATGCAATGTAATCAATATTTTGCATATTGTTTTAACTTTACACATTAATGAAATAAACTGTTAATGTGTTTATCTTATTTAGTCAATTTTTTTACCAGCAATTATGCAAAAAATAAAATACATACCTTTAATGAAGATTTTTATGAAAATTAACATTTTTGTCCAGAGAAATATTAATCTTTTGACAACTTGAGCCTTTTCTAATATTTATCTCTAATCATACCAATTTCTTTTCCCTGTATCTACCTCATGTGAAATATAAATTTGTCATAATTGCCTTTAAATTGTTAGAAAAAATAAATAAGAGAAGAGAAATAATAGAAAAATTTTTTGGCTTTGAGGCATGAAGAATACTTTCTTAAAGACAATTATATCTTTAGGATACAACAAAGTTTTAAATTCTTTAATCAGAAACAGTGAAAATAGTTATACTAAAAGATTTATTTATAATGAATGAACAGACATAAACTTCTATTCATATAACTATGACCTTTATATAATCATAACATTTATGAATAATAATACATTTATATTCAAATAGTTATAACTATTTGTCATATGATAATTATATCTGTTCAAACATAATTATTTAAAATATAAATAAAATTAATACAAAAATTAATTTTGTTTATCCATAGTTAAATTTTTTTATCTAATGTGGGATGTACCATATTCTAAACTATCAACACGTAACCAAGGCTCCATGATGAGATGATGACTTCTAGTCTAGTATTGCGATTTCATCGTCGTACCTTTTACTTTTGTGCCTAAAAACCATGCCCTGTGGCGCCATTGCATTATAATTTCAACTTTTTTATACGACTAATATATATCGTCCTTACAGTAGTTTCTTGTTATTAATATAGTAAGCAATTGCATGGCTGTTTTAAGTGTGCTTTCTCATTGAATCTTCCAATTGTATTGTGCAAATGCCATAGTCTTATTATTAATCTGATTGAATTATAAACTGATAACATTAATACTCCTACCTACCTCATTGTCATTATGTTCTATTTCTTCTATTTATTTCTTTGTCTTTTCAATTGAATTTCAACAAACCTATTAAGCCTGATCGTCTCTTTGATGGCCTTCCAAATGCGCTACGTCCGTCGTCAGGATCACGTGGAAGCCAGGTGATGCTGGTGGCAAGGATACATCCCACAACCATTATGAGCATCAAAACAATGACTTAGAAACTGCTGTCTATACTCCTTCCACAGTTTTACCTCCTCGGATTATGCCATTACTGCATGATCTGGCCCAGCAAATGGTCCAGGCTGGTCACCAACAGCAGTTACTTGTAATTTATAAGTAAGATTTGCACCCTTGATCTTTATTTTCTCTTGTTTAATTGTTTAGACTTCAAGCCATTTAGTCTTTTTTGAACAATTAAATCATTATAAGAGTTGTATGACGCTAAGGTCATTTCAAATGATAAGTGCATTTATTATTTGCTTGGAGTGACCCCGGTTTATGAGTTTGTGAAATGCGATGCAATAATATTTTTCTCCTCATGCAATGATCAAAAGTAAAAAGTAAAAAAAAAAAAAAAAAACTTTAATACAACAAACTACAACTCATTTTGAGGCAAAATAACGAAAGAAAAAAATGGATTGAATATTATCATTGAAACTAGAATAATAGTATGTAGAAAGTTTAAAGCTTTTCTTACTATAGTTTTCTGCTTTTATCTATTTCTTCATCACATTTTCTGGTCCTACTTTTCTATTTTATTTGCCAGCCTATATTTCAATTCTTTTCCAGCCATATTTTTGTGTTTTTTAAAGTCTATTTACATGTTTAACAACTTGGGCCGAAGCCTATAAACTAAAGTCTTTAACATAAACATGACTAGATGAGCCAACTAGTCAAGCAAAAACCAAAGTAAATACCTAGCAAAATTGGCTTTACAACCCAACACAAACATGGAGCCTAATTACATAAGCAGCCTAAGGGTTGTGGCTGCAATTAAGGTTATTCCGGTGGTGTTGTAAGGATGTGGTTTAAGCAGTCATGAGTTGGGTTTTGGAACCAAATGCATGACCTTCATTTGGTGGGAACCAAACAAATAGTTGAGTCACTGAATGCGATGAAAAACATAGCCTTAGCTAAGAAATAAGTATCACTATTTCAATCCATTATATATAATATTCAAGGAGAAACATGCCATGAAGACTCCAATTAGTTCTGAATGCAAATTAGAAGATTTTTCCTATTCATTTTCATTCTTTTCTCAGAGAAACTCGTTCTTTGGTTCTGGAAGAGAGTATCCGCAAATTGGGAGTTGAAAAACTTAGCAACGCAAAGAGGATGTCCAGAAGATGCAATGGGAGGTTTTGGAGGCAAAGATCGGAAATTGGATTCATTTCATTCGTACTACTGTAAGTAACATTGTGGAATGTCGAGAAATTTCAATTAACATGTGCTTCCAAGTGACAAATCATTTTTGAACAAGTCAAACTACCATTTGCATGAGAACGAAAAGTGATAATCAGGCTTCCTTCACTTCCCTGCTGTAAAGATGGGGCATACTCAAATGGTGGTAGGTACTTTTCATTTACTTAATATATGGATTCTTTTGCATATTGAAACAATACTTTTCAAAGGTAAAGCATGTTATGAGTGTTGATAGTTTAGAATGTAGTGCATCATACATTAGATAGAAAGATTTAATTATTGATTAATAAAATTAGTTTTTATATTAATTTTATTCATATTTTAAATAATTATGTTTGAATAGAAACAATTATTATATGACAAATGATCATGACTATTTGAATATAAATAGATTATTATTCATAAAGGTCATGATTATATAAAAGGTCACAACCACTTAATTAGAAATTTATTTATTCATTTATTATAAAAAGATATTTTAGTATAATCATTTTTACTATTTCTATTTGGAGAGTTTTGAGATTTTATTGTATCTTAAATGTATAATTGCTTTTAAAAAAGTGTTATTCACGTCTTAAAACTAAATTTTTATTATTATTTATGTTCTCTTATTTTTCTAACAATTTAAAGGTAATTATGAAAAATTCATATTTCGCTTGAAGAAGATACAATGAAAAGAAATTGGCAAATTTGACAAAATAGACTTTTTGAAATATGCATGGAAAGCTTTAATTGCCCAAATGGTTTCTTGGTGAAATAAATACTAAACACAAGATAAGTTTCTTATTATTCTTTTTCTAGTTTTTATATTCTATTAAAAGAATTGATGGTTAATAATTCATTGGAGACCTTGGGTCTTATTAAAATTTGTTTCTTTATTAACCATTCTTTTAATCTTTTAATTCTGAATTAAATTATTTAATTATGATTTATGATTTTATGGTATGTCATATGTAGATTTTCTTAATTATGGCATTGAATGGTCATGAGCATAAAATATATATGGAGTACTTGCTAGCTTTGCTTATGAATCTTTTATAGTCTTGTTATATTTTGATAAGACCATGGTTATGAAATCAAAATGATAAATTCTCAAGAATTATTTTAAGGCATAAAAGAAATTATGAATTTATAAATTTTTTTGAAAAAGAAATATATATATATATGTTCTTATCATAAATCATATTTATGGTCCATAATCCATGGCTGCATTTTATTGACAAGAGAATAATGCATGATTCATATTATTTGATTTATATAATATGATTTCGACAAGAAATAAACATATTATCTAAGATAATTTCAATTCAATTAAAGAAGTTAAATAATTCTTTGTTACTAGTTAAAATGCTTTCTATTTGTTGGGTGAAAAAATTTCATGTATTTTATAATTTGAACACAAAACTTACAGTATTGTGTGGTTATACATGAAATTTTGATTGTTTATAATGATATGAACTATGGTGGATATAGCTTTAGTGTCCATGATCAAATAATTTTTAAGTATTCAAGAGTTGGAATGAAAGTTTCAAAAGAAGACTATAGAAACCATGAGTTTACTACTTTTTAAGGTGATTATATTTGGTATCATACTTATTGATGCGTACTCTTATATTGAATTGAAATAAAAGTTTTGAAACTTTTATGAAAAGGAAATATTAAGATAGAGAATATATACTAGCTATCTTTCACTAAGGATGGATTTGGAGGCTTTTTACTTAAACAAAAACAACCAACCAAATAGTAAAAAGATAAATGAAATGGCAACTTGATTAAGTATATATAATATTTTAATAATTGAATGAGACATTCTTTAATAAAATAATGCATATTTGCTTATTGTGAAGGTAATAAGAATCAAAAGAAATAAAACTCGCCATCATAGTGTTGTAAGATTTAAAGTTTAATTTTATGAGCAAATTATACAAGCTAATAAGTTTGGTACACTTATTAAAGTAAAAGCATAAAAAGATCCTTAGAAATCTTAAAAGGACTAAAATGAATTAATTTGTTCATTGAATTTATCCAATTATACTAGAAGATATTTTGCTAGTATTACTATAAATAGAATGGATTTAAACCCTTATTATTAAACACTAATAATGGGAATCCAACTTTCAATTAGTAACTTCTAATTACAAAGTTTAATGTGTTAAAATAAATTATTGTTATGTGTCTGTTAAACACTAGTAAAATTTATTCAAATTTAAGAAACTAGTATGATCCATTGCATGGAGGGGATGAGTTTTTTTATACCCTTAATGGAGTTTATTATTTAAATGTCTAAAACAATGGGGACATAATGTAAACTCTACCTATATAAACATAAAAGTGGTGCCACTTCAACAAGAAGAATTGGGGTCTTTCTTGTAAATGTTTATGAATAGGATAAGCACATGACCATAATAGAACTATATTGGTTATAAACCACTTACAGAAAAACAAATAAGATATATATGTGTCATATTTTCAATTCTAATACTAGGAGTTTAGGTTTAATCTGTAGACATCATCAACTTCATTAGAATTTTAAGATATATACATTAATTGAAGGTTTAAATCGAGAGATACTTTCTTGTATATAATATTTATTTTATGAGAGGTTAAAGATTAAGCACCAATATTCCAAACTAGTGGGTATTGTTGGTAGTTTAGAATATGGTGCATCCCACGTTGGATAAAAAATTTTAATTATTGATGAATAAAATTAATTTTTATATTAATTTTATTCATATATCAAGTAATTATGTTTAAATAGAAATAATTATTAAAATGGTAAATAGTCACAACTATTGGAAAATAAATAGATTATTATTCATAAAGATTATGATTATACAAAAGATCATAACCACTTAATTAAAAATTTATGTCTGTTCATTCATTATAAATAGATCTTTCAGTATAATCATTTTCACTACTTTTACTTGGAGAGTTTTTAGGTTTTGTTGTATCCTAAAGGCATAATTACCTTTAAGAAAATATTATTCACGCTCCAAAGCCAAAATTCTTTTCTATTATTTTTATTCTCTGATTTATTTTTTCTAACGTTGAGTTTAGAGAATTTGCAATGGGCTTAACAAAGTGGCTCATCCAAGCAACTCAAAAGACCTTTATGATGTATTGTGAATGTGCATGACTATTACATTATAGTGAATGTGCATACCCTTAAGGGGCAAAGGTTTGCCTTAAGGAATCTAGGCCTTAGGTCTAACGAAAGAATTTTTGGAGAAAAAAAATATTTTCATTATTTGAAAATGCGATCCCATAGAAAGTTGAATACATCATTGATATGGTGAAGAAATTTTACAAATAAAAAATATTTATATACTAATATAAGTGTTTATATTTGATGCATTAATAGTATATAACCTCCACATCATTAACAAATAAATTTTAAAATTAAAAACCTTAAAATGTAAATATCTATAAATTTCAATTTTTAATGAAACAAATATAAGTAGCAAAAATAAACTTAAACACTTGTAAAAGTAGTTTCTACTATGGAAATCTGGGATTGCAAAAAATTGCATGGTTATATTAAACTAGTTGCCAAATATTGAAGAACAATGATGTGATTTTATCAAGTTTTTTTCCAAAGCTTATGGGATTTGCATTTTTTTTTTCATTTTTTTAGTTTCTCTTCCATTTTTCAAAGTCACAAATCTTTTAAATCTCAACACTTTTTCTATATTCACTCATCACCTATAGCAGCCATAAGAAGTACTTCAATTTATCATCTTTTAAGCGAAAACAAATATATTTCCCTTTAAATCAAAGCCATGGTATTGCATAAGATTATTGGATTTTGTTTTATGTGTTAGAATTGTTGAAGTTAGATTTGAATCTCTTAATCCCATATCCAAAATTGAGTAAAGTTATAAGAGTTAGAGTTTATCTTGTATCGTACATCGAGAGTTTAATAAAGGTATAATGAATTTTACCCTCATAAATAAGATGCTTTAATTTTAGTTTGGTAATCAAATAGTTAGGCACCAAGAGAATGCTAAGTAAGTAGGTTATTAAAATGATGTAATTGTGTTTTAGATTAAATTTTAAGTAAGGAATTTTTTATTATTTTTTTCATTCCAAAAGTCTTGTAATTGTAAAAATTTATTTGTTAGTGGATTAAATTTAGAGCAGACCACTTTAGGTTGAGCTAAAACAAATATATTTGTATGTTATTATTTTTGTTTTGAGCTTATTCTATTGTTTGTGTGTGTCAGTGTTACGCGTGCGTGTTTATTTTCTAATAAGTAGTATCAGAGCGAAGTTCAAAAGCCAAGCCCAAGAGATTGTGAAAATGGTGCGAGTGTTTCAAAATGTCTGAAGGTATGTCTAGTATGCCTAAGTTTGAGATTCTTTTATTTGATGAAAATAGTAATTTTATGTTATGACAAAGTACGATTCAAGATTTGTTAGTACAATAAGGGTTAGATCAAGCATTAAAGAGTAGTAAGCCTAAGGGAATAACTAATACTAATTGGAATAAACTTCAGAAAAAAGCTATTAGTACCATTAGATTGGCCTAGCCCTAGAGATAAAGTATAGTGTATTGACTGAGAGTATTTCAAAAAGTTTGTGGGATAAGCTTAAGAGTATCTACTTTTTAAAGTCATTGACTAACGGATTATATTTGAAGATGGATCTATATTTTTCGAAGATAAAAGAAGGTACGAGTTTTTCTAATCACCTAAATTAGTTTAATAGGTTAGTTTCTTAATTACTGGCTATTTTTGTTGATAAGTTGTTTTAATTTTGTTATCATATTTGCCTAAGTCTTATAGACCTTTAGTTCAAACTTTGTTGGTGGGTAGATCTACTTTCAAATTGGTGGGTAGATCTGTTTTGACTAACAAATTATATTTGAAGATAGATCTATATTCTTTAAAGATAAAAGAAGGTATGAATCTTCATAATCACCTAAATTAGTTTAGTAGATTAGTTTTTTAATTACTAACTATTTTTGTTAGTGAGTTGTTTTAATTTTGTTGTCATCTTTGCCTAAGTCTTATAAACCTTTAGTTCAAACTTTGTTAGTGGGTAGATCTACTTTAAAATTAGATGATATGACTATTCTATTGCATGAGAATAAAAGGTTTATGGGAACATATAACTCATCACCTGGAAGGAATGCACTATTTGTAGAGTGTTTTGATCGATGAAAGACTTAAAAAAAGGTTAATAGATCAAGTGAGAGATCCAAGTCAAGAGATAGAGGTGATACATAATGTTATTATTGTGGTAAGAATGGACATATCCAAATGCATTGCAATAAGTTAAGAAGAGATATGACTGCTTTTAAAAGGACGAATGATGAAAAAAATTAGATGATGAAAAAAGTGATATTACTGCTATTATTTTTTATGATGATGATATCCTTTTAATGACTTGCGTTAATGTGACTCAAACTTTGCAAGTTGATAAAAGGTTGGGATTCAACTGCTACTATTTATGTCTGTTATGATATAAGTTATTTTATAAGCTTAGAAAAAAGTTATAAGTATAGGGATATTATGGTTGCCAACAATAAAAAGATGCAAATTTACGGCATTGGAGTGTTCGCCTTAGATTTCACAATGGTATTGTTAGAATCTTCATCACATAAGGTATGTATTGAGATGCAGCTATAATTTGATTACTTTTGTCATAACGTATAAATCCGTGAACCTACCGTTAGACTGGATTAGAAGGAGTCACCACTAATCTTTTTTTATTTAAGTGTGATTGGTCACCTAATTGAATATGATTTACGAAATCAAAATTTAAGTTTCGGAGTACGATTACGAGTGGAAAATGTTATAGCACCCCCACAGCTCTCATCCAAAGGATGGTACCAGTTTGATTTTAAATTATCCAGACCTTGAACATGTTGATAATTTACCAAAATATTTAATATTGAAAATTAGTCTTAAAATTATCCCAATAGTTTGGTAGTAATTTAAGATAATTTTTTTACCTTAGGAGTATTCATGGGACGAGTGTTCCATTCTGAAGAGGCTCCGTCGTCGGATTTATTAATATATTTTTATTCAAAAAAATTAGTAAAGTCTCCCAATAATTTGGTAGGATTTACTTTGAAACAATCCTCCAATAGTTTCAAGGATAAAGTTATCTTTTATTTTTTATTATATTTTTTTGAAAACTGATTTATGAAATTTTTTAATAATTTGTTGGATTCTATTTAAAGATTAAACCAATGAAAATCTTTTAATAGTTTGGTAGAATTCATGAATTTATTTTACAGAGATTTTTATTTTTTATTTACTAAAAAAGTTTTTTACTTTTTTTTGTATTATTTTTTAACTTATTTGAAAAACATTTTTTTATGTAATTGTCTTTTTTTTTAATAGAAATAGTTTTTACAAGATAATAAATTTCTCAAAAATAAAACCAAAAAAATAATAAAAAAAACTAAAAATAAAATGAATTAAAAATAAAATCAAATCAAAAAATAAAAATAAAAATAAATGGAAAAAGGAAACTTTGTGATCGGGTCAAGTTAACACGTAGGTCGACGTGCAGGTTAGTGGGTCAGAACGTGAATATTGGGCTACCAAAATGTTGCCGTTTTGGAGCAGTATAAAAGCAAGCTTTTAGCAATTTTATCCCAGATGCCTTTGCTCTTTCTCTCTCTAAACCCCCAAATGTTCTCTCTTCTTTCTAAAACACAGTCGAGATCTCGTTGAAAACTCGAAATCCTTGTTGGTTTTTTCAAAATCCCATTTGAATATTCATATTCGGTCAGAAAATTCATCGAAAAATTCATATCCCATTGAAAAATTTATTAAAAAATTCAAACATTCAAACTTCAAACCCAGTTTTCCAGAAAAAAACTCAAAATTTTTTTATTTTTTCTAAATCCTCTCCAAAATCTTTCAGAACCTAATCTTAACCCCTAGCAACTTGAAATTAAACCCAGAATATTCAAATTTCACCCAGAAATCTCAAATCAATTTGAGAATCCCAGAACCTAGAATCCCAAAAACCTAGTATTGCTCAAAACACCTAGTTTATCCAAATTAATTGTGTCCCCTCTAAAATCCATTCTATTCTCTTCTATAATGTTATTCCGATTTATAGGTATCCATAGAACAAATTTAAGAAATGGATAGAATTAATCTAGGCTTAAATCTTGGGATTTGATTTTGCCCGAACTTCAGCATATGTCTAAGTTCATTAGTAATTTGAAAATTTTCTTGATTTGAGCTCTGATTGACCTTTTGATTGAATTTAATTTTCAATTTCAGTTATTCAATCGACAGTTAGGAAAAAAGAAAAAAAAATAATTCTGATAACAATAATAATTCTAATAAACTATATATAATATAACTATAATATATTGCCATATAATATACTATGTTAATATACCAATATAATATAATAAAATAAAAATAACCCTAAAAATATCCCTATTGACTTCAGACATATATAGGTGTTTATAACTTTAGGTGAGTTAGCTTTTTGTGGATATACGTACTAGGGATGAAATGATTGGTGCAAAGTGTATAAGAATGATAATGTGATTTTACAAGAGAATAAGGTCAAAAATCACTTATTCATACTTGATGGAGCCTCAGTTGTTGGGATTCCTACAATAAAGAAAAAAAAAGAAAGGTAAGTGTGTCAATTTTATAGATACTGTTGAAATGTTTTAAAATGTTAAAATGTTTTAAGATTCAAGTTAAGGGATGATTTATTGAGGTTTATCATGAATCTTTAAGTAAAGTTATAAAAGTTAAGAATTTGTGTTGAATTTCATATTGAGAGTTAAATGTATAAAGGGTTTTACCCTTATAAATAAGATATTTTGATTTTATTTTAATAATCTCAAATAGTTAGACAATAAGAGAAAGTTAAGTGAGTAGACTTTTAAAATTATGTAATTGGATTTGGGGTTAAATTTTGAGTAATGAGCTTTTAGTGATTTTTCTCATTTTAAAACTCACAATTATAAAAATTTATTTTTTTAATGAATTGGATTTGAAATAGACTATTTTGAATTAGGTTAAAACAAATATATTTTTATGTTCTTATTTTTATTTTGAGCTTACTCTAATATTTATATATGTTGATATTGTGCGTACATGTTTATTTCTTAACAATAATTTGAAAAGTTTTGGATTGGATTAAAGTGAAAATTAGGATTTGAGAGAAGTTAACAGATTAAAAAAAAAAAAGCAGGGGAAAGAGGGAAAAGAAGTTATTGGATTCTATGATTAGCATTAATAGGCTTAATTATTAATTAGTTTTCTTAATTAATTAAATAATAAAAGTTGACTCTAATTTATTTTTAAAGATTTTTAAATTTTTAAATTCATTTGTTGATTATGTAGCAGCTTGTGATTTAATGATAATATATAAAAGTTATATATTATTAGTATATTAAATAAAAATCTATAGTTTCATGTCAAAGTTATGACCCAAACGATGATGACATTCCAACGGCACTAAAATCGTCGGTAGTGTTGATAATAGCGTTCTAATCGCTATGTATTGCTTTGCTAGCGCTTTCAGCTTTAGCAATTTTAGAATTGACCAGTCGATTATTATGTAATACCAACTAATTCACGATTTGATGTGTTGAAATGGTCTTAATTTCCTCATTCCATTTATTTTTTTTTTCTTAAAATGCTAGCTGCAGTTTAGAAAATTAAGGAAAAAAAAAAGTACAAGCATCGAAATCGAACCTTAATTTTGCGAAAATCTATTAAGAAGTGAAAGAATCATTTTAATTAAATTTCAAAATTTCAATTATTGTTATTTGCTAACGCTGTCAAATTACCATATAATTTTTTTTTTTTTTTTATGGAAGCCACCCTGTCAATTAAACTCCATAATCATATCTGCTTAACCAAAGATGAGGATTGCGAGATTGAAAGGTTATCTAATTTTTTTCAATTAATAATAAATTTTATTTAATTTTAATAATAATTTTTTAAAAAATTATTAAATATTGCTATAAAATATTATTTTATTATTTTAATAATTAAATTGATGTATTGGATAAACTCGAGTTTGGCTTTAATAAAAAAAAATCTCGCAATCCAACTCATGAATATTTTTTAATTTTAATAACACAAAAATTATTATATTAAAATTAATATAGAAGAAGAATTTTATTTTTTGATGACTCACCAAAATATTTAAAATCATAATCAACTCAATTTTTATATAATCCTAACATATTAATCTTTTGTTCATTTATTTAAACTAAGAAATGATATTAGTTTATAATGTCAAACAATAAGTTATTTTTATGAGTTAATAGGCATCTATTTCAAGAATTTACGTAAAATTTAAAAAAAAGTAAAAAAATATACGTAACAAATTCAATTCGATTCAAATTGATTAAAAAAATCAAAGAACTAAATAAAAAAATTTTGAACTCAAAAAAATTGATTTAAAGACAATCAAAACTTGAAAATTGTATAATTTAAATTATCAGAATATGAAATAATCCAAAATTTCAATTCTCCAAATCTAAAATGATTTGATTTGAAATTCATAAAATTTTATTTTTTATTTCAAAAAAATTATCGTGATTAAATTATTAATTTGAGAGTGACAAAATTAAAAATCCATCGAATATAAAATGAATCATACTTAAAACTATCTGAATTAAAAATGATTTAAACTCTAAACAACTCAAATTTGCAAAGGTTCAAATATGAAGTAGCCGGGATTTGAAATGGTTTAATTAAGTCCCCGAGTTTGTGGGGCTCAAATTTTTAAAAAAATTAAAAATTTAAATATATTCTAAAATTAAAATTAAATAAAATATATTTATTAATTAAATAATAATTCAAGTCTAGCTCTGCTTAGAAAATCTTGTTCAAGACCATACTCTTGGGCAGATCTCCTTTTAACAGACTCACTTAGATTTGCTCATTTAACGAATGTTCATTGGTAAAAAATATAAACAAAATAATAAATTACACTAAATAATATGATTCATTTAAAATAATTATAGAATTGTAGTTTAATTTTTTTTAAAACAAAATCATACCGTACGAAATAAGTAGAGGTATTTATGGATTGAACTAGATCAAGTTCGGATCAGATTTATATTTGATATTAATAGTTTATATATCTGTTTAAATTTGGTCCAATCCAAAATTTTTGGGTCTCAAAATTTTTTCAAGTTTGATCTAAATTAAAAAAAATAAATCTCAAATCCACTCATTAAATTTAATTTATATAATAAAAATTTAAAAAAAGTGATTAAATTAAATTTAATGATATTATATTCAATTCACATATATATATATATAAATTAAAAATAAAAATTATATAAAAGTAAAAATTAAGTTTAATAATATATATAATTTTTATTTTTAATTTATATATATATTTAAATTTATTTATATACAATTCATATATATATATAATAATAAATTTATATATACATGAATTTAGATTGGGCTCGAGTTTTAAATTTTTTATCTAAAATTATATTCAAAATTTAAATAAATTTAAAAATTAAGATTAAACTCATTTAACATACTTTAAATTTTTGTCTAAATCTTTTTAAATTTTGAATAAATCTTTTAATTTGATAAAAATAACTCAACTTTTAAAAAGTTTAGGCATACGCTACCCTACATTGAAAACAACTCGTGACCTAATTTTAGTAATTGTGCCTCGGTCAATTAGATTTGTCTACGGGACCAGGCGCTAAATAGATTTTTTAAGTTCAGTTTTGACCAGAATTATTTTTTAATTAGTTAAAAAATATTTTAATTTTAATTTTAATAACATTTAAAATATTAAAATCTTTTAGGCTCTCGTAATTTTTTTCTTTTAAATTGAATCTCTGGAATCCAACAAATCGGGTTAGACGTTGAGCAGGTACTTTTAAAGATCATTCTGTCCTGATTCGGCCCAAGTGCCGAAGCTGGACACCTCCACCATCAAGTGTTAAAATTTGCTTCAATTTTATCTCATTTTATTAATTTTTTTGGTTATTCAATAGTTAATTTCGGTCTGATCGACATAATAGCTATTTTAAATATGTTGAAGATTATAGTTTGATTTTGGTTGTTATTTTTTGTAATACAATATTATCTCATAAGAAAAACAATAATGATTGTATGATATACTAATCACAAAAAATCCATAAAGCTCTTAGAAAATAATTTGACGTAAATTTGATAATTTAAAATATTATATGATGTTATTATATAAATATGATATAAAAAATAAATATGAATGTGATATAATTTAAAATTTTAATAATAATTATATGTTAGTTTAATAAAATTTAAAAAATATATATTTTATATTTTTGTATCGATATAAATTATAATAAATTATTGTTATTTAAAAAATAATACGAATAGATGAATTTTAATATTTTAGACAACAAAAATGCACAAATCATCATGTTTAATTTCATGCACCACAAATCTTCAAACAAAAGTGCCAGATTTTTATGATTTTCATGCAAGTTATTTAACATTAAGTAAATATCTTTTAATTTTACTAAAAGATAAAATGATTTAATGAATGTTATGAGTTATAAAACAAAATGTATACTTATTAATCAAATAGAAAAGGGAGTTATTTTTTTAATAACTTGTATTGATGAAATATGAGAATAAAAATTATTAAATAATGAGAATTTGTTTATGAATAAATATTAATGCAAAATATTCCCTCTCTCTCTCTCTCTCTCTCTCTCTCTCTCTCTCTCTCTGCATACGAAATGGTACTTTATCTCCACTAATAGATGCGTGAAGAAATGATTGGTGAAAAGGGAGAAATAGAAAAAAAATTCATAAAACATTTTTTAAAAAAAAATTATAATGCATTAAGGTATAATTTCTCTTTAATTAAGAAATTATAAAAATCATTTAATTTCCAAAAATTAGAAATTGAGACTACATAAAATTAAGATTTAATTTGCATAATAAATAAAATTTAACAAAAAGGCCAAAACCATACATTAAGAAAAGTAATTATCACGGCGTTATTTATTTATTTATTTTTGAAATTGCCACTAACTTTAAGTACATGCGCTAAGTCTCTTTTGAAATGCCTTGACTGTTTCCTGTGTACACAATCTATTTTCATTTTCGTCTCTCCTTGTCTTTCTAAATGAAACTTCACGCAGGGGAGCCTCCCTTGGGCGGCAGAAGCCATGCACAGCCAAAAACAACGAAAATTGTCCTAATTATAATCTTTGTTACCTTAGTTTTGCTCACTATCATCCCTGTATTTTACCCTTTACTAGGGTATCCTTTATACCTGCTAAGAAACTCTTCTTCCAAGCCATCATCCACATATGATTCTGATCAAGAACTCCAGGCTGCTTCAATAAGGATATCGGAAGGTGAGAATTGTGACATATTTTCCGGGGAATGGGTGCCAAATCATGATGCCCCTTACTACACGAACACGACATGCTGGGCGATACATGAGCATCAGAATTGCATGAAATATGGAAGGCCTGATACAGAGTTCATGAAATGGAAGTGGAAACCTGATGGCTGTGAGCTTCCTGTTTTCAACCCTGCTCAGTTCCTGGAAATTGTTAGAGACAAGTCCTTAGCATTTGTTGGAGACTCTGTGGGTAGAAACCAAATGCAGTCCTTGATATGCCTTCTTTCCAGGGTAGGTCCCTTTATTTTCCAACTAAAATTTTCTTCCATCATGCAATACATGATTTCAACAAAATTAAACAAAACAAACAAATGGATAAAGTTTTTAAACTTTACAATCGAATTATTAAATAAATTTTCATATATCTAAAATATCTGCATGCGTCCGTTTACACACATATCATTTCGCATTTAACTCAAGAATTTAGTTGGTAGTTTGAAGTTACATAAAAGATGTTACCTTCATAAAAATAGTTTCTACCCTCGAAATGATTGTAGCATGAAACCTTTTGTATTCGACTTTTTCTTGTTTTGGCAAATGTCCACATACACTAATTATGAAGTATAACTTGTTAAATTTACATAGATTTGTTTTTTATTGTCTTATATTCAACATTTTTATGGTTTAAAGTTTATGTTTGCTTTGATTTCAGAGTTTTTTTTGGCCATATAGAGCTTTGATTCAGACTATGCTTTTGTTTAAAAAAAAAAAAAAAAAACTCAACTTGTTAAAATTGAAGTGGTCCCCTAGAATTCTATATCAATACTTGCTTTATGCATCGAATCGCTTGTCCAATCAATTGTGGTTAGAGAGCAAGGGTAGTTTACCTAAGCCACTATGTAAATCAAAGATTAGGTGAAATTAACTAAGCCAATGAATCTTTAGTGTTTACACGGTTGTTCCAATTATTAGTTCATTCACATGCATGCTAGTGCAATGAACTTTTTCCCTCAACAAACCAAATTAAAATTATAAATTTTCTAGCTAGCTAACATAATCATAAATGCTTGTGCCAAACAAAAATGTTACTTTTTTTAGTACAAGAAAGGCTGTAACCACAAGGAAAGGGAAATTGCAAGCATTGAAAACCAAATCTTAATTTTATGAAAATTTATTTTTTAAGAGAGATGAATTAATCATTTGAATTAAGTTTCAAATTCAAAATGTCATGCATCGAAAGCTGGTTCCACCAAGGTAATAATTTTGAACTTTTGAATTGTGATTTAAAATAAAACAAGAATTAGGAGAAACTAGATGTTTTAAAGCATTTTTACTTCTTGCCCCCTCTTTCTTTTCTTTTTTTTTTTTCTCTTGTGGCCTATGTACATCTAGAGAGATTTGAAAAGCTTGATTAGGACCAGGCCAAATTATTATTATTTTTTTTGCCAAATAGATGTTTACAAATTCAAAACTTTTTTTTATATAAATGATAGCCATTGAATTGAACAATTCCTAATCATAAATCACCACTTTTTGCCCCTATTACCTGTCTTTCTCTAAAATAATTAAGATGCTGCCAGCTATATATGTATGTTGACATTCTAACTAATCACCCATCAGGATTAGAAGAAAGAATCTTTCTGTACTAACCATATAGACAAACATTATTCCTTTAGTTAATTCACCTGTTTAATTATCCATGCAATCTGACAAAACAATTTTTGATTAAATATAATTGAATATTCTAAAGTTTCATCATATAATAACAAATGTCTGGTAGGCATAGCCCATGCATTTTTTGGTAATGTGGGCTCTTATGTTTGTTATCATTTGCTCATAAATTATATAATTCGTTTTGGTGGCTAAAAAATGTATAAGCACAATAGTATAGAAAATAAGATTTTTTGTTATAAAATAAAGTTAGCAAACCATATGACTTATAAAATTTCTTCTGTCAATGCTTATGCTTGTTTTATTAGTTCTAGTTTTTGATGTATTAATTTCATTGTGTTTGGTTATTTTTTATTAAAATGAAAACAAATGTTTAAAACTTCTTAATTCTGTTGGATTCTTAAGCTTTTACATTATTGTTTTAGGTGGAATACCCTTTAGATGTTTCATACACGGCAGATGAAAAATTCAAACGATGGAAATACACAACTTACAACTTCACCATTGCTTACCTTTGGACTCCACATTTGGTTAAATCGAAAGAAAGAGAGGCCAACGGTCCCACACAGACTGGCCTCTTCAATCTTTATCTTGATGAGTATGATGAAGAATGGACAGCCCAAATTGAAGAATTCGACTACCTAATCATCTCAGGTGGCCATTGGTTTTATCGTCCATCAGTTTTTTATGAAAATCACCAAGTTGTTGGTTGCCACTTTTGTCTCATACAAAATGTGACAGACTTGACAAAATTCTATGGCTATAGAAAGGCTTTCAGGACTGCTTTCAGGGCTATTAATAGCTTAGAAAATTTCAAAGGCATAACATTTCTTAGAACTTTTGCACCACCACACTTTGAGAATGGATTGTGGAACCAAGGTGGAAATTGTGTGCGAAAAAAGCCATTTCGAAGCAGTGAGACGGTGTTGGATGGCGATAACTTGGAGCTTTACATGATTCAAATAGAGGAATTCAGGACTGCTGAAAGAGAAGGGAGAAAGAAAGGGAAGAGATACAGGCTAATGGACACAACACAAGCAACATTGTTAAGACCAGATGGTCATCCTAGTAGATATGGGCATTGGCCTCATGAAAATGTGACTTTGTACAATGATTGTGTGCATTGGTGCTTGCCTGGGCCGATTGATACTTGGAATGATTTCTTGCTTCAAATGTTGAAGATGGAAGGCGTAAGATCATATCAAGAGAGGCTTTATTCAGTTGACAGGAAAATGAGATTCGAATAAATTCAGTTCCTTTTTACCTTTTTGTTTCTAATTATTTTGTATTCAATATTTTATTTTTCCTTTTTATTGTACTCTTAAGTGTTGATTTTTATTTTTTTTGTAAATAAAGCTTTATGTAAACTCCCCAATGTGAGAGAGCTCTTGAAATAAGGCGTAGGCCTAGTCAAAATATGTGGTTTGGTGCACAAGCTGAGTGCTGAAGTGAACACGTTTGGACGTTCAAATGAATGAAATCAGTTGGAGAAAAGAGTTGTCTTGTCATGAATAGTGGCCATATGTAGGCAAATGGATGATCTCGATTCTGCCAAGTGTCATCATGTCTTTGCTCCTTTGCGTTAGGAGCAGGAATGGGCCTTCTCAAGCCATGAGATTGGTGGTCCAAGGAGACTGGACATGGCCTAGGCGTAGCATGTTGAGCTAATGTTCGGTCTTGTTGGGTCCTGACTGAGAACATCCCCAACATTCAGTCCCACTTTGACCAAAAGTAGGCCCTTGTTGTCGAATTACTTGACACGTGTTATGTGCAGAAAACATGTCTTTGCGTGATAAAGGATTTGTGACTAAACCCTTTTTTATGTTGAAGTGTCTTGGTTGATCGGTCATGAGCTTTAATGCTCCTATCTTCCTTTTGCATGATGGAGGCTTTTCTAACCAAAATTTCAATTGGAAATAATTAATGTAATACTCTTCAATTGAAAATGCTATTTTTCTTCGAAAATGACAAATTCACATACGAAAATTTTCATAGATAATACTAAAAAATTTTATATTTATTGAATTTATTTAATTTGTTATAAAATTTCATTGAAAAAAACTATTACGGCAAAAAATTTTTATCGAAAATAATAAAATTTTATAAAAAAATTCAATTATAAAATTTTTAATTTTATATCATTTTTAATATATATTTCATGTCAATTTATTTTTAACTTTTTTTATATTTGCTTTCAAAATATAATAAATAAAATTCTAATTTCATTGATAATAAATAAAGTAATATTTTACAAAATTGTTACAAGGTTTGTAAAATATTGCAAAACTAAAATTTGTACCAATACGTTACAAATTTAATACAAATATTCCAAAATTTTTATGAATTTCGAAGCCAATTCCAATGTGTAAGGTCGAAAGCAGCTACAAACCAAAAGTGAAAATATAAAATATAAACCTAAACTAAAATATAAAATGTAAATGTAAAATTAAAACTAAACTAAGAATTATAAAACTAAATATGGAGAAAAAGGAAAAAACTGATGAATTATATAAGATTAAAGTAAGTATAGTAAAAGTTTCAAGGGATGACATACAATGAAACTAGAACATTTGAACATTTTGAACAATTTTTAAATGATGATCATTTATTGGGTTACCTATCAAGTTAACCCAAACAATATTAAAAAAAAGTCCTCAAAATGCCTAAATGCACATGACCCACAATGCAAACTACAACACTCTTGCACTTCGAACAATTTTTACATGACAATTTTTACAAAGGGTGGCCCTTCCACTCGGCACCGTCGGATCACTAAGGCCGACTTTCGTCCCTGCTCGACGGGTGGGTCTTGCAGTCAAGCTCAAAGATAACTATTTAATTTAACATATATAACTATATAATTTAGTTTATCAACCTGAAGGATAATAAAAAAACAAAGATATCTATTCAATTCATTCAACTTATTTTTTAAAACAAAAAAAATAAAAAAAAATTATATTTCAATGAATCGCACATCATTCAGTCTAAATGTTACATGAAGAACATAAGCCACACCCTTATTTCATCTAGTAATATACAAAAATTATCTTTTCGTTTCTTCTTTTTAGTCTCGTATCATGTAACAACCATATAATGAATAACAAATGAATCTTTAAGGTGAGAATTCTCAGGCCGGAAGGGACCTATCTCGCTGTTTTAAAAGTCCTAAAGATGCCTAAATGCACCAAACATATGATGCACAATGCAAACTAAAACATTCTTACAGTTGAAACAACTTTTAATTGATAAATTTAAGCTAACAATTAGGTCCAAACTATATTTATTGACCAGCCTATCAAATTAGCCCTTAAAAAGTACCCCAAAAGTCAACAAAATGCCTAAATGCACAAAAAAATTGAGTGATTGATATGAACTGCATGAGATACCAATCATTCAACATGAAGAAAAATAATTCATATCTACTAGAAATTGAGCTTTTGAAAGGATTAGCTAACATAGTAACTACCTGCACATCCTACCATCATCAAACATAATTGTGAACTATCTTTGAATATAACAATTTTCATTAGTAAATGTGAAATATAATTAGGGAATGAACTGCTAAATATTAATTATAATTTTATTATAAATCTTTCAAATCTCAAGAGCTAGACAAATTGATTACGATTTTGTGATTAATTTAAGAGAGCAAATAACAAATAAACTATTTAATTTTATAAACGACGCTAATAGAGTGAAACATATCTCTTAGTATATATTTAAAAAAATAAAAATAAAAATTAAAAAAAAGGAAATATGTGTCACTTTTTTCATCTCGTGAGTTAAAAAATTTTATTGACAAAATATCAAATAATTTTTTCAAATTAAAACCTTTAAAAAAAGTGTGAATAACTTTGGATGCTGAGTTACAGCAGAACTTGAGAGATACCTTTATCTTTGATCTGATTTCTTTTTTCTTTTTTTTTTTTGTGATGGATCGATCCTTAGCTTTTATCTTGAATAACAATTATTGTTATTGAATTAATTAAAATTTTGCATGAAAAAAAAATTAACAAGAGAGATGACTTCCCTTAGAGTAATTAAGCTCGTATATGGAGGAACAAAATTAGCATGAAAAACTAAAATGGCTACTTTCTATTGAAGGGTCATGAAGAAAGCAGTGATAGAAATGGCATGACTATTATCCATTTTCCTTTCAAAAAAGTTGTGACAAAATTCATGCCAGATCCTCGAATTAACTGATAATTTTTATCTAAAAATATGTTTCGTAGAATAAAAAATAAAAAAATGAATAGGAAAGGGAGAAAAAAATGAAAATAAATAGAAAATTGACATTAATATATTTATATTAAAATTCAATTTTTAATAAAATTAAAATTTTATTATTTTTAATATAAAAATTAAACAAAAATCATAAAATATAATTTTTAAATATTAAAAAAATAATTTTAAAACATCCCAAAAAAAATTAAAGAAAATGAGATGGAGGTATTATATATACATGCCAAAATTTTCCTCTGACATCTGCATGAATGACGAATCTAAAAGTGTTAGATATTTAACTAGTAATTTTTTTTTATAAAAATATATTTAAGCTAATCTCACAAAAAGAAAAAAAAAAAACTTTATTAACTCCAAATATATATAATGTAAAAAATTCAAGCTAATTATGGTTAAAAATCATTATGTTCATATCCATATCTAATCATGACCTGTCACCAAGCGGGCAAGCCCATCATACTTGGCCCAAGCCTGGTTTGACATATGATAATGTTTTATTATTAAATAATTTTTTATTTAACTTTAACTTTGTGATAACTTTAAATAATATTATAAAAATATTTTAATGATAAATTAAAATTAAAAGCATTTAATTGAGTTTAATTGGAAAATTTGCACCTGGCACAAATATAAAACTTTTTTTATTATTATTTTATCTAAATCCACCGACAAAAAATGTAACACACATAAAATCTAGCTTTACGCATGCCAAAACTAGTTTTTAATTTGTATGAACTTGATTATGCACTTTAGAGGACCAGCCACTAGGCCATCTATCATGATCATTGCCTACTAGAGAAATGGTGACCTGATTTGCATCCAAGAGAAAATTATTAATGAGGTTGTTCAAGCATCAACAATTTGGATGGGAATGAAAATTCCAAGGCTTTCAAAAGTTTGGTGGGTTAGGGGTCTAATCTTTGAAGATTGATGGTAGCATCTTCAAATTGCAAAATGGCTGGATGATTCTCTAAAAGGGAAAGCGATATGAGAATAAGACTAAATGTTTTATTTTGTTGGTATTCATCTTAAATTATTTTATGAGATAATTAATAAACTAAAAGACCAAATTTCAAAAAAAAAAAAAAACTAAAACTAAAAGACCCAAATTAAAATAAAATCAATGCATGAATCAAATTGATTTTAAAATTTAATTCAGTTAATTATATAATTATCTAAAAAATAATATCTTATAGATTTAATATTCAAATTTCAATATTTATAATTTTTTAATACTCAAAATATAATTTTTTTATATTAAAAAAAATGTGGTGAACTTTTCATAAGTTTAAAATTGACTTATCCCAGCAGCCTCCATATTATCTATAATTCCTAAAATATTGTTTACAGGCAAATAATCAGATGCTTTTGGCCAGTGGATATATTATATCCTATCCTTTCAATTACCCCAATTTGGAATGTTTCGTGTTATGTTCGTGGATATATAGATTGGATTCATGTGTTCAAAACTATTCTTTAGACTATCCCTGCTTTAAAATATTCAGTTGTTTGCTCTATGATTAACTCTAACCAAGACTATGATTTGATAATTATATAACTATTTATGGTCTGTTCTCTCAAATATGTTCCAACAAGCATTAAATTAAGATCTCATAATAGAGTTCAATTTTTTATATGCAAAACGATGAAAAGGAGATTTGATTATTTGATATTAACCTCCTTAAAAGATTATATATATATTTTTTCACACGGTATAATTGTGTATCTAAAATTAATTTTAAAAAATTATAATTACAAACAACAATTACATTTTATATAAGTAATCGACGAATTCAAATATTCAATCTAACAAATGAACTCATATATAAAAATTAAATCAAATACAAAACTAAATCAAAATTAATACAATATAAATTTTTTTTTTGTGAAACATTTTAATATTTAATAATCACTTTGATTCTCCATTAATCCGGAGTCAAGTTGAGTCAGATCCCGACAAGCTCTCCCAATGCCAATTTAATATACTATAAAATACACTCTAAGATTTGAGATGAGAGCTCTTGCCATAAGAAAAAGCCACATTGGCAACGTAATTTTAGTGTTGGATTTGTAGTCTACTAGGCCCTAATTACGAAATATGAAGGCACCAAGTAGTGCAAAGAGTGGGTAATCAGCACTTCACATATTGTTAAAGCAAAAGAGTGGTTTATAAAAGAAGGATGTTGTGAAAGGTGGAAGGCATGAGCAATAAAATTTTGCAATCAAAAATTGCTTTGCTCCTAAGCGACTCCTGTCCAACATAGCACTAATAGTTATTATTGATCAAAGACCAATTTCACTTTGGGGTCACGACATGTTTGAAGTGTGAGCTAACATGGTGTGGCTCAAGGTTTTCATGAGCCTCATCATTACTGCAAATAGTTCAGAATGAAATGATATTGACTGATGATTGAAGTTAAAAACTGTTACAGGTTTCCCCTGCTGATCAGCTCTCTGCGAAAAGCAAAGAATCAGAGCCAAAAGGACTTGTAGTTTACTGCTTCCAAATGGATGATAGAGCACAAAAAGAGATGCGATCTCTTGGTAGGCTGTAATGTCAAAGTGTCACTTTTTACTGTTTGTCTTTATAAGAAATTATGTGAGTTTGAATAAAAAGAAATCATGAAATGAAATGCCAATTAAATCAGAAATTTAGGCATATCTTATAGCTATTGCATGCACCGACAAAAAAAAAACCTGGAGCAGGATGTAATCAAACATAATTTGAAGTTTAGATTATCAAATGAGAGTAAAGTTTACTGATTTTGACTGTTAATTCATGGAGCTGCTTTGATTTTTCCAACTCTTAACATATCATTATTCTATGCTTTGATTTTCTCCTTATCGTAGTTTTGAACCTTTCAATCTTCAATCTAAAGCAAAGCTGATATTATTCCTCCAAAAACAGTGGACAAAAACAGCTAAAAGAGTTTTAGTTTTGCTATACCAGAAGATAATTCCCTGTTCAGTCCAGAAGATAATTCCCTGTTCAGTTTAACTATGTGCCTAAATTGTAAAAGACAAGAATCCCATGTTGTAAAGAAGAACAAAGTTATACCAAACTTAATCTGCTGAGCTTTCTTTTGAAAAGAACAAAAAGAAAAAAGGCATTCCGATTCTTTCATTGTGATAAGTATGTAATTAATTATTCATCATGATGTCTTGGCAATTTCATGTTTATATCATGATGATCAATTAGTTGGTGTCAGTAGCTGTTTAAATGTCATTGTTAATACATATAAATTGAACAAAGCACTGAAGTTTCTTGCTTCATGCTTCTCCACTATGAAGTTCCAGGTTATTCAGCTATCCAATGGAAAGAACTCTCAACAAAACAGTTCCACTAAAGTTTTCCTGGTAACCCTTTCGCTCATTCTCATCAGTTCAATCCCTCTAGGTCTCCTGAAAAGTTCCCATTCGCCATTGCCATCTCCCAAGATTAATATAAGTAGCCTGAGAAGCATCGAGCTAGATAACAAATGTGATGTATTTAAGGGAAAATGGGTGCCTCATCCACAAGGTCCCTACTACACTAACGAAACTTGCCGCCTCATCATTGATCAGCATAACTGCATGAAGTTTGGGAGACCTGACTCGGAGTTCATGAAATGGAGGTGGAAGCCAGATGACTGTGTCCTACCCCTCTTTGATGCAGCTCAGTTCTTAGAGATGGTTAGAGGGAAGTCGATGGCCTTTGTTGGGGATTCAGTAGGAAGGAACCAAATGCAATCATTACTGTGCCTCTTAGCTGATGTAAGTTCCTAACCATTATTTGCCACCATCTATTGTCTAAAATTCTGCACATAATTATCTCCACAATCTGGAAGTTATGTAGCCAAGCTTAAACCATTTGAACTACAGTATGTCTAGGACTGCATATAAAATGAAAATGAATTCATGACAAGAGGAAGCTGCTTTACATTTATGTATTTACTTTCTGAACTTTGAAGTATGCTGTTGCATCTATCAGAGAGTGATCGGCTTTATTCTGTATCTTCCAGGTAGCATATCCAGAAGATATTTCTGATAAACTTTCAGCAGACACCAATTATTTCAAGCGTTTGTTCTATGCTGATTACAACTTCACCCTAGCAACATTTTGGTCACCGTTCTTGGTTAAATCCAGAGATGCAGACCCTGATGGTCATTCCTACAACAGCCTCATGAGCCTTTACTTGGATGAAGCTGATGAAGCATGGGCTAATGAGATAGAAAATTTTGATTATGTGATCATATCAGCAGGGCAATGGTTCTTCCGCCCACTGCTTTTCTACAACAAGGGCCAACTTGTTGGATGTCACAAGTGCAATGGAAACATCACAAGCCTTACCAGGTATTCTGCATATAGAATGGCCTTCAGAACCGCTTTCAGAACTCTTCTTAGCCTTAAAAACTACAAGGGTACTACATTTTTAAGGACATTTTCCGCGTCCCACTTTGAGAACGGAGATTGGGATAAGGGAGGAAGCTGTGCTAGAATAAGACCCATTACTGGCCAAGAAATGAAGCTAGAAGAGTTTAACATGGAGTTCTACCTGACTCAAGTAGAGGAACTAAGAACAGCAGAGAAAGAAGGGAAGACAACTGGCTTAACATTTCAACTGCTGAACACTACAGAAATTATGTGGTTGAGACCAGATGGACATCCGAACAGTTATGGACATTCGATGAATAGGAATGCGACAGTAAACGACTGTGTTCACTGGTGCTTGCCAGGCCCCATCGACACATGGAATGAGTTTTTGCTATATTTGATGAAGAGGGATGCTCTACAAAGGTTAAGAGCAAAGTTGATGAAAAATGCCTGATCAAACTTACATTCTAATTGTTCTGAAGTATGCTCTCCAGTTTAAATTATTAATTCTTTGCTGCTGTAAAAAAAAATATATATTTTCATTATTTACAATACATAAAACATTTGTGGATTTGAGATTGTATTTGAAATCTTATCTGTAAAAGTATATTGTTTCATAAAGGAAATACAACAATTCTTGATCAACCGTCGTTATATCAAAATACATTATTAGTGCTCATAATACTAAAAAATCATTATAGTTCTCTTCCAGAAACAGAGTCAGTGAAATTAGGAGATGAGAAATCATTATTGTTCTCTTCCACAGTGGCCTGATGAGCGCAACCAGTAGACCTGACAGGAGCAATGGATCCAATGCAATAGAAGAACCAATAGTTGTTTTATGTTTCTGATTTATCTCTGGCATAGGTAAAAAAGTTTAGGCGACAACTATTCTTTTTCCAAGATATTTCAAAGAAGAAATAAAGAGAAGCTTTGTTTCTGTTGCAAAGGTTGCTTTTTTATTGTTCCTGATCCACCAATTTGCAAGTTCCTGCATTTTCAATGTGTTTTATTCCACCGAGTTGCTGAATAATGTTTTAGCTTCACAAATTTACTTGGAATGTATCAACATCAATCTTTACGGGTGCTTACGGGCACGTATGTATACACATTAGCAAAACAAAATGTGGGAGAAAATATGAACTCGGAACAAATATCACAATGGGAAGAACACATGGGCTTCTGTATGCAAAAGGAAAAAACATTATGAGAAAGATCAGAGTAATCCTGAGATGTTCTTCAAAATGAAATCCTGATGAAGACCAAGATGTGCAAAGCTAAAATGTAGAGCACAAAGGCCGACCTGAGTAGAATGAGCCTCGGTTGATTCTCACTCCGGCCAACAGTGGAATTAGGAAGCTTGTGATGAGAATCAACAGAAAAATCCGAGGAAGATCCCTTATCAGAAGCACCTTTTCCGAATCGATTCCTGGCAGTATTCACCTCTGCATTACTACTTTCTAGCTTTGTCCACAAACCATTCAACCTCTCTAGTTCCTTCTCTTTCAAATGAATTTCACCAACAAGGCCTTCTGCTTGTGCCTAAAAAAACATTTAAAATGTTCCTTTTGAAAATGACATCATAAAAGAAGCCTATACCAACACCAGAAAGACATTTAAACACAGCTTTTTTTTTTTTTTTTGACAATGACAATATAAAGAAGTTAATGGTTGATGTAGAACACATGGTATAGGGATAAAGCTACGCAAATCCAATATCCAATTCCCAACCACCTCAGTTATGATCATGAATTGGAGGCAGCCCACTTGGGGAATATGATCAATGGCTGAAAGCTTGGAGTGAATCTCAAGAGTAACTTTTTTGTGTATATAGTTGGATTCATTTTAAATTATAGGATAAATTAAATAACTGACCTGCTTTCCAGCTAGTTGCTCAATTAGGCTGTGAAGCTGTTTGTCCAATGCCTTCTCTCTTTGAGCTGCATAAGAGACATTGATTAATCAGAACAAAGTTTAAGTGGGTTCATTTCTACCCCAACCACCTTTTTGCACTCTTTTGTCTCTTCTTAATAACAAGAAAAGGTTCAACAAAAATTGGCATTACACAGAAAAGTAACCTCGTAATAAAGGAAGAAACATATGATAAAATGTATCTCTGCAGGCAGGAGAAGTCCTATGCTCCCATTACCACCACAAGAAGAAAGCAATTCATTCAGAATTTTTTTTTCCTTCGCTCCGTCTCTATTTACACATTAAAAGAATCACCTTTCACCAAAGTGACACAAAAGAACTTGGGAGCATTTCAAACATTTTTTCTAAAACCTTACCCATTTAATAATCGTAAAATCCCACTGAAACTTCAAATCAAGATTTTAAAATATTTAAGAACTGCAAAATCCCACAAAAACTTCAAATAAAAAAAATTTAAACTAACTTCAACCAGATCATAGAAAACCCAACTCTGCTATTGCTTCGGAATAAGGGGTTCTTAATGATAACTACTTTCAATCTAGAAATGAATGAACAACAGGACACCAGCAATACAAATTTTTACAACTTCATTTGTCACATATTCCAACTTATTACTCCTTTTGTTCTTACTTCCAACATCCTATCAAAGATCTGGTTTTGATTTTCAAGAGGGACATCATAGTTGATCCTTTAAAACAGAAAAGAAAAATTAGAACAAAAAATAATAGCAAAAATGGAAGACCCCATTTAACAACAAATCAATGGCATGCCAAAAAAGAGATTATTGAAAGATCATGATATAACAAGGTAGAAGTTTGTCTCATTGACATTCATTATAAAATCAGTGTTTGTGAGCTCATAAGACAAGCACTAAAAGAAGGGCTTTGATGTAAGATACCTGGAGAAGGCTGCTTCAATGCTTTATTCTGGATATTTTCCCATTTATTCTCTAAATCTTGAATTGTCTCTTCAATTGAGCTCTGAGGATATTATAGAACTTGTCATCAGCAAAAAGAAACAGCAGCAGCAACTCAACTAAAGTAATAAGGATAAAATAGGAAAAAAAACATAGTGCAAAATCAAAAGTGATGAAATGGACCAATTCTTTTTTCTTCTTCTCTAACTTGTCTAGCATGGCAGATTTTTTTGAAGCTTCTATGTCGGCTTCATCTTCAGCACTAGTTGTGGATTCAACCACGGAGTCAGCTGGTTTTCTAGAATGACTGGTATCCATGACAGTCTGTGCAGTTTCCAATTCAGCTCTCAGACTTTTCTCAATGTCATCCATCTCCTAGGAAAAACATGAAAAATGGAGTAAGTCTTTAATTTTAATTAGAGTTATCACTATAAAAAAATGTGATTATAGTATATTAATATATATTAAGATATGCAAGAAAAAATAAATACTTTAAAAATTAAAACAAAATTAATACTGTAGAAATAAATGGGTGAAATTCTAGTTGAGCATAAAAGTGCATGATAGAACTCATCAAAAACATGAGTTTCTTGATTATCTTCAAATTCGTAGATATGCAAGATCCCTATTCCATGGCAATTTGAAATACCTTAATCATTTATAGAATTTGAAATTCATCTGGTTAGACCCTATTGAATGCATAACTGTATTGAATTTTATCTAGCTTTGAGTAATGTTTAACACCATCCCTCCCAATTTTATATAACAAATCAAATTTAAATCCATTCTCTCAAATTCATATTTTCAAACATAAGAATGAAGTTCTAGAAACAGCATATCCACCTAGAGGCACATCCTTCCTAAAATACAGATGCTTTAACATGACAGTGTATGATAAGAAATCCTATAATATTAAAAAAAAGGTCTTGAGTGTAATTTGATGAATCATATAGAAGTCATGAAAGCAGAATGTAGAATAAGTTTTGGAACCTCTGCCCTGACCTTTAACTTTGCACAAAGCATATCTGCTTCTTGTGCCTTCTCATGTATTTTATTCTCACAATTTGATATAGCCCTTTCATATGCAGTGTTTTCTTGTCGCAATGTCTCCTCTCTCAATTGGGCCTGGTCATAAGAAGTGTTGTCAAGTATTAGTAGGGAAAAGGTAAACATTACCCATGGATATGGAATTTTGTTGAGAAAAAAAAACTCTTCCACATATCAAAACATGCTGAAAAGCAAATATCTAATCTCAAAATCAGTACTAAAAAAATGCTATCAAGTGAATAACTTTTTCCTTCACTCCTATATGCATTATCCCTTGTCTGATATAAGATCACACCCTAAGAAATGAAATTTCAAAAGCAGCCTGCCTTTTAAATTTTTTAATGTCACAACTAACAAGCTATCATAATGCTACACCAAATGCCAGAAAACTTAAAGTTTCCTGTCACAATTAGCCAGTTAACTCTAAACAAACTTCAAACTTGATGTTGCAAATGAAGATGGTAGTTTTACAAAAGTAAAAAAGCTTGTATTTAATAATGCCTAAACAGACATTAATCACTTCTTTATCTGTAATTAGAATTGGCAATCTAAAACATACACAGCAACACGACATGAACACAATACAAAAAAAGGACACAAAAGTGATACGATTTAAAATTTTAGCAATAACCATATATGGATTTAACAAAATAAAAAAAAAATGTATTTCATATTTGCATGCTGACACAAATTGTGACATGTAATTTTCGTATAAAACATGATACAAATACATGAATTTCAATATTTTACATGACAAGAATAGATGAATTGCTAAGTCTATCTGTAATAGATGAAAAGTAACTTCATCTGCCTTAATAAGTTATCTTTTAACCCACAATATAAAACTCCTCATTGAAAACAAATACTAAAAAAAGAAAGCATAAAACTTGCTCAAATAAATTCAATCAAAATTGAAAGAGAATGTATTGCACATAGCAATTAGAACAAAATTCAAGAAAAGAAATGAAAAAAAAAAAAAAAAACTTTACAAATTGGATAACATTCAAAGGGAAAAAGCTTCATTACAATTACACCCACCAAAAGAAAACCATTAAGACAGAACCTAGATGAGAAAATGCAAGAAAAAATTAAGCTTGAAAAATCACAACTAAATAAAAAAAAAAACCCAGAAAATAATTCAAATAAAAAACTATATACCCAAAGTATAGAAAAGGAAGAATTAAAGAATAAAAAGAAAACCTGCTGACGAGTAGCAGAATGAGCGTTGAGTTGGAGAGCAAGAGCGGCATTGGAAGCCAGAGAGTGGGCGTGGAGATGAGGGAGGCGTTGGGAGATGTCAGGAGGAGGTAACCTGAGACGTAGATCTTGGATCTGACGGCTGAGAGAGGAAGCCTTTCGGTCCAATTCCTGAACGTACTTTTGCTGCTCTGTAGAGAAAATTAATGGGATATTGTCGACATCATCGTCTTGACTATTGTTTCCTCCGTGGCCTCCGACCACGTCCGCTGCCCATGCTAATAACCCCGCCATATCTGTGTCTGGTTCAAAGGATCTGCAAGCTTTGTGTTTTGAGATTGGGGATCTCCTCCTGTGCAAAATTCAAACGAATGGGCTGGGCCGGCCTGGTACAGCCTAAGATTGGGCTCCATCTTGATCTGGCCGTGTTATATTGGTCGTGTCAGCTCCTGGCAGTGGTTTTGGATCAAATACCATTCAGTTTGATTATTTCCTATTCCATTTTATATGAATCGAATTTTATAAAAATATTGAATTGATTCGACCATCGATTTTGTTTAATTTATCAGTTTTTTTTTTAATTTATTTTTATATTTTAAATACATTTAAAAATTTAAATGTAAAATAATTATTTTATTTTATAAAATTAAAAAACATATAAAATTAATAAAATATATAATTCATTAGAATATTTTTAATTTTTTTTATATAAAAATCAATTCGAATCAAATTAAAATATAAAATATAAAATATTCGAATTTCGATATTCACATATTACAAATTTTTTTTTTTTAATTCTTCAATATCTTAGATTTGCTGATAAGAAAACTTTGAAGTAAGGACTTCACTGGTTCACCCCAATTTCCTTGCTTGCAAGTTGTGATGGGGTGTAAAAACCGTGTTGAATATATATTAATATGCAAGTCCCAAAAGCCTGAATTGGAATGCCCCCAATTCTATACATTTTGTTAACCTCTTAAGCATTGAGAAATAAAATTCAACGTAAATTACAATTTTAATTTATTTAACTTATATAATTATTTTTTAAAAAATAAGATATTTTAAATAATAAATATAAATTTTAAATTTTAATACTTGTATTCTCAAGTTTCGAATCTTATGTAACCCCAAATTATTTATTTATCCCTTCCTTGGTTTGTTTACATATTCTAAGATTTTGAAAAAGAAAAATGTTTGCATGGCTTGCAATCCTTGACAATCCCATATTCATCTTCTTCCTCCTCCCTACTTAACTTCCAATCTAATTTAACCCTTCTTCCTTCATTTTGTTTCTTGAAATTTTGATTTTGCCATTGATGAACATCACCATTTAAAAACAGGCTACCTCTGTTTCCTCCCACTTTCCATGCACCGAATGCCAACAAAGTTCATTCAAATCAAGCCAATAAAAGAAATGTTGAAAAAACTAAGGAGAAAAGTCAAGACCATAATTACAAAGTCCTGTAAAAAGGCAAAAAAACCTTCTAAACCCCCAAAATCACCATCTCCCTCGCCACCACCATCGCCATCTCTATCGCCATCTCCATCTCCATCTCCATCTCCATCTCCATCTCCGCCAATGTCACCACCAAAACCTCAAACCCCCCAGAAAAGGTACCCTTTTCTCTTCCCCAAAGTACAGTCCTCAGTTCTCCCTGACCCTTCCCTTTTCTTCTCCCCTGACCTCCTCTCAACTCCTCTCCCTACAAACTCTTTCTTCCAAAACTTTACTCTTAAAAATGGCGATCAACCTGAATACATCCATCCATATCTCATCAAATCAGCTGACTCTTCCATTTCTATCTCCTACCCATCTCGCTTCCACAACTCTTCGTTCTTGTACCAAATTTTTATCTCTGATCTGACCATCTTTGCGACAGATAAAACCCACCCAACTTCACTGAAAAACCATATAATCTCTTCTTACAGTGATTTAAGTCTTACTATAGATCTCCCCTCTTCAAACCTCCGATTCTTTCTTGTCCGAGGTAGTCCCTTTTTAACCTGTTCTGTAACAGGCAATACTCCAATATCAATCTCTACGATTCATGCAATTCTCTCATTTTCTTCAAATAGTTCACTCACCAAGTATACCATTAAGCTCAACAACAATCAAACTTGGCTTATATATACATCTTCACCCATCAGTCTGGAGCATAATCTTTCTTTGATCACTTCTGGTGGGTTTTCGGGTATTATTCGGATAGCTGTACTGCCAGATTCTGATCCAACATATGAGTCCATTCTTGATCGGTTCAGTTCATGCTATCCAATCTCAGGTGATGCAGTTTTCACTAAACCATTTTGTTTAGAATATAAATGGGAAAAGAAGGGGTGGGGAGATTTGCTTATGCTTGCACATCCACTTCATCTTAATATTTTATCTAGTGACGATTGTGATGTTAAAGTTTTAGAGAATTTTAAGTATAAAAGTATTGATGGGGAGCTTGTTGGTATTGTTGGTGATTCATGGGTGTTGAAACCACACCAAGTTTCAGTAACTTGGCATTCTATTAAAGGGGTGAAAGAAGAATCATATCCTGAGATTGTAACTGCTCTTTGTAAGGACGTTGAGGCCTTGAATTCATCGGCTATAACAACAACATCATCTTATTTTTATGGGAAGTTGATTGCGAAAGCAGCAAGGTTGGCTTTGATTGCTGAAGAAGTGTGTTTTCTTGATGTGATTCCAGCAATAAGGAAGTTCTTGAAGGATACAATTGAGCCATGGCTGGATGGGACTTTTAATGGGAACGGTTTTTTTTATGACTCAAAATGGGGTGGAATTTTAACTAAACAAGGGTCAGCTGATTCGGGGGCAGATTTTGGTTTTGGAATTTACAATGATCACCATTATCATATTGGTTACTTCCTTTATGCGATTGCTGTCTTGGCCAAGATTGACCCAACATGGGGAAGGAGGTATAAGCTCCAAGCTTATTCACTTGTGGCAGATTTTATGAACTTAGGCAGGCGATTAAATTCAAATTATCCACGTTTGAGGTGTTTTGATTTCTATAAACTCCATTCTTGGGCTGGAGGGTTGACTGAATTTGCAGATGGACGGAATCAAGAAAGCACTAGTGAAGCAGTGAATGCATATTATTCTGCTGCATTGATGGGGTTAGCCTATGGAGACACTCATCTTGTTGCAACTGGATCAACACTTACAGCAATGGAGATTCAAGCAGCACAAACATGGTGGCATGTAAAGGAGGGAGGTAATCTGTATGAAGAAGAATTCACAAGAGAGAACCGAGTGGTAGGAGTTTTGTGGGCTAACAAGAGGGACAGTGGCCTTTGGTTTGCTCCTCCTGACTGGAGAGAGTGCAGGCTCGGAATTCAGTTGCTACCCTTATTGCCTATCAGCGAGGTTTTGTTCTCTGATATTGGCTTTACTAGAGAGCTTGTGAACTGGACATTGCCAGCACTAGGAAGGGATGGAGTGGGAGAGGGATGGAAAGGGTTTGTCTATGCCTTGGAAGCAATTTATGACAAAGAGAGTGCATTGGAAAAGATAAGAAACCTGAATGGTTTTGATGATGGGAATTCACTTACTAATCTGTTGTGGTGGGTTCACAGTAGGGGTGATGAACATGAAAATGAAAGCGGTGCTGGGGGAAAGTATTGCTGGTTTCCTCACTATTGTCATTAACTTCAGTTGTCTTATATTGGATTGGGTGAATAAATTAAACCATGAAATGTTGCTTCTGGAATTAGTTCTGCTATTTTCATGACTCTGTTGCTTAATGCTATATATGAATTGATATAAAGTTCCAAGTTAAATGGATTCATTAATTTGATACACTGTGCTGTTTATTTAGCTGAAATTTCATTTCTTTCTAATCAATGGTTTTTATCAGTAATGCTCTCCCTCTTCACTTGCTTAGCCTTACACCAAAAGTTATGCTGAGTACAAGAACGGGATCAAACTTATTAGCTGGTTCCATTTTCCTTCACAATTACAAGTTTTAATTATAAGAGACATCACAAAATATAAGATGAACATGAGTTTTCAATGGCCATGAAACTGGGTTTGCAACCTAAAAGGCAGTTCAAAATGGAGTGAAGTATACCACAAAGAAACAAGTTTTCCAGGTTATTGTATCTCTCTGAAACATCTTAACTGTCAAATTAGCATTCGTTGATTGTCATGTTAAGAATCATTTCAATTAATTCAACTCAATGTGTCCATCTATTTACAAAATATTTTATTATTAGAATAAAATAACATTATTTTTATATTAATATTTTAAATATGTTTTAAAATTATAACTAAAATTATAATATTTATTAATTTATAGATATGGATAAAATCAACATATGCTTTGGATCGTGCAACAATTTTACTTGTCAATGAGAAGCCCAAAAGAACAAACTTAGTTGGGCCAACCTTCACTTTGAGTTCTAAATTATCTGTTTCTTTTTTCAAAAGAACAGTAGTTAAAATATGTTTTGAAGAGAAAAAAAAAAATCTTCTCAATCAGCATCAATTTGATTTAAAAATTTTACTAGCAAGTTAGAGAGTTGCCATATATTTCATCAAATTAAATCTTCAAAAAATAAATTTAATGAGACGCGTAGGTAATTTTCTAGCATCAGATTTAAAAACTTCATCCATAAAGTAAAAAAATAAATTTTTTAACCAAAAATAAAAGGGTAAAGGCTAAAAATAGTTTCGAATTCTAATTTAATAATTATTTAAATTTTTAATATTTTATTACAATTAATCAAACTTTCAATTTTTTATTTCGATTTAATTAAAATTTTAATTGGATAAAATTTAATCAAACAATTCAACCTTTAAAAGATCTTAAAAAAAGTGGGAAAGAAAAAATATATATTTTATTTAATTTTTATACATATTAAATTTTTAATGTGATAAATTTTTATTTATTTTATTGATATCATATAAATTTTTATTTTAATTAAAAAAATTAATGATGTTAATTTTTAATTCAAATTAAAATTTAATTAGATTCAAATAAATATTGAAGCAATTAATTAATTATAATAAAAAATAAAAACTTTAATGATTTTTTTATTATAGTTTTAATAGTTGGATACTTAATGCAATAAAACAGTGAAACTTTCATGACCTAATCATTTCACGATATATAATGTTAAAAGAAAGAGAGAGGAAGCTTTCGATGGCTTGAAATTGAAGTTACAAGAAATCCATCTGCCATAATTAGCTCAACAAACCTCGACTTCAAAAGGCTTATTTAATCCATGCCTTGCTCATTAAAACAAAAACATAATAATAAATTAATAAAACAAAGTTCCCATATGAAACGAATCTCCATAAAATTAATAATTATTGTGGCTTTTTTTTTTAATTGTTTCTTACCCTATAAACAGCACATTTAAAACAAACAGGGGCAGTTGAAACAAGATTCAGATCTCAGCGCTGACTTGTTGGGAATTTTTTTTTTATCTAGGACCCGTTAATAATTATCTTGGTTTTTTTTTTTTTAATCGTTTCTTACCCTAAAAACAGCACGTTCAAAACAATCATGGGCAGTTGAAATAACAATAACATCTCAGCGTTGACTTATTGGGATTTTTTTTTATCTAAAATTTTTAATGTTCGATAATTATTTTAGATTTTAATTAATTTAAAATTAAATTAAGGTGAATCTTATAAGAGATAATAAAATTTTTAAATTTATTTTTTATTTGTAAAATTTTAAAATTAAAATTTTATTTAAAAACTATCGAACTCTTTATCATTTAAAAATTAATAGCTTATTGAGATATTATTTATTAGTAAATAAATGATTAATCCCAACTCGGCTTCGGAGTTTTTTCTTCACCTTCCTTTGCTTTTTGTCTTTAATGTATTTTCTCTGTCCAAATTGTTTAGGTCATATTGAATTTTATGAAATTTAAAATAAGTTTTAATTTTAATATATTTAATATTAAAATTTAAATTTTTTATAAAATTAAAGTTTTATAATTTTTAATATTAAAAAATAATTTTAGAACATCTCTAAAAAAATTTAAAAAAATAAAAAAGAGAGAGTAACAAATTTCTACTTTATCTGTAGTGAATATCTTTTACAATCGCATTACCTTTTAATAAAATATTAAATTTTTAATTTTAATAATCAAAATTAAATTTCGATAACTTTAAATACAAATGAAAAACTTAATTATTATTATTTTTAATTATATAAAAAAAATAAACCTTTAATAAAAAATAGTAATTTGAAATTAGACCCTTGATATTTCGTTAACGCCTTTAACCACCGTGACAATGAAGTTTCACTTTTCCATGTTGGATAATGTTGTGATCATTTACACTTTTTAATCAATTCCGACAGCATTTTATCCAAGCTTTTTATCTTTTTGTTATTGGACAGCACCCTTAATACAAAAATTTGGCTCTATGCTTAAATTCAATTCATCTTTTGATCTTGTGGGTTTGTACTGAGAATTTTAAAATTCTTAAAAATTTTAAAATATTAATATTTTGAAATTTATTAATTTAAAATAATAGAATTTGTAATTATATTATTTGGATAAATATTTTTTAAAATGTTTGAATTTAAAATTTATTTTTTAACAAGAAACCGTTGCTTAAGAATAAAAATATATATATTAATTTTAAATTTTAAATATATTAAATATATTATTTTAAAATAATTATATAAATCAATTAAAATAACTTTCGAATTTAATTTTAAATTAAACTTCCGTTAAAAAGAATCTTATTTTATCCACTTTGATGGCATATATGCTACTACTATTAAACTAGTTATATCAAATGGACACTTTTTAATTTTCAAAATACTTTTGCAACTTTTGACTGTCTCCCCTACTTAATCCTCAAAACATAATTCAAATTTAGCTTGATATATAAATTTATTAATTCTCATTAAGAAAGTTAAAAAAAAAAAACCCTTATTAAGAAAGTAGAGATTTAAATTAAAAAAGCTCATTTTTATTGGAATTCTTCATATGTGCTAAACAAAAATAATATTTGCATTTTGGATCACAAAGAACAGAAGTTTTAAAATTTAAGATTGTTTATTGAATGCTAAATTTAAACCCCAAAGCTTCCCAAAAGTGCAAAAAAGAAAACAGAACACAAAAAGAAAAGTAGTTAAATTTACTATTTTGTTTAATGTAATTTAAGGATGAAATCGAATTGAATTAATATAACAAGAAGTTTGAATTTAATTTAAAATTTATTTTTTAAAATTTAGCTTAAATTTAATTAAATTAAATTAAAATTTTATTTTAATAAAATTTAAATAATTTATGAATATTAATTTATCATTTACTCAATTAATCTAGGAATACAAGTTATAAAGTTTGATTAAACAAAGAAAAGAAAAAGACAAGAATTTTTATTTTTATTAAACAGCTAAGAAAGTGACAATGCATATTGGCTCCGCTACATGTGAACTGATGAAGGACTTGATTGCCTGTGGACTCCAAGTTGCCCCCACGTTCCTTTGCACAATTTGTGGGCACACTTGTCTCCCCCTACCAATTTCCTCAAAAGAAAAAGGCTGTCTTTCTTTTTCTTTTCTTGTTCTTCTTGCAAAAAATCAACACCACCCTCTCTGTGGCTTTTCAAGATTCCAATTTTCTTCAGTTTTTGGATTGGTAGGTAAGCATTTCTTCACTCTTCAGCTTCCTGGTTTTTTCTATTTCCAAGGTTTCATCCATCTTGTAATGCTGCATTTTGCTTGTTATTAAGAGTTGCTTTCTCATTCTGGAGGTTGCTTGGAGGTGAGAACTCAGTCTTGTGATATCAGTTTTCGAGTTTGATGATCTGGGTTTTGTTTTTTGGAGGATTTTAAGAATTGGGTTTTCCTCATTTTTTGTGAAGTACGGATTTTTAGGGGTTGTTTGAGTGTGGAATCATGGTGATACCAGGAAGGGAGTTTAGTTGATTGGTTTATTTGCCTGAGCCAGGACTTATTGGAACATTTTCTATTGGTTTCTGGGCGTTGCTGTTGTCAATTCATTGGAATTTTCCTTGTGTTTTATTCAAGGAGCTTTGATACGCGTTTTATGGCTTGAATTGTGGCATTTTGTGCTGTGGAAACCATGTATAGATATAGTTTTGTGGAACAATTGGAGATTTTGCTGTTCAGAAATTTATAAATTGGATATGAGAGTGTATGGATATAGTAGTGCTGATCATTTAGAGAAATATGACTTCAATTTTACCTTCTGTAATTCCACCAACTTCTAGTGATATCTCACCACCACCAGCACCTCCTACCTCTTCCTCCTCAAATTCCTCAACCACTTCGCCATCCCCCAAATCATCTCAGCCAAATCAAACTACCGATCCCCCACCATCCTCAGCACCATCAAATTCTTCACCTCCACCACCTCAATCCCCTCCTCCAGCTGTCCTTACAGCTCCTCCTCCATCACCACCTTTATCACCACCACCAGCTTCACCTGCACCATCAATCCCAGCATCTCCTTCTCCATCGCCTCCTGCTTCCCCACCTCCGTCATTGCCAACATCTCCTCCACCTTCAGCTCCTGTTGTCCCTCCACCCTCACCAGTTTTATCTCCACCACCGCAATCAGGTGGTTCTCCTCCTCCAAAAGCTGCACCTGCACCTCCGATTGCAACTTCACCTCCACCTCAGGTCATTTTACATTCCCCACCTCCTCCAGCTAATGTTCCAACTCCACCATCCTCAAAGTCTCCACCTTCACCACCAGAAACACCCCCACCTGAAAGCTCTTCCTCACCTCCTATACTTACACCTCCACCATCTAGCCCTAAGTCTGCTTCTCCTCCTCCCACAACTTCTCCCTCAACACCCACATTATCATCCCCGCCTCCTTCAGTTCCCTCAACCCCCTCACCTTCTACAATTTCACCTCCAGCAGCTCCAAGTACACCGTCAACAGCTGGAAGTCCCATTTCATCATCTTTGCCCTCAATTCCAACAGAAAAACCAACTGCAAATTCAAGTAAGGGTGCCGATGCATCTGTAAATGCAACATCCTCCGGTAAGAATGGTTTAGGCGCTGGAGGTGCTGCAGGTATAAGCATTGTTGTAGGGTTTATTGTGCTTGGTCTTCTTGTGGTGACTGTGTGGTTTGCACAGAAACAAAAGAGAAAGAGGGCTGGACTGAAAATTCGGTACACTATGCCTTCTCCATTTGCCTCCTCTCAAAATTCAGGTAAATAATTGAAACATGGCTTGCGGAAGCTGGTTTTCATGTTCTTCTGTTGGTTGTGGATGTTCTTAATTCAATGTAAGAATTATCTTTATTTCGATGTTTTCTAGATTAATTTTGAAATCTTCAAAAGTACTTATTCATTTAGTTTGGTTTCACTTTTATGATTCCAAAAGTTTTATCTGAAATGAAAATTTCCCTCATGGTAAGCTGAAAGATTTTGGTTGAAAGGACACCCTTTCTGAGTAATTCATAAAATAGAAAAAACTTATATGAAGATTAATATTAGAAAAGTTTATAATTTGTCATCCAATGTGATCCACATTTGACTCACATTATGCACATTACATTGAAACATGCTATGTTATTAAGTGACATTTTTTATCCTAGATTATCACATAAAGTGAATTTTGAAGATCTTTCATGCTTATTAAATGATGTTATACCCAAGATTATCATTGTTTTACTTTTTTTTTTTTTCTCTTTTACGGCTATTTGTTCTGCAAAACCCAATCAACAAAACAATTCTAGACTTTCATGAGCTTGATTCTTTGATATCAATCCCCTAGGACCTATCCTTTCTTCACATTGTTCTACAATTCTCAATGCCACAGCTTCAATACTTCCACCTTTTACTGCTGCTGCCATATCTTTAGCATTCCAATTTGTTTGAGAATTAAATTAAAGCAGTTTGCTAGAGCCAGGAATTTTATTCGTAGGGGTGTCAAATGATTACTAATAATTTTATTTGAAAATATATAAAAAAGAATAAATAAATATTTTTATCATAAATAGTCATCTATCTATTCAATATAGTATTTGTAAAGCTAAGAAATAGTGTAATCAAATTAGAATATTATAAAACTGCTAAATCAACTGGAAATGACTTTTATACTAATTTTCGACAAAAACAAATATTGGTTGGTCAATTTTACAGAAGCACCGTAACGTTTTCTTTTCTTTTTTTTTTTTTCTTTTTGAAGAAAAGAACTATAACATTTTTTAACATTAAAACCATATGATATTCAATATCACATCATGCACAAAAATAATCTAAGCCTTCCTTAATAAACATCTTAGGATGAGTAACAATTGATAGAATATTGAAAGTTATTTATTAAGTAATTGAATGTTTGAACTTTTCCCTGTTGAGAATATAATAAGAAAACGGAGATTATTTTTATAATTTCAACTACCTTTCTACATATCTCAGCAACTAAAAGAAAAAATTTTGAACACACCCCACCCCCTGCGCATGCGCACTCTTCCTTTTGTACTTTGCTATTTTGTTCTTTTTTTCCCTTTGTTGTTTCTAATGTAAAAGGCAAAAGGAATGGTTCTGTATTCTTATATGGGGAAATTGAGAAACTCAGAGTTAATAGATCTATACAAAGCTATAATATGGATGAGGTGCACAAGTCCTTTGCTAGGGATCATTTTTCAATACTTAAAGTTCTTTTTCATTTTGAATATATTGTTAATGACTCTGATAAGTGTTGTAAATCTTACTTATTTATAGATCTATTTAGGATTTTTTTTTTTTCCAAATTCAATTTGGCTCACCAAGGATTTGGAGTTAATATAAGCTAAAATTTTATTTCAGGTTCTAGGGGATTCTTTGGTCACATTTTACTTGGGCAATGATATTTCAGTTCCTTCTTTTGATTTATCTTGCTATAACTGAATATTACTTAAATTATGCTGTATAGTGATATAGGAACTTGCATTGCTCTGCAGATGCAGCATTTTTAAGGCCTCAGTCTCCACATCAACTAGTGGGAAGTGGTTCTAACAGTGGTTTTTATTCACCGTCAGAGCCTGGTGGGGTCAATAATTCCAGGTCATGGTTCACTTATGAAGAGCTAGTCCAGGCAACGGATGGGTTTTCAGAACATAATCTTTTGGGTGAAGGTGGATTTGGTTGTGTATACAAAGGTATTCTCACAGACAGTAGAGAAGTCGCTGTAAAGCAGCTAAAGATTGGTGGTGGACAGGGGGAGCGGGAGTTCAGAGCAGAAGTTGAGATTATTAGCAGAGTACATCATCGCCATTTGGTTTCGCTGGTAGGATACTGTATATCAGAGCATCAAAGATTGCTTGTCTATGATTATGTCCCGAACAATACCCTTCATTACCATCTCCATGGTAAGTCATCTTCTGATCTTAAACTCCTAAGCACTTCTGTCATCTATAACCATTCTGTGCTTATAATGAAGTCGGATATAATTTTCTGTTCAAAATTTGAAGCGGGTTGCATGAGTTATATGTATGGTTCAAAGAGTCAACTGATATGATGGATATTTATACCAATTTTGTAAGAGGATTCCTGTCCATTAACGTGTTTGGACCCATTGCTTGAGCATCTGTACTTCAGTTGGGAAGCTTCCTCCTCTCCCAACTCACACTCACATACACATTGAATAGAAGATGAGGGATAACAGAAACATGAAAGAATCACTCTTTATAATCCTCTTGTACTGATGGTAATGTTCTAATTTCATGCACTTTTATGGAATTTTCCAGGTAGAGGCAGGCCAGTTATGGATTGGCCAGTACGAGTCAAGGTTGCTGCAGGTGCAGCTCGTGGGATAGCTTACCTCCATGAAGACTGTAATCTACTTTTTCTTTGTTGTACTTTTAGACTCTGACATATGCTGCAAACCTTTAAATTATCTGAATAAGAACAACAGTAGACTTTAAACAGCACCTAGAACCAGGTTTGCTATGCTATAAAGTAATATATACTTCAAATCATATAGAATTGGTCTTTCTATGACATGTTCCTTTGGTAATTAACTGATCATTGCATCATTACTATTATAACTTCTAATGCAACATTTCTTATAAATATTTTGCTTCAATCAGGCCATCCTCGCATCATTCACAGGGATATCAAGTCATCAAACATACTTCTTGATAACAATTTTGAGGCTCGGGTATGCCAATTTCTACTGTCCAAATTTTTGTGAACACCATTATTTTGATCTTGAATTGTTTTGGGGGATATTGATGGTGCTTATGAGTGCCATATCATCTTTTGTTAACCATAGAATTTCTGCATTAAATTAGAATTATTAACATTTCTTACTATTATAATCTTAGAAACTATATTGGGGTTTTCTTTTTTCATTATTTTATTTTCCTTTTGTCACTTTAACTTTCTCTCCCCCAATTCATGTTACCAAAACAGGTTTCGGATTTTGGACTTGCAAAGTTAGCTTTGGATTCAAATACCCATGTAACCACTCGTGTGATGGGAACCTTTGGGTAAGTTAACTTGGTATGTTGGTTTGTGATATATCTAGAAGAACTAAACTTTCATGTGCTTTTGCATGGTGTTGTTTTCCCTGTGTTACATATGCATAACCAATTATTTTTGTACTTTTTGATCTGTTTAAAGCTTTCCTGTGTAAAGCTAAAACTTAAGGTCCATATTATAATTGCATATTATCACTTTGATCTATTTAAAGCATTTTTAAATCCAATAATTTTGAGATCTGATAATCTGTCTAAATGTGCACTGCACTTTTCATTTGACCTTTAATTTGGCCTGCAAACATGTATTGTGTCTTAGTCAAATATCATATTCTGGTTTTCTGATAAACGAATTTGTTCTTTTATAGATATATGGCTCCAGAGTATGCGACAAGTGGCAAGTTAACTGAAAAATCTGATGTTTATTCCTTTGGTGTTGTGCTCTTGGAGCTAATTACTGGACGCAAGCCCGTTGATGATTCTCAGCCCCTAGGTGATGAGAGCCTGGTTGAATGGGTAAAGCTATGAAGCTAGGTTTTGAGTTATCAAAAATTTGTGCCTGCTTTTAACATGCCTTTTGCTCTAACTTCTTCATAGGATTTAGCTTTGCTTTAAGTTAAGCCTTATACTGGTTGAATCTTCAAGAAATTTGATTTTCTTCTGATCAACATCTGAAATCCAGCTAGAAAGTACCAAACCAAATTGTTATGACCTCAATCATTTCTTTATCTAATGCAATGGAACTTCTGGCAATGGTCCGGTATCAAACATTTTAATTTGATTCATACTTACTTAGGCGCGACCATTGCTTGCTGAAGCAATTGAACATCGAGACTTTGGAGAGTTGGTGGATCCTAGACTGGAAAAGAACTATGTGAATCATGAAATGTTTCGAATGATTGAGGCAGCTGCAGCATGTGTGAGACATTTAGCTACTAAAAGGCCAAGAATGAGTCAGGTAAATATGCTTCCATAATATGGGACTTTCTTTATTATCACTTTTGGCTTACAAATGGATTTCATTGACATTTATTTCATAGGTGGTGAGAGCTCTAGACTCATTAGATGAGTCATCAGATCTCACAAATGGAATGAGACCTGGCCAAAGTGAAGTTTTTGATTCAGCACAACAATCTGCACAAATCAGAATGTTTCGGAGGTTAGCATTTGGCAGCCAAGACTACAGTTCTAGTTTCTTTGAACATACTCAGAGCAGTTGGAGAAGTCAAGAAGATGGTAGTCAGGGTAGCTGGAGGAGTCGAGAGTTTGGGAATCAGAGTGGCCAGAGTTGAGAGCATAGGGAACGTAGCACCTTAATGCCTTAGCAAGTCAGATGCGTTCAATGCATACCATTGCATACCTGAGTACTGATAGTTCAGATGCATCACAGTTTACAGGGAATGCCTTATCTCTGAATTTTGGAAGATTGAAGATCAATATCATGGAATCAGGTCTTGCTGCTCACTTGATATCCAGTCTTTGTTATTTTGTAGGCCACATGATTTTTGAGAAAGAAAAAAAAAAAAAAGCATACATGATTTTCCTGTAGGAATGCTTCTGGATGTATTTTCTATGATTTAGAATCATTATTCATACATCTTTTCCTTGTATTTATATTTATTAATTCAATATAAGTTTCTTTTCCCTTATTTATAACTCGTGAATTTGTTTTGTACCTGGAAATAATGAGAAGAAATATTGTAGAAGGTTTTTCCTTCAAGTTACTAGAATCTTTTTAATCCTGGTTCCCAATAAATGCCACTGCCCCACTTGTGTTTGGGATCCATCTATTAGCTTGACTTTAGAGTCTGATATATCCCTACCAGTCCAAGTTGACACTAACCTGTCAAATCTGTCCTGAAAATAATCGGGATCCGAAATGACCTACCCGACCCGCCCAGTTTAATGGTCTAGCTGACCAAGAGTCATAACGGATTGCAGTTTTAGCCGACAAGTTAGCATATTAAACCTCATCATAATATTAAAAATAACCGAATCACTCTCCAATCTCACCAATTATCTTTCATCTATCAAATTTACAGTGGAATAATACAAACCTTATCTCAAACCCTCATTATTGCATTCTAGATATTTTATTCAATAATAGCATGTGAATATTGGCTTGTACATTATTACTTTGCCTGACTACGTGGGCCCAAGTATGCCATCAGTCAAACCATTGTTTCTTGACTGTTATTATGGGGAGACTGCACTTACCACCCTCGTGCTTTTCCATCTAATATTCTCCGTCTACCCTGCTGCAAGCGCCCTCTGATATAAAGCTAAGGCCTTATCAAAGAGAAGGAGTCAAACAGAGAGATGGAGGAAGTAGAGGTACCAAAACCAGTGTTGGTGCCAGTTTTAGGACAAAAGTGTGTTGGGAATGTTTTTAGTTGTAGTTTGAGTGCAAGAGAGAAGAAACTGATATGTGTGACAAGTGGGAACTCTTACTTGGGTTCTTTTATTGTCAAGGAGCTATTGGCTCATGGTTACCTTGTGCGAGTTACCATTCAACACGAAGGTATAGTTATTTAAACTGTGTTAAAAAATTTTCTGCAACAAGAATTTGTAGCAATAAAACAAATTTTAGGACGATTTGGATTTCATATTATAAGTTCTTATTATCATTTTTTTTTCTGTTTTCTTCAGAATTGTAATTATTTTCTGATTATTGTAGTCGATAGGCTGGGTCAATCCAGAACCAATTAAGTGAACACCCTATGGCTACAGAAATTGTTGGCATCTGTAACATGGGAAACATGACGATTTTTTTTATAAAGAGATCGTAGGTTAGGATAAGGAAAGAGGTTACAGGTTAAACTCCGGTTCGGAAACCGAGCTGGTTGCTATGTGGAATAATAGACTTTGAACTAATCTCTTTAGTTCCTATGACCAAAAATCATGTCAACTTTTTCTTGAACTCCTAGCTTTTTTTTGTTGAATCTTGTTACAGTTTTGATGTTCTTCTGGAAAGCAGCTTTATTTTTTTTTTTTCCATTAAACAGTGGAATTTGAAGACGTGAAAGATCTGATAGGGGTGGAAGAGTTAAATCTATTGGAAAGTGTAGTGGTTACAAGGATGGAAGATTTAGAAAGTCTCTGTGCTGCTTTTAGAGGCTGCCATGCTGTTTTTCATACATCCTCCTTCATTGATCCACATGGGATCTCTGGTTATTCGGTAAGATATGTGGTTTCATTACATAAAGCTAGATTTACTACATATTTCAATTCATCTACTCTTCAATTATTTACAATTGATGTCAATAGGATTTCTGAACTAATTTGCCATAGTAAACAGTTAATTACTGAACAACTTTAATCAAAATTAAAATGAGTAAAATACGTAGTAGTAGTAGTAGTAATAGTAGTAGTAGTCACATCAGCTTTCCGTTCACATAGAAATAACAATCGTTTGGAGAGGTTATGCTTTAGAAAGATAGCTATGTATTTGTCTATGTTACTTCAACTCTTTATTTTTTAAGTACTTATGTAAGATATATCTGATGAACAAGGAACATGGGTATGACAGTTCAATCCTATAAATATATGAAAAGAATTTTATAAAAATGAACATACCCGTGTCGAATACATACTCAGATTCGACACTTACTCCCAATGAGTGACATAGGTATTAGTATTAAGTTGTGTCAACTCCTAGTTAATGCTATCTAAAATGCACAATGAGTAAGGACTTCACGACAAGCATGGATTAATGGAGGCTTTCTTTTAATGTGATTGTAACAACAAGATTTGCTGCACATGAATTTCTATAACCAGCTTGTTACTTTCCTTGCTTTTTTAAATTTTGTACACTTGACAATTTTGCTTGCTGATTCTAGGAAAAAATGGCATTTCTTGAGACTGAAGGGGCGAGGAATGTCATGGAAGCTTGTGCTAAGGCAGCCTATATAAAGAGGTGTATCTTCACTTCTTCTTTACTCGCATCTATTTGGGAAAACAACAATATAGAGAAGACCATAGATGAGAGTTGTTGGAGCAGTGAAGAGTTTTGCAGAGAAAATAAGGTAGTTTCCTTTGTATATAGTTTTAGCTTGATGCATTAGTACTACTTCCACATTTTTTTTTATCAATGTTATCTTAGGTAAGGGCAGAGGGGGCTGGCAATGTTGGGAATTAAGCATGCAAATGCAATGACATTTAAAAATTTTAACTCCTAAAAGCAAGGATCACATGTCGATTTCATGATGTACAACCATACTAGCAAATCGATAAGAGCATAATTGTTTACCTTGATCTCTAGGTTTCACAAACGCAAGAACCGCTTAGAAACTTGAGTTAGATTATTGTAAACCTTTAGCTGTCCAAGCATCCAACCTCTAATGATAGTTCGCTTGAATAAGAAGTGAAAAGGTGATGTTTGGCTGAATTCTATACTAAAAGAAATAGATTGTCTCTCAAGTGAATTTAGGGTTTTTACTTAACACATGAGACTTGTGTATTTATGAAAGGGACGATCAAGGCATGCTTATATATTACCTTTATCCTAACATCTCTTTGGAAGAAATAAATTATAGATTTACTTAAAGCAGGCTTCATCTTTTTTTATATTACTATTTTGTTTCTTTTTCTACAACTCTAAATTTAGCTGTGACCTCCAAATATTAATGGCATTCTTTGTTTTGGACGATAGTTTTGGCTTGCATTGGGTAAGACCAAGGCTGAGAAGGTAGCTTGGATGAAGGCAAGAGATTCAAAAGTAAAACTTGTTACTATCTGCCCTGGTCTTCTCATGGCTCCCACATTTCCAAATGCTCACAGAGAAACTTCTATACCTTACCTTAAAGGTACAATAATCGAACATTTTCTACTCCTCGAGTTTAAATTTATGCAAAATAAGGTAGGGTGGCCCTTGAATTATAATGAAATATTCAACGTAAATATAAATTTTAAATTTTTTATACGATAGTTAAAGTATGAATTTTTTAACTAATATAATATTTTGAAGGCTATTTGCTTATCGCGTATTATTACTTGAAGTTAATCACGTTGAAAGTGAATATCATATTAATTAATAGATTCATATTATTGATACTACATTAAAAATTTTTTAAGTTTAGATATTGTTTTAAAATTTTCACTATAATTCAAGTACCATTTATAACATTAACTCAATAAGATATATAGAAAATATTGTATTTAAACATATGCATTTGCTTGAGTCTATATTTTTATTGTGTATTCAATTGCGATGGGTGTATTTGGGTATATAGGTGGGCATATCATGCTACAACAAGGCCACTTAGCAATTGCAGAGGTGAAGAAGGTGGCTGAAGCCCATGTTCATGTTTATGAAGCCATGGATTACGGAGCTTGTGGACGATATTTTTGCTTTGAAGAAGTAGTGAGAAGACCAAGTAAGGCCATTGAGCTTGAAAATGGGTTGAAGAAGCAGGGTTTGCTGTTAGGAGATAGACATGTGCTCTTATCAGAAGAAGAAGAAATTCCAATCAAAATTAGCAATTCAAAGCTTGTGACCCTCTTATTTAAGGCCTCTCAACGGTTGTCTTGTAAAAGTTGAAACCTCATTGTCGCAACATTTTGTTGAGAAATTTTCTTTTACACCCATTCAATTGGAGAGAGAGAGAGAGAGCTCTTAAAAAGAGCATGGAAATTCAATGAAGAGAGCTCTTAAAGGCGGAAATCAATTAAGCATATGGGAATTCACCAACGCAACAATGGAATAAAAGTTTTGATCAACAATGCAACATTCAAGAAGATTTATAATAAGAATAATAAAAAATCATTTATTAAATAGAATTCCTTATTGAGTCAGCAACAACAGAATGCAAACTTTCTAATCTATTCTTAGCAGCATCTTGTACTCCAACAAACACTTGTTCAGTTGTCTCTTTTCCATTCTTGTATAATCTATAGTTCCTTTCTTTCCATGCCTAAATATATACAAGCACTCCAAGTAATTCGCAAGATAATTGAGATCAATGCTTTCCCTTTCATCCTGCTTTCTGCCCATCGGAGCTCTGCAACCCACTCCCTTATTCTTCTTCCCATCCTTCACTGCCATAATGCTCTTTGCCATATTGCTTTTGTGAACTCACATTCAAAGCAAAAATGATCCCTGGATTCTCTGCCCTGTTGACATAAACAACATTTCTCATTCACCTCCATTCTCCATGCCCTCAGTCTGTCCTTGGTTGGGAGCCTATTTAGTATTTCCATCCAAGCAATCAATGAGTGTTTTGGTATATATACGATGTCTGAAACCATATCAGCTTATGCCATTCCACCTTCCTTTGCTTTGGCCTAATCTCATTCTGCACTGTCATAGTTGAATAACAGTTCCCAAGAATAGACCATATCTCAGCACCATTAACCTGCCTAATAAATTGTTTGGTTGTGTGTCCCAAGCTGAAGCAATTTTCTCCAACTCCAGCTGCTACCCTACTATGGTGAAACCTGCCAAATGCTTCTACTTTTGTTTTTGTTTTTTGATATTGGAATAAGATAAATAATTTGTATAATGATGTTCTTAAAAATATTTATTCTATTTAATCTTTTTTCTTGAGCTATCCATAAATTCAATGAATAAATTAGTTTTTTTTTTTTTTTTTATGATGATGATATAAAAAACTTATTCTTTGCTGATTTTCTACTAGGTTCATTTGGATATTTATATGTTTTTATATATGATTGTGTTCGAAATGAGGGAATAATGTACTTTAAAATACAAATTAAATAAAAAATATGTTATTGATAAATTAATAATTTTGAGTCTAGGTCTTAAAAGTTATGTTCAAAACTTGATTTGAGTCAAGTCTAACTTGATCTAATTAATAATTTAATTTATAGGTAAATTTAATTGTAATTTAATAAATTTTTTTAAAAAAATTAATTGATTTAAAATCAACATTATAAAAATAATAATAAAAATAAATTAAAAAATAAAATTTTATCTTTTAATAATATTCATAAAAATATTCAAAATTTTATTTTCTTAATTATTATTATTTTATCTTTTAACCTTGAACTTATAATATTATCAATATAATATCTTATTTTGTAATTTTTTATTTACAAATAAACCATTTCATCACAATCATAAAGTTATAAAAATTAATATGTTATTTTTTAAAATTTAAAAATCAAAATAATATCCACCTCAAAATTTTAAAACCGTAAAATTAATTTAGTCTTAATTTATACTAATAAAATCACTCAAATTTGTAAAATGTATCAAATATAATAATCTTAATAGATTTCATACCATGTTTGGACGGAAAAATGATATAGTAAGCATCCATGTCAATTTTTGGCACAACATTGCTAGCACCAAAGGTACTCCGATAGCTCAACCATCATTAACCATCACTAAAGACCAAAATCGAGCATGGTCAAATCATCACAGCCTATAGACTTAAGCCTCCAACAACCACCACAGCCGCAGCCCGCAAACCACCTCCCATCACCACTAAAAACAGCAACATCATCTGCCACAACCACGACAATAAGTTTAAAGTAAACTATTCCTAGAAAATAAAGTAACCACAAACTGCGGACTTCGTTTTTTTGCCGACTTCAGTTTTTAGGTGGTAAGAAATAGGAATGTTAGAGAAAATGTTTTCAAGGTTTTACTTGGTCTTTAATGGCGACGGAAATGGGGTTTTCAAAGGCGGTGGGTTGTTGAAAGATCTAATTCTACATTAAGACAATTATCCAAAAAAATAATCTGCATAAGAGAAGAAAAAAGAATGTGGAGAGTGTGGCAGTGAGGTGAGGAAGTGAGAAGAAAAAGGAAAGTGGGAGTGTGGCCATGAAGATAGGATGACAAATTTGTTCTACTTTGGCCCTGCTAGGAGGAGAGCATGCGGTCAACTTACAATTATGCTAATATGAAAATTTTATATATATATATAACAAAATAGATATATTAAGTATTTCGTCTCAGATTTTTAATTATAAATTATTAATAATAATTTTTATAAAAAAAAATCATTATTTTTAATAATATTAATATATTATTTTATTATATTTAATAATTTAAAGTAATAAAGTGAAAACACAAAAATATATTTTTTAAATAAAAATTAAATTTTAAAAAATAAAATAGAGACTTTGATTTGATAAACTAAAACTTTTTAATTTTTTATGTGATATTTTTGCATTATAAAAAATGAAAAGGTATTTAAATTAATCATATTAATTATTTTGATGTGCAACAATTTTTAAATAAAATGAGCAAGCAAAATATTATAAAACATTAGTTAAAAAAAAAGAATTTATTTGTCAAGTTGGTTTTAATTATTATAATACTTTTATATATATTAAACTTAAATTTACATATATATATTAAAATATAATGTTAATAAATTTATTCATTTTAAATTAAAAATCATTTAGAATAAATAAATATAAGTTAAAGAGTTTTTTTTTTTTTTTTGAAATTAAGAGTTGTAATATGTAGAGAAATAATTTTTGTAACTGTATATCCAATATAAATACATAAAATAAATACTAAAATTTAAAAGGATCAAACTAAATTTTTTATAATAAAATTAAAATTTATTATAAAAATAAATTCAAAATTCAAAATTTTAAGAGTAAAGGTGTAATCGATTGAGTTTGAACTGATATAGTATTAAGCTCAAATTTGAGCTCGATTCGAAATTTAAAACTAAAATATCGGCTTGAATTCGATCGAGTTTTATTTTTTTAACTTGAGTTTGACTCGAAATAGAAATCGAGCTACTTGAACTCGTTCGGTTAAGCTTGATTAATATGTAAAAATAAGCTCGATTTTTATATTTGACAAAAGCTTGATTATTTGTGTTGGAGTTCGAGATATTTTATTAATTAAAATAATAAAAATATATTTAAATATAAAAACTTGATTAAGCTCACAACTATTCGAATCAGGTATAAAAATACTTGAACTTAAATCAATCGATGAGTCGAATTATTCAAGCTTGAGCTTAACTCGATAATAATCAATCTAAATTTAAATTTTATTTAAATTAAATTCGAATAACTTGTGAATACTAATATATTATTTATATTCTTATTTAAGAGGATTATGGCCCGTTGGATACTTTAAAGGATCCACCATTGCACGCAGCAAAATTGAAAAAAGTGAAGAAATTTATGGTTTGATGAAAAGGAAGAAAAATTTATGTGGCAAATTATATAGCTTATGTGGTTATTTGTTTAAATTAAAAAGCTTACATGGTTGCTCAGTGGTAGTTACGTAATTTTTTCATCCAAACATCAGATGAAATTTGTTAGAGTGATTATATTTGATAAATTTTACAAATTTGAATGATTTTATTTATACAAATTAAAGATGAGTAACTCATTTAAAATTATGATGATAATTTAGTGACTAGAAATGAAAATTATTCCTTGAGTTGCCAGATCTTCATGAGTCTAATTGTTATTATAAAGTTTTAAAAATTAATAAACTAATAATTTTTTAAAATTTATTTTTTTAATTAAATTAATATTTTTTAAATAATAAAGGTGACAATTTTTTTTTCGAGCAATTTTGAATTAAACTTTAAATCAAATTTGGACTCAATTAGTTTAAATTAAATTGATTAAGATTTATCCAATCTATAACTTTTATAATTTCTCAGACAATAGAGCTTGAACTCAAACAAATTAAATAAAAAATTTTGAATTTCATTAAATATTGACGACTTTGCCTTCAATTACTAAACGTGGAAATCATATTCAAATAATAAAATTGTAAAAATTTAATTTTGTACAGTAAGAGTATTTTAATATTTTATAATAATAATAAAAATATTAGTTCGAAAAAAAAAAACTTGCAGTTCCGCCCAAGGCCGAGATGGACCCCACTAGATCATAATTTTGCCACGTGGCTTGACATGACTAGTAAATCAGGTCCGCACGTAAATAATACACACACTCCACAGTGGCAAAACAAAAAGCTATATAATCCAAACAAACAAAAAGAGAAGATCAAAGGCTTGAAGCAATAAACAACAGCGAAGATTCTCACAATTAAAGCAAAAAATAAAAATAAAAATAAAAAAAGAAAAATCCCTCTAATCTCAGATCCACTCTTATGGGGCTGGCGATGACATCCTTGTTACCGCCGGTGCATGACCATGGCCAGCGTGGCGGAAGTGAAAATCATCTTGATTTGGATGTTAGTTGCTTGATTTACAGGTTCCTGGGGTCCGTCTTTGGGACCTACGGCAACTATCGTCAATAGCAGCGCAGCCGGAAATCGGCTAGGATGGAGCGTCAGCCGTCGTTTAGCCGAGAGATCGGGCACGCTGCGGCTGAGACTTGTCTTCTTACGCGGCTTAGCTTCACTCTCCTCCGATATCTCGGGTATAATATACGTACATTCATTTGAATACGTATTTGTTTATTTATTTTGACGTATTTATCGGCGTATTTCAGTTGCTTTTTTTTTTTTTTTAATAATACTTTGATTTTTATTTAGTTTATTATTTGTGAATCTCGGCTGTGTTTGGTTCTCTAGAAAGTTGAAGGAAAGAAGAGAAGCAAATACAATTACTATAATTTTTCTGAGTGGTTGCTTTAAGTGTTAGGAAATAGTTGCATAGTTTCAATTTTCCTTTTAAAAAAAAATCCAGAAATGAAGAATTTTTTATAAATAAATTATATTATTTGTTAATTCCTTAAAAATATTATTTACTTTTCATCTACAAGCACTTCTTGCTTTTCACTTTCATAAGCAAAAGGAGTGTTGCAAAAGCAAATCAAAAGGAGGCTTAGTAATATTCTACGATTATGTTTCCTAATTGAATCGGTTTATCGGAAATTTAATTGAAATTAAAGTTTGATCCCATTGCATCCTCAAGTTTAATTACACGTCAAGAAGATTGGAGCAGGTGGTTTTTGGTATCTGATTATTAACCATAAAAGTAAAATGATAATGCATTGATGAACTGATGCATTTCTGAGATCCATATCAAACATTAATTGATTAAAAGCTAACAACTTAAGTTTTAAGATATCGATTGATTCCGGTTAAGAGGTTAATTTAAGAGTCATTTCGGGTTTCGGTTAATATGGGGTTCATGTCATTTTGATTTAGTTTTCCTTTTCTTCTTTTATTTTGCTCTCTTTTTGTTTGGATTAATTGAATCTGGTAAGTTTGGGGCCTAAGTTTTTTTGCGGTTAGGTTATTTTGGGTTTCAAATTTGAGTTATTATACACATACTTGAATCAAATTTAGGTTACTTTTTTAATAATTGATATTTATATTTATTATTTTTAATCAAATTGAATTTCAAATGAGAAAGAATGAAATTTATAGTGAATATATAATTTTTGGTCGTTCTGACTTCACGTCTACTTGGATCTATCTATGCCACTCTTTTTTTTTGGTTTGAGTTGATTCAGGTTTTGGCTCCTCCGGTTTTGGGTTATTCAGGTTAAGTAGTTGACCACTTTAATCAAAGTAAGTTGAGTCGGGTTGAGTTCCAAGGAAGGTTCTACTGGTCTATTAGGTTTTGTTAGTTTTCACTAGCTCTATGATTAACGGAAATATTGTTATTATTCTGAACCTTCTTCTGCCATATTTGGAGCTTAGTTCTTGTTAAATTTGCTTGCTGCATGTGTTTTGTTGCAATTTGTTGGTATTTTTTGAGATAGAACTAATGAAAAAAATAATTCATTTTTTATCTAACACGCGTTATTGTCCTTGAACTTATTTTGAATTGCTTTTCACTTGATTATTTTATATGTATATATATTGTTTAATCATACATTTTCATTCAGGGTGGGCTACAGGTGGATCCCAAGATTAGTTGCTCTTGCTTGCTATGCTTTGCTTCTTTTACCTGGTTTTCTTCAAGGTATTTTCTCTTTTTTTTTTTTTTCACATGAAAATAAGTAGGTTTTGGGTTAAAGTGAAGTTGAGCAAGAGATTGCCCCTTCTAAATCATTTAAGAAACTGAAAATATATGAATGTAAGAATGAGGAAAAAGAAAAAGGAAATCAAGAAGGTGTTGGAAACTTGGAATAGAATACTTTTATATTTTGCATAATTCATTACTGAATTATTTTCTGTTTTTAGCATTATTGAATATATAAGTAATCCTTTACCATTTACAAGGGCACCAAATGGGGCCCAATTGTTATTGTACCACAGGAAATGATCACAAAGACTCAACTTGTCTTCAGTGGTGGAGCTAAGATTTTCCTTGAGTGAGGTCAATAAACTAAAATAATAACATATCCCTAAAGTGATCTTATTATGAAAATGATATTTCTCAACCTAAAATTAGGGTTTGAAAAGTTTTTTACACGAACCTCAAGTGTTAAATTTTTATCTCTTCTTTTGGCGTTGCTTCCAAAATGTTAAAAGAAAAAAAATCTTCATACTTTATTCTCCTTGTTATTTGTATGTTTCTTTTAGAATTGAAGAACCTTATTCTCCTTGTTATCTCTTCTTTGTTTTAGTGTTGCTAAGTCCAAATCTCTTGTGGTGGGTCCCATTATCTACAAACTATTGAAATTATCAAAATTTCTTCCAAGCTTTAAAATTTATATATATGACCCATAAAATCTTTTATAAAAATTATTCGAATACCATATAGTGATGCCAATATTTCTTTCCCAATGGGTCATTTTAGAATATTTCGTAAACAATGTGTTTTTGGAGCTTTTCAATTTTCAGTGGGACCGAGTGACTCCACTGACTTGGCTGTAACGCTATCCCTACATGTCTTAGTTCTCCCACTAATTGAATTCACAGGGGATGCGTACTCATGTGTGATAGAAGTTGCAGTCAAGTTTTTGAGGATTGTGGTTGTGCAGCTCTTTGCTTGGGATAAATGACATCTGCACTATGTTTGCCTTCATACTTAGGCAGTTTAAAAATTGAATATGTGGTGGAATGAAAGACAAATATAACTAATATGTGCTTGATTGTAACAGAAATAGAAGTTTAGCTCTGTTGTTCACCAATGCCATAAATATTTGTCTTGTAGGTTGCTTTCAAATATCTTCATATTGATAAAAGCATAACTTGTTAATCTTCTACAGTTGCATATTGTTATTTTTTCTCTTGTCAAGTACGACGGAGTATTGTTTATGGAGATCAACCAAGTAATAGGTATGTGAATATGTGGCACAAGTAGTTATATGTTATTAACTTGCTTGTCACATATCATAGATTAATGCTGCTGTTTTTTCTTTTGATGATGAATCGACAGATTGGATTTATACTTGCCAACAAATAGTAATGGCCCAAAGCCAGTTGTGGTGGTTGTGACCGGTGGAGCCTGGATATTTGGGTGAGTGACATGAGATTGCTGCATGCGTATCAGTCACATTTTAATGTACAACTGTTGAGTTTTGCATTATTTAATTTGGTAACATGCACCAGGCCCCTCAATCTGAAGTAACACTACAAATTAGCCGTAGCAAAGCTTTGCTAACAAGTATTGCCGTAGTTGCGGGCTTAAATATACAATACAGGTTTGAGAAAAGTGAATTGTAGGTTTCTTTGAGAATGAGGGAGCTCTCATTCTTAGTAAGTAGTATATTATTTGTGAATGAAAAAGGAAGAACTTGAGAACCAGGGAAGAAAGGAGGAAGAAAGAGAGAGTATGAGATGGAAGAAAGGAGGAAGATTTTGTATCTTATTACTCATAAATCCTAATTTAAATATGTAATGCAGGATATAGCCTTGAGATTCCTTAATATACCTTAAGGTGGTTCTGCATCGGTTTGTCTTTCCTTGTATTTGTGTATGCATGTGGGCTGTGCTAAGGAATTAGATAATCGTAGATTGAGATATGTCATATGAAGTATCTATAAACCTAAAGAGAATTTAAGGCTGAAATTGCTAACTCAGTGGACTTGAATGATCAAACAGTGTCTAACAATATCAACCACTTTCAATTCTGGCGGACCATAAAATATTTATTGAAAGTATATAATATCATTCAATTCTTTTATGTTAAGTTTCTGAACTTTTCTGTTGATTTAGGTACAAGGCTTGGGGTTCCCTTCTGGGACTACAATTGGCAGAAAGAGACATCATAGTAGCATGCGTTGATCACAGGTATTAGTTTGGTTGATGCCATGACATGGTGCTGTGTTCATGTTTGCCAACAATGCCACTCCCGAGTGAAATATTCTAAGGGTCAAAATAAGTACTCGTAACTTTATTAATGGAAAGCCATATCCAATGATTGGTTTTGTCTCCATGCTCTATGCAATTTCCCTCCCCAGATATTAACCAACTCACATATTGTCATAAAATTTTATTATCTTCACGAGGCCTGTCTGTTTTCTTCAAACACTAAATGTCTTTGCTTGATATTAGTATGCAGAAACTTTCCCCAGGGAACCATTAGTGATATGGTGAAAGATGTATCTCAAGGGATCTCATTTATATGCAATATCATTGGAGGATATGGAGGTGATCCTAATAGGTGACTGACTGCTTTTTTTGATGCATGCCTCTCCTTTTTCCATATTATGTCAATTGACTCCTTTATGGTTATTTTTTGAATAGAATCTATGTAATGGGTCAGTCAGCAGGGGCACATATTTCTGCTTGTGTTCTCTTGCAGCAAGCAATCAAAGAATCTAGAGGAGAAAGAATCACCTAGAGTGTCTCCCAGATAAAAGCTTATTTTGGTTTATCTGGCGGGTAAACTTTTATGTGTTCTTTATCGTGAGTCTTGCATAAGATATGTTGGATCTGCAGAAAGCTTTACTTATCTATTTTTTTTGGGCATAATTTTGGGACTACAATGTTCTTAATGCTATCTGAATTGAAAACCTTTTTAATACCTTTTGTATGATAAAAATGTTTATATCCTAAGCATGAATAAGCAACAAGCTACCGTTTCACTTCTTATGTGGAGTCATTGGAATGGTTTTGGGGCATAGTTTCCATGCTTTCTGACTTTCAGAGAAATTATTTGCAGGAGGGTATCACTGCAATGGGAATGATTTTCATAGTGTAAAATGCTGTTTGTTATGTTTGCGTTATGCTCTTTCTGTTCATTGATAGTTGTACAATGTACATCATATGGTCTTATTTTCCAGTTAAATTGTATAAACAGATTGATAGTTGTACATAGATATCTGCTTATTTCCTTTTAAATTCTGTGAATAGGTACAATTTATTCAATGTGGTTGATTATTTCCACAATCGAGGCCTTTATTGTTCCATCTTTTTAAGGTATTCCGCCTACAGTATTTTTCCGGTAAACATCTATATGTACTTGTCATTTTCCTTTTATTACCCCATCTACCAGTTTATTACCCAACTAAAGTTCTCTTTCTATGTTACAGCATTATGGAAGGGGAAGAGTCCTTTGAACAAAATTTCTCCTGAAGTTAAGAGTAAAAGATCCAAACTGTAGAGAAGCTGCTTTTCTTCTGCCTCCTATTAAACTTTTCCATGGAACTTCAGATTATTCAATACCATCAGATGCCAGGTTAGAATTCCTGTTGGCATAGTGTTAACAACTAAGTTCTATTGGATATGGCTCCTAGATGTTGATTGTTTAATATCTTTGTTTATTTTCAAATGGCATATGCTACTGAGAAAAAAAAAAAACAATATTCTGCGTCCAGGTGATGAGTGGGTACCTTCTTGTATTTAATTCCATTACTATATTTTTATTCTGGAATCGTAATAGGTATTATGTAATAATGATTGTAACTAGAATAATTCTATCAGATACTGTTCTCTCTACTGATGTATGGTGGTGAAGAACAGATATCATATTGCTAGTAATGCATGTGTTTCCCAATTTGCCATCCCTGTCAAATGCGGTTTATAAAGTTTTAGATTGTAAAGGTAAATATTGTTCTAAGTTGTGAAACGGAGTCATCTACTGCTGCAATGGATTTACTGCAAATTTTTACAGAAAGTGCTGCATTATTTCCTGGTATTGACGTTTTCTGTGCAGTATAAACTTTGTAGATGCTCTCAGAGGGGTAGGGGCTGAGGCGGAGCCAATTTTATATCAAGGAAAGTCTCATACTGATCTGTTTTTACAGGTAAGTGATAATTTCTAGCTTTTTATTGTCATTATAGGTTTAATATACCAGTTCCTACATCTACTTTTGTGATATGTAACTATAGAAACTTATTCTGACATGGTTGATTCCTTTTGCCACAACAGCATCCCTCACCGTCGATACTGGATCATCTTTCAACCAAGGACCATACTTCAACATTTTTTTTTTTTTGTTTTTATTACTAGTAGCTAATAGAACCAAACTACTGTTTTGGCCAGAGCTCTGTTTTACATGATTTTTTAGTCATAACAATATTTAAGGATTGATGCACACAATGATTTACGCTACTGCATTTTTTTTTTTTTTTCGGTATGCTATTTGAAGGTTTCCCTGCTTTCCAGTTCCTTGAGCAAATAAATTTGTGACAAATATATTGATATGGCATTGATAAACTCTTCTTTCCTCCCCTAAAATCGAGCGCTGCTATGCAGGATCCTTTAAGAGGTAGAAGGATGATCCATTTGACCATCTGGTTGCTGTGATACATGCTAGTGATGAGGAAGCTCTGGAACGTCCAAGAAAACGCCTCGTGCCTGAGATTTTATTAAGGTTGGCTCGTCAGATCAGTCCCTTCTAGTTCCTTTCTATTTCTCAATGTTTGATCAGCAACAGCACATCTAGGCCAATTTGTTGATAATGTCTATGGTATCTCCAGTTCTTCCACCATTTATGTATGCTTGTCTAGTAGGCATCACATTCATTGGGTTCTTCATTCCTGTTAGATATTATTATTGGAGAAACAAACAAATTTTTTAGAATGAGCTCATGCAGTAGCATCAGCCATGAAATAGTGCATTTTCCTGTAAACTATGAACTAGTGCATTTTCGTGTAAACTAAGTTGAAGTTCAAGGATATTGAAACCCAAACTAATGCGTCAGTCATATATTATTTAGTCTATATATGCTATACTTCGAGCCATAGTTCTGAAGTAGATGGTCTATATATGTCCTTGCATAATTAAGTGAAATCGCCATGGTCATTTACATAATTAAGGTCTAGTGTGGTTTGTTCTATGTTTCACCTACTTTCTTGCTTTAATTTTAATGTATTTACTGCTTATATGTTTTTATAATTAAGGTTATACGCATATAAAATATTAAAAAAAATGTAATAAGAGAAATTTACTAAAGAGAAAAAAAAAAACAAATAGATTTCAACACATCCAATTCATCGGCTGCTGCTACACAAAGTAGACTTCCAGGTACATAGCTTCCTGTGTGAAAAAACAATTGATTTGGAACTTTTGGATCATAGGCAGAAGGAGATGGAGCCTAAAACCTAAGGTAAAAATCACATGGTTTGGGGAAGATCTTTTGGGGAAAAATAATGAAAGAAATTGAATGACCGATAGAAAATTTTAAAAACACGTGATATGGGTTGATTGAACAAATTTTTTTTTTTTCACTTTTTCACTTTCCCTTGTCTAGCTTTTCACTTTTCTACCCTACCAAACACGTTATGAGATAAATAATTATTTTCATTAATAAATTATATATTTCTTTAATTCAATTTAAATATATATTTAAAATTATTAAAAAATATTTTTATTATTTAAAGGCCTCTTTTTAGTTATATTTCATTACACATTTTTCTCTTTTAGAATAAAGTGAAACCATATTCAAAAAATAAAAATCTCATTTCACGTAAAATAATTGAATAACTAGAAAGTAAGATAAAATGTTTCTAATAATAACAAAAGTGCAAACTTTTGTTTTTTTAAGTTTTGTATCTTTGACCAGTGTGAATTGGAATGGCATTCACAAATCACAATCCTTTTGATAGTCAAAAAAACAAAAGTTATAAAGAAGGTGACAAAGTTAGTAATGCGTTTCCTCCCTCTTTCCACTGGGGCCATGCCCCTAATTATGGGGGTTGCTTGATGGATCCAACGCCCACCCATTCATACTGCTTTCAAAAGTTTATTCAAATATAAATAGACATAGGAAAGCCATCAGAAGCTGAGCATAACATCATACTCTCAAAAACATGAAGGCTTTGCTCATTATTTGCATCCTCTTGTTCTTGTTTTGTGTCCTTCCTTTCTCTACAGCTCGAGAAGTTCACGACGGTAAGAAAATTGCTTTCTATTTCACTTCTATATTTCTTTTCATGAATCTTTTTTTTAGGGCATACTCTTTCATTGATGAGAAAAACAACATATTTTTTTTTTGTTGATGATGCATGCATGCAGTGGAACACAATGGCATTAGCGTAAGTTTTCCAGTGCCAAACACAGGTGGACAGCGTGTGGCTACAAAAGTATCATGCTACAAGAATGGAAAATATGTAGTATGCAACATACCCACACCACCAGCAGGAAAGGCAGGAAAAGTGTCTATTTATTCAAGATCGACATGCCCTTGCATTAATCGAAAAGGACTCTAATTAAGTCTTTGATAATTATTTTGTTTCTATAGTGTGTTTCAAGGTGCTATATATGTTGAGTAATGATTTATTCAACAGTATCTTCCAGTTTATGTTAAAGGGTGGCGTGCATGGGATTGAGGTAGAGATCTTTGATTTGAGTCCTAGTGTTTTTCTTATATATAATAATAATAACAATAAATTTTGCATATGGGAAATTTCTTGTTTGGTTCAATTACATTTTTTTTTATCTTTTTATTTAATTTATTTCTTATTAATTTATGCGATGCACAAATTATTTGTTATTTGTATAAATACACACACAAAAAAAATACACTAATTAATATATTATCAGGTATCTTCCATATATATATGTATCAAATAATGTCAGAAAAAGCTTTTAATTTTTTTTTAAATTTAATGTATGAAATGAGCAATATTTTAACACAAAAGAAGATGAATATTGAAATAAAATTTTGCATTGACCGAAAGTAGCTTCATTATGCACCATCCTTTTCTTTTCCCAAAGTGTATGTATAACTTTTATATTTATTTATTTTTATCAATTAAATATAATTTTATTTAAAAGATCAATTTTTTATTAGAATTATAAGATTAACTCAATCCCATGCACATATTTTTTAGTGAAATTCAAAAATATCTTAATAAATTTGATTTCTATATATTAATTATTGCCTTTCGACTTTCGTAAAAATGATTAAAAGAATCGATTTATTGTTACACATATTTGTTGATGATCTTGATCATTTTCTTCATTTAATAAATATTAAGATCAATTTTATTATATGATCATATATAAACCCCAAAAACAAGATACCCCAAATAGCATTTGCGTTTTTAAGAAACAAACTATCATATATAGAGGATTATTGACAGAACACAAAAGGACAAAGTTGGAATAACAAAGTTAATCAGGCCTCAAACCACAAACAGTAGTAGCACAGTGCTAAAATCTTATATTATATTGAAGTTAATTTCGATGCCCTCCCCTTCTCGCACTTGTTTATTGCATCGTTGAACACTTAAAAAATTAAGCACAAAGAAATCACTGGATCATTGATCTGTCACCCATGCAGGTGGCCGACAAAACTCTGTTTAATTTGCAACTTAAGCCTAATACGGGTATGAACAAAAGAGAAATATGAATGAAAGATAGTATAACAGAAAACAGGGAACAAGTTATGCATTTTTTTTGAGTTTTTACAACATAATTTGGTTTTCTTGTCTTTTCCGGTTAAAATTATTAGTAATAGGCAAAAGTTGTTTCAGCGTGGAAACACGCAAATTAAAAGTGGAAGACTTTGAAATGGTCTCGGGGAGACTCATGGTTCATCCAAGTAAATCAATGGTGTTTGCTTTTGGAAAAGCAAATTGCAGGATGTTCCAACCTTGCCTTCTGGAATCTTTGATAAAACAGATGCAATAAATAAATAAATAAATAAAATAATAAACTTCACTGTTTAAAGCTTCAATGACAAAATTGCACACAAACGACTCCAACAGTTTCATTTCCACTGTCTGGTTGTCAGAAAATGGTCTGTCACTACTGATTTTCATTGCACATCCAAGAGTTCTGGACGTAAACAATTGAGATATTTACTCTTAATGTTTTTTCTTGTTTCTTCAGTACAGCTACTGCCCTTGTGTCTCCCTGATGAGCGCTTAGCATTGTTGCAGTTCAAGGAAAGCTTTATCATCGATAATTCTGCCTCAAGTAGTCCTGATGCGTATCCCAAAACTGAATCCTGGAAACTGGAGGAGGAAAGAGGTGGTGATTGTTGTTCATGGAATGGGGCGAGTGCGACAACAGCGCTGGTCATGTAATCGTCCTTGATCTTAGAAACAGTTATCTTTATGGGTCAATCAATTCCAGCAGCAGCCTCTTCCGTCTTGTTCACCTTGAAGTGCTTAATCTTGCCAACAATGTCTTCAACAATTCCAAAATTCCTTCAGAGATTAGGAATCTGCCAAGACTGACATTCCTAGACCTCTCTTACTCCAACTTCTCTGGTCAAGTTCCATCAGAAATCCTGGAGCTATCAGAATTAGAGCTCCTTGATCTGTCAGGAAACTCATTGAAGCTTCGAACGCTAGGCTTGAGATCTCTGCTTGAAAAGTTAACCAATCTTAATGCACTTTCTCTCACTGATGTGAAATTTTCTTCTTTGGTACCTAATGTCTCAGCAAATTTGTCTTCGTTGACAACTTTAATTTTATCAAACTGTGACTTACCAAGTCTTCAGTTTCTCAGCTTGCAATCCAATCAAGAAGTTACAGGATATTTACCTGATATTCAGGGCAGTCATCCTCTTTTGAAGTTAAGCCCTGCAAACACAAGCTTTTTCGGACAGCTGCCAGAATCAATTGGAAACTTCGAGTCCTTGGAATATTTAGACATCAACAACTGCCATTTTTCAGGGAAGTTACCATATTCACTTGCTAACCTTACTGAACTCAACTATCTTGATCTGTCTTACAATAACTTTTCGGGACCTACTCCTCCTTCAGCTGGAAACCTAAACCAGCTCATGAGTTTGGATTTCTCTTATAACAATTTTTCAGGGGAGATCCCTTCTTCCTTAGCCAATCTTACCCAACTTGTTTATCTGTCCCTTTCCACCAAGAGTTTCGACCATGGAACCTTGTCCTGGATTGGTAAACAAACCAATCTAACAGACTTGGATTTGTCAAACACCAATTTAACTGGTAAAATCCCATCTTCTCTCAGAAATTTGACCCAAATTACTAAATTATATCTCTGAGGCAATAAGTTAGATTGTCAGATTCCACCTTGGATAGGAAACCTTACCGAGCTAAGTGAGATGAAATTCCAGGAAAATATTTTGAGTGGGTCTATTCCAGAATCAATCTTCCAGCTTGAGAATCTTGAACTTCTTTATTTACAAAGAAATCAACTAACAGGAATTCTCAAGTTGGACTCATTCCTTGAGCTTAAAAATCTCACCAGACTCCAACTTTCAGGCAACTACCTGTCCTTGCTAAACAATGTCAGCATCACTGCCACTCGTCAAAGGTTCAAGCTTCTAGGATTGGCTTCATGCAACTTAACCGAGTTCCAAAGTTTTCTGCGTAATCAACATGAATTGAGTTTTTGGAACTTGCTGACAACAAAATTCATGGCCAAATACTAAATTGGTTCAGGAGTGTGGGAAAAGAAACTCTCCAGTACTTAAATTTGGGCTTTAATTTTCTAACTGGATTTCAGGAGGTTCCTGCCGTTCTCCCATGGAGTAGCTTAGAGGTTTTCAACCTTGCTTGTAACATGTTTCATGGATCACTGCCCCATCCACCGCCTACCATCAGCTCTTATTTGGTCTCGAATAACTCGCTGTCGGGAGAAATCCGGTCAATGATCTGCAATCTTTCTCCTCTTCTGGCCTTGGATTTGTCCAATAACAACTCGACTAGGATGCTGCCGCCATGTTTAGTCATTCTAAGTGACTCTCTAAAAGTTCTCAACCTTCGAAATAATCACTTTACCGGTGCTATTCCTCCAACATATACGAAGAGCTGCGGGTTGAGTGTGATGGACTTGAGCCAAAAACAATTGCAAGGCAGAATACCAAGATCATGTTAGGAAAATGGGATCCAGCCTCATGTAATTAGTTTTGGACCAATCAAAGTTTATAAGCCATGGTTTTTCTTTTTACACAGAGCCCTAGTTACTTAATAAAAGGAAGTGGGGTTATTTTAAGGTTGTGTCGCAAAACCAAAAAGAAAAATAAGAAAAGCCAAAAAAAATAGAAAGAAAAAGAAGAAGAGAGAGTTGGTTGAACAAAAGTTGATCCATGATCCGAATGAGCTAAAATTTTGTCAGTAGGTTTATGATTTAGAGTTCTACATTTTGAACGGTGAGATCGGGTTTGAAACTCTCTAGAAACAAATCCATGGTATATTTGTTGAGTCACTTATTTAGTGAGATTTCTTCAATTGTCTCCTAATTGTTGATTAGCTTTAGTTATAACTAGAGAAGAACTTTATATATCCATTATTTGATAGTAGAGATTTTTTTGGTGGTCCGTGATTTTTTCCCTCAACACTAGAGGGTTTTTCACGTAAATCTTGTTGTGTTTTATTTTTCTTGCGTTATTGATTGTTGCTATTACTGTGGGTTTATTACGATATATTACTTCTGCGTTATTGTGTTTATTGCTTTAGGCCCAATAAGTAGTATCAGAGCGATGGTTATTTTGAGACATCAATACAGAAGTAGCCTAAGATAGAAGTAAATTTTATTTGAGATCATGGAGGGTGATACAGGTTTCATAATAAAATTGATAGTATCAAATTATTCAATTTAAAAGCCTATGATGGAAGATCATTTATACTGTAAAGATTTGTATGAGCTAGTATTGGGTGATTCAGCTAAATCAACAGATATAAAAAATAAAAGCTGGAAGAAGTTAGACAGAAAGACGCTGGCTACAATTAAAAAATGGGTTGATATCAGCGTGTTCCATCATGTAGTGCAAGAGACAGATCCCACATTGTTTGAAAAAAATTAATAGCATTGTATGAGAGAAAAACATGTATGAATAAAGTTATGCTTATTAAAAAACTTACAACTTTACAGTACATGGATAGATGATTTATTATTAAGCATTTGAGTGATTTCAAGATATATTTAATCGGATGACTACTATAGAGTTTAAGATGGATGATGAAATGAAGGCATTATTTCTTTTAGGTTCATTGCTAGACAGCTAGAATACTTTAGTTGTGACTGTTTTTAATTCAGCTCTTAATTATAAGGTGACACTGGATATGGTAAAGGACAGTATGCTTAATGAAGAAGCAATGTGAAAAGATGTAGACCCTGAAAATCTTTGGTCACAGAGAACAAAGGTAGAAACATCGACAGAGGTCAAAACTTAAAAGATCGTAATACGTCTAAACATAGATCCAAATTCAGAGATAAAGTGAAGTGTTTTCATTGTGGTAAGGCAGTTCATAGAAAATGACACTATAAAATCTTGAAGCAAGAGCGAAAAGATAAAAAAGACAAGAGTTTAGATGATGGTAATGTTGCAATAGTGAATTCAGATAGTGATTCAGTTACTTTGATTTATACACATGATGATTGTAATGATGTTGGTGATCCTGGCATTGAGTGGTAGTTGATACAAGAGCGGTATATCATTGTGTTCCTAAGAAAGAGTTATTTATAACTTACAAAGTAAGAGACTTTGGTTGCACCAAGATGAAAAACAAGAGTATGTTACAGATTATTAGGATTGATGATATTGTTGTACAAACTAGTACAGGCTGCATGTTGACTTTAAGGTATGTCAGATACATTTCGAATATAAGAATGAACTTTCTTGCTATTAATATCTTTGATAAGGAAAGATATGAGAGTCGATAAAAAAATGGGCAGTGAAAGCTTTTCAAAGGATCTATGGTAATTGCAAAGAGAAAATTATGCTGCACAATGTATAAGACATGGATGTAATTGAATGGTAATCAGGTAAATGTCGTTGAGGATAATGCTTTAGCAAACTTGTGACATAAAAGGCTGGCACACATGAGCGAGAAAAGGGTTATAGGTTGTGGCAAGACAATCTCTTATTCCCTTGATCAAAGGTATGTTTCTCGATCATGTGATTATTGTTTGTTTGATAAGCATCGTAGAGTTTTTTTTTTGTAAGAGTTCTCAGAGAAAAGAAAATAGATTGAAATTAATTTATTCTAACGTATATGGTCCCATTGAGGCTAAGTCATTAGGTGGCAACATATATTTTGTTACTTTTATTGATGATGCTTCAGTAAGACTTAGATGTATATGTTAAAAGAAAAGCTAGGTATTATAGTATTTTTAGAAATTTCATGCCATGATAAAAAGGATGACAAAGTTACCCTTGAAATGTATTTGAACTGATAATGGTAGGAAATACACATTTAAAGACTTTGAAGAGTACTGTTTAAAATATGAGATCAGGTATGAAATAACAGAACCTAAAACACTGTAGCATAATTGTATAGCTGAAAGGATGAATCGTACCATTATGAAAAAAGTCAGATGTATGTTAAGGATGGTAAAATTACCAAAGCCATTCTAGGATAAAGTAATCAACACAGCTTGTTATTTGCTTAACAGATCACTATCAATTTCTTTTGGCTTTGACATTTCATAAAGAGTGTGGACAGAAAAAGGATGCTTCATATTCTCACTTAAAAGTTTTCGGATGTAAAGCATTCATGCATGTGTCAAAAAAATAAAGGTCAAAGCTTAATAGTAAAGTTACACAGTGTGTGTTTGTAGGATATGGTGATGACAAATTTGGCTATAGGGTATGGGATCCAGTGAAGAGAAAAACAGTCAAAAGCAAAGATGTGATCTTTCAAGAAAAAGAAGCCATAGCAGATCTTGACAAAAATGAGAAAACTACACAGGTTACTATTGAGTGTGATGTTTCAACACCAATAGGGGTTCCATAAGAAAAAGCTACAGATGGTGAGAATGAGTAAGAAACAGAACTTAAAGATTTGAATGAGCCAACCACAATTAATGATGAGCCATATATAATTAGTTTTGAACAGGAGAAGCAATTTTCTCTACTTGAGAGTGTTGAGCAGGAGAAGCTACTTTCGGCATCGATGCTATAAAGTCTTAGCCTAGAAAATCTACTAGAGAGCACATGTCATCTACCATGTATCTAAGTTCAGATTTTATTTTAATTACCAGTGAAGGGGAGCCAGAGAGCTTATAAGATATGTAGATTACTTCGAATAAAGAGCACTGGTTAAAAGTAATAAAAGAAAAGATGGAGTCATTACAAAAAAATAGTACTTATGATCTCATTAAACTTTTGAAAGGAAAGAGGTCGTTAAAAAATAAACGGGTGTTCAAGTTAAAAAAAGATGGTGATAACTTAGTGAAGTACAAAGCTCGATTGGTGGTGAAAGATTTTTCTTAGAAACTAGGCATCGATTTTGATGAGATCTTCTGTCTAGTTTTGAAGATGAGTTCCATTCGAGTGGTACTAGGATTAGCAGTTACTTTGAATCTTGAGCTTGAGCAACTTGATGTTAAAATTACAATCTTACATGGTCACTTGTAGGAGAAAATTTATATGAATCACTTTGAGGGTTTTGAAGTAAAAAGGAAAGAAAACATAGTTTGCAAATTGAAAAAAAGCTTGTATGGCTTGAAACAAGCTTCTCAATAGTGGTACAAGAAGTTTGATTATTTTATAGTGAGTCATAGTTATAAAAGAATGGTAGTGGATCCTTATGTGTAGCTGTAAAAGTTTTCTAATAGTAACTTCATTATTCTCTTATTATATGTTGATGATATGTTGATTATAGGACAAAATGTTTGTATGATTTGCAAATTGAAAGAACAATTATCTAAGTCCTTTGATATGAAAGATTTAGGTCCAACAAAGTAGTTTCTCGAAATGAACATTATTCGGGATAGGAAAGCTGTAAAGCTGTGGTTGTCATAGGAAAAATATATTGAACGGATACTTAGTAGATTCAACATGCAATATGCTAAATCAGTTAATAGTCCACTTACCAACCATTTTCATCTAAGTAAGAAATCTTGTTTGGTGTCTAAGAAAAAGCAACTAGCTATGTCTAGTATTTTTTATTTTTCTTCAGTTGGTTCTTTAATGTATCTTATGGTTTGTACATGGCTTGACATTGCTCATACAGTTGGTGTAGTGAACAAATTTTTTTTTAATTCGAGAAAAGTTCACTAAAAAATAGTAAATAAATTTTTTGATATTTGAGGGGCACTTAAAAAATGTGCTTGAGTTATAAAGTTTCACAACCAGTTCTAGAAGGGTTTACTGATGTTGACATAACGGTGACCTTGACGGTAGAAAATCTATTTCAGGATATTTGTTCATTTTCGTAAAAGGAGCTGTGTCTTGAGAGTCTAAGTTGTAAAAGTGTGTTACTTTGTCAACTACAGAGGCTGAGTATATTGCAATAATCGAAGCAAGTAAGAATATTTTTGATGAAACGTTTTCTTTTTGAATTAAGGTTGAATCAGAAAGAGTATGTAGTGTTTTGTGATAGCCATAATACTTTAGATTTGAGTAAGAATGTCATGTACTATGCTAGAACAAAGCACATTGATGTTAGAGAACATTGGTTACATTCAGTGATTAAGAAACAACAGATGTTGTTGAAGAAAGTATATACTAATGAGAATGTAGCAAATATGTTGACTAAGACACTTCCTAAGAAGAAGCTTAAGCTCTACAGTAACTTGATCGAAATGAGTTCTTTAGCCAAGGTAACTTCCAAATAAAACTGTTATGGTGTTAAATCTCCTCCTAATGGGGCTGGAGGGGGAAATTGTTAGAAAAATGGGGTCTAAACCCATGTAATTAGTTTTGGAACAATCGAAGGCTATGGGCCTTGGTCTTTCTTCTTACATAAAGCCCTAGTTACTTAATAAAAGGAGGTGGGATTGTTTTAAAGTTGTGTCACAAAACCAAGAAAAAAAGCCAGAAAAATAAAGAGAAAAAAAAAAAGGAGAGTTGGTTGAATGAAAGTTGATCAGTGATCTGATTGAGCTAAAATTTTATCACTAGGTTTATGATATAGAGTTATATATTCTGAATGGTGAGATCGGGTTTGAAGCTCTTTAGGAACAAATCCATGGTGTATTTATTGAGTCACCTATTTTGTGAGATTTTTTCAATTATCTCTTTAATTGTTAATTAGCTCTAGTTATAACTAGAGAAAAATTTTGTATATCCATTATTTGATAGTAGATATTTTCTGGTGGTTCATAGTTTTTTCTCTTTACACTAGAGGGCTTTTCACGGAAAATTTTGTTGAATTTTATTTTTTCTGCGTTATTGATTATTGCTATTACTGTGGCTTTATTGCGATATATTACTTCTGTGTTGTTGTGTTTATTGCTTTAGGCCTAATAGATCACTAGCCCACTGTACTCAGATAGAAGTTTTAATTCTTGGAAACAATCAGATAAGTGATAGATTTTCTTGTTGGTTGGGTACTCTTCCAAAACTTAAGGTTCTCATCTTGAGAGCAAATAGATTGCATGGTGTGATAGGGAAACCTCATACCAAATCAAAATTCTCTAAGTTGCAAATAATTTATCTATCAGACAATACTTTAGAAGTAAGTTGCCATCTGAGTACTTCAATATTTGGAATGCCATGAAAGTTGCCAATACAAACAACTTATCACCATACATGAATGCAAAAACAAGCTTCCGGAATAGAGAGTTTTGTGGTCTGATTATTATAATTACGCAATTACATTGACAAACAAAGGCAAAGACCTAAAGTATGAGAATGTTCCAGATGCAATCTCAGCTATTGATCTGTCAAGCAACAAGTTTGAATGAAAAATCCCCGAAGTCATTAGTAATTTGAAGCGGATTCTTATGTTTAACCTTTCAAATAACAATCTCACTAGTCATATTCCATCATCTTTAGGGAAAAATTTGAACCTTGAATCTTTGGATCTTTCTTGAAATAAGCACTTAGAAACATAAAATAGGTTAGTTAATTTTTCATTTATGTATTGTTTATTTTGAATTTAATTTTATAACACATTTAAAGTAATTTTTTTATTTGAAATAAAAATTGTTATATATATCCAATCCTTGGATTCAAATAGCAGTTTAATAGTAGAATAATGGTCATAAAATTACGGTAGCGCCACCACCTGCCAATGCTATTGGATGAAATACGGTTGAAAAATTCATTGACAGTCAAAACAGTTTATAACGGTCATAAAATAATGACGTAACAAAAAATAGTGGCAATAACGGATGCTATTCCGTTTTCCTACTCACGGATCAACAATTCAAGAAAAAAATAAAATTTCAACACTGCAGAATAAAGCAATAAGCTTGTAAAAGTAAAAGTTTATTGGAAAAAGCAAGCAACATAATAAAAGTTTATGAGCCTTTGGTAAAAGTGTTGCACCTTGTGGATGGTGATGAAAAATCAACAATGGGTTTTGTCGTAACAGTTTTGGGACCGCTAGACGTAAATGAGTTTTAAAAATCGAAGTAAATAGGCGAGTCGCCACCAATCTTTGTTAGGGTGTGATTGGCCACCCAAAAGTTTATCTTTTCAATAAAACTGTAAAAGCGGATTTAAAGTTTATCAAAAAGATGAAGTTTGGTCTACAAAAATCAGGTTAGGTTCGGGAGTCGGTTACGTGTAGAGAAGGATTAGCACCCCCACAACGCCTATAAATTGGTACCATTTAATTATCACTATTTTTTATGTTGGATAAAAATAGTTTTAATTTGAAATTTAACATTAATTCCCTTTATTTGCAAAAATAAAATTTTACTAAAGCTCTGTATTTAGGAATATCGAGAAAATCTTGAAGTTAAAGAATTATTTTAAAATTCTCCAACATCTAGGCATAATTTAAAATAACTCTTTTCGCTTAAGATTTAACACGATAATCCTTAAAATGAAATAACAATCTTTATAGAAGATAATTGTTAGTGACTCTCTAACATCTAGGCAGAGTACTAAGAATTATTTCCTTCGGAATGTTATTTTTATTTTATTTTATAATATCAAAAAAAATTCTTTTTTTTAAAGTATTATTCTTTTTTATTATAACATATTTTATCATCGAACAGTAAATCAAAGAGAGAATAATGCAGACAATTATCGATGACAACATGCTAATGTATGTACGCTAATGAATGTTATGTAGGATGAGATGCAATTTAAAAGTTGGACTCTTAAGTATAATGAGACCACCCCGACTCTCCAACATCTAGGCAGAGCTTAGGTGCGACTGTTTATATTTAAGATCCCAATTTATTATTATGTTTTTTATTTATTAATCTTATTATTAATGCAAATTAAGAAATCGTGTGAAAAGACTTAACGAAGTAAAATTTTCTAAATACCCCATCATCTAGGCGGCATTCGGGAACAAATTGCTTCAAATAGAATTTTCACACGTGTTTTTAGGACTTTTAGGAGTTTGGATTTTAGGGATTTTGGATTTGGGGGGGTTTTTGGATTTTAGGGATTTTGGATTTTATTAGGGGTTTGGATTTAAGGGATTTTGGACTTTTAAGGGGTTTGGATTTTAGGGATTTTGGATTTTTAGGGGTTTTAAAAACTTAGGATTTTGAAAATTAAAAATTAGTGTTTAAGGTTTAGGTAAAACGCGAACATCTCTAAAAATCCCCATCCTCTAGGTAGATTTTCGGAGCAAGTTTAATTTTTTATAATTTTTGAAAACTAAAAAACTTCTTATGTTTTTTTTTTTATGAAAATTTATTAATAATAATTCCTCAACATTTAGGCGGAATTATTTGTTTGAAAAAAATATTTTTTATTCCCTTCAACATCTAGGCAAGGAAAACAAAAAGTTTATTTCATTATTTTTATTATTATTTAAACATTTTTAATATATATATTTTTATTTTATTATATTATATTATTTTCATTTTATTACTATTAATAACAATTAGAAAACTTATCTTAACAAATTTAAAGTTTATCATACATAAAAAAAATATACTTAAAATAACAAAAAATATATATATATAAAAAAATAAAAAAAAACCTGAACCGGACCGGTCAACGGTCCGGTCAACAGCGGTTCAGTTCGATGCGCGGTTCGGTTCATGAACCGTTCGGATCAGTTCGATCGGTTCACTGACGGTTCGTATGAACTAGCTGGAGGTTGGCTGAGGTGGGTCGACGAGTTAGGTTGCGCGGATCTCAGGTCAGGTCCGAGTCAATGCGCAGATCCTCTTTAGCCTGAAATGGCGTCGTTTTGGCCCTATGCTCAAAACGACGTCGTTTTGCTTTTAATGTTTTCTATAAAACTCAAATTTTTTTCAGCTCACTTTTTTATTTTCACACAAAAATTTTTTTTCAGAGTTCTGGGTTCTCTCCGGCACCTGCCTGAGTCCGATCGTCTGACTGCCGCGTCGGTCGCCGCCTGGGTCATCGGCGACGGTGGAAAACACAAAAAACCTTCCAGAAGCTCCTTTCAACGAGTTCTTTCCAGATTCGACGTCCGTTTTACCAGAAACAACACCGATCAACGTAGATTGGGGCTTGAAGCTTGCGATTTCCTTTCTTTCTTTTTTTTTTTTTTTAAAAAAACTGACTTTTTGTTTTTGGTTTATTTTGCAGGGATGGCTTGGCGCTGATGGTTCCTTGCCGTAGGCGAAGACTATGTTGTTTTTTTTATTTTTTTTCTTTGGATTTTTATAGATCTGTTTGGGTATTTTATGGGAGGTGAGCTTTTTGTCTGAGAGATTTATGGTAGAGGAGCGTGTTTCTGTTGATCTGGTGAGGGGATTCGAGAGTTTTAGCTAGCTAACCGAAATAAGGGAGAAGCTAGTGTTTTTATAAGGTTGAAACGGTGGTTGCGTGTGTTGATGGAGTGAAGGGACTGGACGAGGGGGTGTTATGATGGCTGGGGTGGTGGCAGGCGTGAGTGGCCAGCGATGCCGTGCACGGCACCCGCTGGCACCAGCCATTTCTTCTTCTGTTTATATTTTCTTCCGTTTGGTTTTTCTATTTGTCTTTTTTCTCTTTTTTTCCTTTTTTTTAATTTTTTTTAATTTTTAATCTTTTTAATATTTTAAATTAATTAATTTTTTAATTATAAAAATGTAGACCTAGACAAAATTCGGTGTCTATAGCTGCCCCTCTTTGTACATTACTGAAAATCAGTAATAGGGCAAAGATAAAGACAACGATTTTGTCCGAAGAAAATCATTTTTTTTCATTTTTTTTAAATCTTTTTTTTAAAACTACAAGTTAAATAATAAAGAAAACGATCGGGACGACACCGCAAGTCAAGATGTAAACAAAAATGATCGGGATAACACCACGAGTCAAGAAGTAAAGAATCGATTGGGATAACACCGTGAATCGAGAAATAAAAAATCAATTGAGATAATACCACGAATTGAAATCATGCCTAAAGGTCTTACAGAAATCATGTTCGGAGGTCTTACAAAATCGACTGGGACAACACCATAAGTCGAGAATAATGAATCGATTGGGATAATATCGCAAATCAAAATTATGCCCAGAGGTCTTACAGAATCGACTGGGACAACATCGCAAGTTGAGAATAATGAATTGATCGGGATAATACCGCGAATCAAAATTATACCCGAAGGTCTTATAGAATCGACTGGGACAACATCACAAGTCGAGAATAATGAATCGATCGAGATAATACCACGAATCGAAATTATACCTGAAGGTCTTACAAATCAAGATCTTTAAATGCTCATCTCAATCAGAGGTAATAGAACTTTGAAAATTAAAAAAAAAAAATTTGAAAATGGCTTTTCCCCAATCAGAGTTAATGAATGCAAACAATGATACAAATGTCTATCATGATTGTCGTAACGTCTAGATCCGGGGATCTATCGCTAGACATTGACTTTAGGGAGTCGTCACCAATCTTTTTTATCTAGGTGCGATTGGTCACCTAAGGAATCTGTCCTTTTAGGGAACACCTAAGTTTAAGGGTCCCTAGAAGAATAGGTTCAGGTCTGCTAACCAGAACAAGGTTCGGGAGTTCGGTTACGTGTGAGGAAGGTTATAGCACCCTCACAACGCCCATCAAAAGATGGTACCAGCTTGAATTTGTGTTATCCAAAAGCCTTAAAATTTTACCAAGTAATTAATTATTGGAAACTTTTCTCAATTAACTCTAATACTTTTAGCAGAAAATTGAGAAAATTTCCTCACCTCAAGAGTATGCAAGAAAAACTACTGTTTCACTTACAGAGGCTCCGTCGTCGGATTATTTAAAAAAACAAAATCAAAATTAAGATAGAAAGGAAGGAAAGAATGATTTTTTTTTTTTTAGGGAAAATTGATACTTTCAACTTTTCCCTAAAAATATTTTTTTTTGAAATTTATTTTTGAGGAAAATTGATACTTTCAACTTTTCCCTAAAAATATTTTTTTTTGAAATTTATTTCTGAGGAAAATTGATACTTTCAACTTTTCCCCAAAAGTATTTTTTGAAAATTTATTTCTAAGGAAAATTGATACTTTCAACTTTTCCGTAAAAATATTTTTTTTTGGAACTTTTGATTTTTTTTATTTAAAGAAAAATAGAAAAATAAAAAAAATAAAAAAAGAAAAGTAAAACAAAACTAAAAATAAAATAAAGATAAAAAGAATATTAAATAAACCTAATCTAATAAATAAAAATAATAAATAAACAAATAAAACAAATAAAAATTCAAAAAAAAAAAAAAAACTGGAGCGGCTCGGCTATCGGTGCGGCTCGGCTCGGCTCAAGGAAGAAAAACGGCTCGGGGGAGCGGCTTGGCGGCTTGGATAGGCTCGGCTCGGCTCGGAGGGGGGCTGGCACGCGCGGGTCAGAATCGGGTCGACGCTCGGGTCGGGTCGGGTTACGACAAAACGCGCGGATCCTCTGGGTTACTTAAGGCCAAAACGACGTCGTTTTGGGAGGGTATAAAAGGCACCTTCCTCCGTTTTTCGGCAGAACGCTCCCCCCTCTCTCTCTCTTCTTCCCTTTTTCTCTCCCTTCTCTCTAGAAAATGAAGAACACCGGTGCCGGATTCTGGAAAAATTCGCCGGAATCTGGAAATTTAGCCGGAATTTCGCCGGAAGTTCGTCGGTTTCTGGGATTAGTCGCCGGTTTCTGGGATTCTTCGCCGGAAACTGGGCAGGTCGCCGGAAACTTCAAGGTTGGCCGGAGATTTGGCCGGAAAATTCAAGTTTCGTCGGAAAATTCAATCGGAAACTGGAATTTCCATAAATTCCCAGAAAAAAAAAATCGAAAAATCTTCAAAAAATTTCTTTTAGCTCCCAGAACACTCCTAAACCCTTTTTAGCCTCCTATACGCCTCCTTTACTCTCAAATCAGTAGCTTTTTCGCTGTTTTCTTTGTGTCTTTTCATTCTGTTCCAGGAGGTGCTTTATATAGGGATTGATCAGGAGTTTCTGATCAATCCCAATTCCTCCTTGGACGGGAATTCAATCTTTGAATCCCACTGGACTCTTCTGATTGAATTCCCACTTCCAATGGGATTCTTCAGCCTTCAATCTCAGCCCTCCAAAATCAAAATAAAAAAACTAGATAATTAGAAAAGAAAATCAAAAATTAAAAATTAAAATAATATCAGATAATTAAAAAAAATAGAATAACAGATAATTAAAAAAATAATAAAAATAAAATAAATAAAAAAAATATATTAAAAAAAAAAAATAATAATATATATAACTATAAATAAAATACATATAAATCTAATCTAATAAAAATAAATAAATAAATAAAATATACATAATAATAATAATAATAATAATATACAAAAAAAAAAGAAAAAAAAATATACAGGATTGAAATGGGCCTTACCCATTTGGGCCAGGCCCAATTGATCTGGGCCGGACCCAATTGGGTGTCTACAGCTGCCCCTCTTTGCACATTTTCTGTGAAACAGAAATTGCGCAAAGACGTAGACACCCAATCAAGACTCAACTCAACATTTTTTTTTTGTTTTTTTTTTTGTTTTTTTTTTTTTTTTTTTGTTTTTTTGTTTTTTTTTTTTTTTGTTTTTTTTTTTTTTTTTTTTGC